>VZTM01016476.1:47649-139651 GCA_013400555.1 Jacana jacana | reverse complement strand
GCTTACAGGAGGCTTCTTAGGACAGAGCTATCAGTCTTGGCCATTCAACCTGTGGCTAGAAGAATATGGTCAGTAGGCTTTGTGAGGAGTCCTTGATTTTTAGCCCTGTCTCCCTCACCTCTCTTACAGAACACTCAAAATCTGCTACAAAATACTCAGCCTGCAACAAAATCTACTTATTTTCCAAAGGTTTTAGGATGGAAACATTGCAATGTGGACAGGTTTAGTTCAGTGTAGTATGGTCGTTGGTTTGTTGGGGTTTTTATTTCTGGTTTGCTATCAGTAGCAATGCCTGGATTTTAGTTTCTGTGCTCAAAAATAATTATAATATCAAAAGTCACAGCTAGTTAACATCCAGGATGTTTACTTTTAAAAAATTTAACTAAACACAGTACTGACACCCTGTATAATAATGTTTGTCACAGCTCTCGCTGCATGTCCTAGAATATTTATTAACTGGAGTTTGACTGTGGTTCTGCCATTCCTAATGGAAGTTGTGTGTCCCCAACTCCTAATGCATTGCACCAAAAGCACATTTTGCAACTTGTTCCGTGTAATTGCTTTTTTAAGCTTTAGCTCAGGGGCTTTTAAGATGTTTGCACTTTCAAGCAGTGGTATAAGGGATTAGATGAAAAAGGACAGAACAATTACATGAGCAAACATCGTGCACTAAGCCTCTGTCTTCCTTTGTCTTTGCCACGTTCTCAGTTGACAAAAGATTCTGGGTATTTTTCCGCAGACAAATGTGTCCCTGAAGAGGCTTTTGCTCTAACAGCAGGAGGTATTTCTTGCTAAGTGAAAACTCGGGTTTTTCTGAGATTATTCATTTGTTCAGGTCAATTTTGGTGCTGTATATTCCATGTTGTTATTAATATATTTTCTGTGTTAGCACTTAGAATGCGACTGGTTTCAAGGAGTGACTGCGTGGGCAAGTAGGAGAACTCTTTATTGAAAGCCATGTATTTGAAATCATCCTCTGCTTCATCTCCTCAGGGAAATATAATGAAATTATTCAAACACAGCTTTGGTAATTCCACACTAACTTTCCCTGCAGCCTTTCTTGTGTCGGTGGGTAAATATGACATCATCTAGAATAGGGTGAATAGGGTAAAATAAAAGCTCAAGTCCAGACACAGAGCGTAACTCCAGCAGCTTAAACACCTGCCAAAATGGGTTGTGGGAAGGGATGTATGTCTAAATTTAAAGAAACCTGATTAGCTGATGTGAGCTGTCTCTACATTTGTTGATAGGCGTGAAGCACACCAAGGAATGTGTCAGGAAAATCATCTTGTTTGAGAGGTTCTACGCTGATGCTGTGGCAAGACGTAAAAGTTAATGTGGATTTGAACTGCAGCACCAGTACTGGGGAGAAAGGGAACCATTTATTTGCCTACAGGAAGACCTCTAGTGATGTTTGAAAAGCCCTTAAGATATTCTGCCTTTTGGCTGCTGGTTCAGAGATGTGTGTCTCCTGCAATCCTGTGATGTGTCTACCAGCCTGGATAAGCTAGGGACTCCTAGGGATTATTAAGGCCGTCCCTAGAAACCCTGGATGTCCTTTAGGCAGCCAAATAAAACTCAACCAGGCACAAACTCCATTCAGTGTCAGCTAGCCCGCTCCTTTCATGAAGAAATTAACTTTGTGAGCCGGTGAATGTGGGTCTAGAAAAGCAACAAGGGAGAAAGAAGAACTGTC
This sequence comes from Jacana jacana, assembly GCA_013400555.1. Classification (NCBI taxonomy): domain Eukaryota; kingdom Metazoa; phylum Chordata; class Aves; order Charadriiformes; family Jacanidae; genus Jacana; species Jacana jacana. The sequence goes on along the minus strand of VZTM01016476.1, from coordinate 137,955 downwards.
AAGTTCATGGGCTTCCACTAGGTCTGTGTTGAAGGGGGTGGAAGTAGAGGTTGCTCGCTGAGAAGCCAACATTATTTTGATAGATCTCAAATGCTCTGGTTTGTATTACTACGGTCATACCAGAGCAGTAGTCACTGCTGCAAATCTGATATGTTTTCCCTATGTTTTTGCTAACTTGTTTGATGGGAAAAAGGTCTTCTAACACTGTGAGGTCTAGTATAAATATTTAAAAATGAGAGTAAACTTATCCAAAATGAGTGAAAGACTTGACTAGTCTAAAGTACAGACATATACTTTGAAAAGTGTTGCTATGCATGTATTATATAGAATAAGCATTATATGAGGGCATGCAACTTATTTTATATATTCATTTTTCTGAAACTGTAGAGTAGCCAGTTCCATATTGTTCACAAAAATAAGAAAAAATATATTACAAAAAAAAGGAACTTAAAAAGAAACCAGAAGCATCATATTTTCAATGCTCTATCCTCCTCAGTCGTACTAGGAGTCGAGTAGCTGAACCCTCCTTCACTTCAAATCTATGAAAGAAGATAGAGCAACTAATAAGAAGATTGTGAGAGATCTCACATTGTAGCACACAATGTTTGTAGATGGAAAGCGGGCTAGAAATCTTCTTAAACTAATCCTGTTGTGTCAATAAATTAGCTTTCATATGTTCCTAGACATGTACATTTTGGAAATCTATTAAGTTGAAGAAGAACTCTGGTGACTGAAAGAGCAGGCAGTGTAAAGACTGCTCATTTTGTAAAGCAGGGGAATACATTCAGATTCCCCAGACGTGCTTTGGAAGAGTATTGTGTTATCATTCGAAACCAGGTAAAGAATGGTGAATACCTGCTTTTTCTTGGATAGCTATTCCATATATTAGTTTTTAATTTGCCTTCAGTATCTCTGTGATTGGGATAAAATAGATCAATATCTGTTCCTGCTGGCTCACAGCTTCTGCCAAGAAAGGCCTTGAGGAGGTAGATGGCTGCTTTTTTTTCAATTTATTTATTCTGTGAAAAGAAGATACGGGCTTAAATTTGCTCCTAAGCTTTGATCATGTCTTGTAGAGGCTTTCCAGGAGGTGACAATCTGTAGATCCCTGCTGCCTGGGGGATGCAGATGGAAGGGTGGTGCCTCCTGGGTGCGATGGTTAAATCCCAGCAAGCGCAAAGGAGCGGGCTTGGGAGTGAGAGAAGGAGCAGAACCCAGTTGTGGTGCTGCAGGAGGTGCCTGGGGCTGCCGAGGAGGTGGCTGAGACAGATTCTGAAGTCATATTTTGTGCTGCTGAAGAAACCAATAGTTTTACTGTAGTGTGAATAGGCATTGCAATCTAGAAGGATTTAAGGGGGGAAAAAAAAAAAGAGATCTGGCATCATTGTTATAGGATCATAGAATTCTGTGATTCTAGAAGAAAAGAGAGCTGGCAGCATCGCTACATTGCCAGTAACGACACAGGGAGGGGTTTGTCACTGAAAACGCCTATCAGCCCACACCTTGCTGTGATGGAATCTGCTTCTCAAGAAAAGTAAAGCCTGACTCAGTCTCATAAAACTATTTGTTCTACCAGCTGTTAGGGACTGTATGTGATGGCGTGCTGTGACTTCTCCTTGGAAAAGGAAAAGGGCTTACGGAGAAAACAGATTCTTACAAGCGCTTTTGATAGGTTTTGTAATTTTACTGTCTAATTTTAAGGTGTTCTAAAATGGTGCCAACCTCTTTGGATAAGGTTTAGGCTGTGCCTTTGCAGTATGGGTACAAAGTCTAAAAAAACCCAATCAGAGCACGCAGCTCTTTCCCCGCTGAGCGGTTGCTTTGGCTGCTGTAGTTAAAAATGCAGAGCCGGCGTGCCCGAGGTGCCCAGCCTTCAGCACAGGGGGAAGACCCGGGAACCGCGTCTTTAAACGGTGCCAGAGCAACTCCAATTTATTCAAGGGGAGAAGTTCAAGGTTAGTGCTTCGTGTCAAGCGTTGGTGCTGGAGAACTTTTCCAGCACATACTTATTAGACTCAAGAAATCAGCAACGGAGCTGCCAGCCTGAAAATCCTTAATTTTAAAATTCAGGTTAATTTAGCAATTATTCTAAAACTGACTGCAGCTTTTGTTTCTGTGGACTATGTGTTAGGAAATTGGAGGTTCATGTGAAAATGTGAGAGAAAGGCTACATTCTTACCAAGATAGATGGGATTTACAGGCTTGGCTCCTATTAGCGTTATTGGGAGTTAAGGACAAAATCCCCATATATCATGATGGGGTCAGAGCCTGGAATGGGCTACCCAGGGAGGGGGTGGAGTCCCCATCCCTGACTGTGTTTCAGAGTCCATGAGATGTGGTGTTGGGGGATCTGGTGTAGGGGAGACCTTTGTAGAGTAGGGCTGATGGTTGGACTCAATGATCCCAAGGGTCACTTCCAACTAAAATGATTCTACGATGACATTAATTTCTGCTGCTTAAATACACATCACGAGGCAGATACACTAAAGATGTATGAAAAATTATTTCTTTTGGTCTAGTCTTTGTATCTATCTATTTATTTATTTATTTTTCACAACATCTTCACTTTGGTATCTGTGTTCCTATAAATTAAAGAAACATCAGGAGTGTGACAACCTTCATGGAATTAATCTTCTTGTATCATGGCAAAAAAAAAAAAAAGAGAAACTTTATAAAGAGCACACCTCATAAAATGTGAACAGAGCTATGCAGTGATGCCACAGTCTGATTTCCACAGAAATTCCTCAGATTTCCTATAGTAGTGACTGAGCAGATCTCAGCTTGCGAATCAGTTACCTTCACAGCTTTTTCTGGGTAGTGCTGTAATTGCTACAGCAGGACGTAGACTTTTAGCAGCAGCCAGCCAGGGAGTTGCTATTCAAACAGATTGAGAAGACGCATATAAAAATGGAAAAGTAAGAAATAGCATGCTAGAAGGGATGGGAGTAAACGCCATGGGCTTTCATAGTGCTGTGCTCTCCAATTCATGGCTTTTCCTCTGAGGGAAATAAAGCAGTTGGAGGAAGAAGACTCAGTGGAAGCAAGTATAGGGAAGGAGGAATAAGAGGTGTGAACTCTTCTGCAGCTTTTCTAGAACAAGATCAGGTGGGTGGGAAAGATTCTGGAAGAGCCTCTCATAAGGGCTGTCGTGTAAAGAAACCATTCAGGTTAGAACAATGATGAGTAGGACTATAAAGCAAAATTGGCTGCAATAGCAAGGGCTGGCAGTGATGATGTAGGAGGTTACCGTTCCACTCAATAACATAAAATATTGGCAAGGCTGGGCCCTAAGTGGTGCTGATGATGGAAGTTTGTTGAAGAGATTTTTAAATTTTGTGGTTAATTTTTTTCCTGCCTCTTCAGAGCATACATGACATAAATGAATTTCCTGGTGTGATCACTGAAAATGATGTAGGTTTAACTAGAATAAGAGCAAGAGGTGGTTTTCTCCACTATGAAAACCATCTAATTTGTCTTTTGAGACAAAGAAAGAGAATAGGGAGTAACTCTAATTTGTACAGGGGAGATTTAGATGAGATGTCAGGAAAAGCTTTTTCTCCCCACGAGTGGTCAGAGCCTGGAATGGGCTGCCCAGGGAGGTGGGGGAGTCACCGTCCTTGACTGTTTAAGAGTAGATGGGATGTGGTGTTGAGGGATCTGGTATAGGGGAGAACTTTGTAGAGTGGGGCTGATGGTTGGACTCAATGATCCCAAGGGTCTCTTTCAACCTGAATGATTCTATGATTCTATGGCAGGAGGGTGGTTGGACTATGTGATCTTGTAGGTCCTTTCCAACCTTGCATCTCTATGATTCTATGAAGTTGAAAGAAATCTAAAAAAAGTAAGAAAACAGAAAGAAAGAACCAATCCATGGAGTTAACAAGCCCTAAGCCAAATTAAGCTGCTCCTTTTTGGTTTGGTTGTGGGTGAGTTTAAGAGAATCCACTTGCTCAGAAGCTGATTCCTGCTGCACACTGTAGGTTCTTATTGAGCACTGACAAACTCCTCTTCCCTACTGAGAAATTTGAAGCCCAATAATGTAAAGCTGGCACCGGGCTATTTTGCAGCCGATCCTGGCGGTTTTTAACCCCTTGTTTATCTGGAAGTGTTTGCTGTGTTATACATCACCGGGGCAGCAGAGGGAGCTCAAAGATCTTGGCCATCAGAGAAAACGAGAGACCCGGAGACAGGGAGAGGGAGACCTATAGTGTCAAGATCAATTGAAAAGACAGTGAAGGATGTGCCTTGATGTGCTCCAACTTCTTTAGTAAATATATGCAGATGCCATTATTCAGCTGGCAGTTTCCAATACCAGCCAGGCTTCAAGGTATCAGTGGCCAGGTTTTATTTTGCAGTTGTTACTTACTTAAGCTTGTTGGAAAACTAGTATTTATCAAGCATGTCCAAGTCTTTTTTGAATCTAATGCATAAAGATTTAGAATAAATATTGAGACACAGGTACCTGAAATGTAAAGTCTATAGTAAATAAAAATTGGTAAAATAGTAAAAAATAAAATTGGTAAAATTAGTAAAATACTGCAGCAGAGGGAGTGACTGCTGTGCAGCAATGCAAAAATTCAGTTTGTAATTTTAAGATAGAAAGATTTTCATGTTTTTCAGAAGAGGTTCATCTTCAGTGACGGGGAGAATTAAAGCTAATAAAATACACAACTGAANATGTTAAGGAGAACCTTGAATTTGTAGAAGTAAACTACAGAGATTGTGGAAGCCCCATCAAATGCCTCTGGGCCAAGGTCAGAGGATCATCACCAAGGGACATCTTATGGTAGGCATAGACATATGTCACCCCTATCTACAAGAAGGGCTTAAAGGAGGATCCAGGAAACTACAGGCCCATCAGTCTTAGTTCAGTCCCCGGGAAAGCTATGGATCGAATCGTCCTGGGAGGTATCACAAGTCAAATCTGAAGCACATGATTGGGAAAAGCCGGCACGGATTCACCAAGGGCAAGTTGTGCTTCACAAACCTGATGAGCTTCTAGGACAAAGTGACCTGCTTGGCTGATGGGAACTGAGCCATCTCATTTTTTCTGTAACACGTCACCCCAGAGCTGTTTGTTACCGATCAGGCTGTAGTCTATTTCGGCTGTTCTAATTGGTTTTCAAGGCAACGCAGAGCAGAATGTAATTTCATTATGAGATAGAAGTATTGTACTAAGTTGTACTGAAAGGAATCATTTATAATTCTCANAAGGGCTGGCAGTGATGATGTAGGAGGTTACCGTTCCACTCAATAACATAAAATATTGGCAAGGCTGGGCCCTAAGTGGTGCTGATGATGGAAGTTTGTTGAAGAGATTTTTAAATTTTGTGGTTAATTTTTTTCCTGCCTCTTCAGAGCATACATGACATAAATGAATTTCCTGGTGTGATCACTGAAAATGATGTAGGTTTAACTAGAATAAGAGCAAGAGGTGGTTTTCTCCACTATGAAAACCATCTAATTTGTCTTTTGAGACAAAGAAAGAGAATAGGGAGTAACTCTAATTTGTACAGGGGAGATTTAGATGAGATGTCAGGAAAAGCTTTTTCTCCCCACGAGTGGTCAGAGCCTGGAATGGGCTGCCCAGGGAGGTGGGGGAGTCACCGTCCTTGACTGTTTAAGAGTAGATGGGATGTGGTGTTGAGGGATCTGGTATAGGGGAGAACTTTGTAGAGTGGGGCTGATGGTTGGACTCAATGATCCCAAGGGTCTCTTTCAACCTGAATGATTCTATGATTCTATGGCAGGAGGGTGGTTGGACTATGTGATCTTGTAGGTCCTTTCCAACCTTGCATCTCTATGATTCTATGAAGTTGAAAGAAATCTAAAAAAAGTAAGAAAACAGAAAGAAAGAACCAATCCATGGAGTTAACAAGCCCTAAGCCAAATTAAGCTGCTCCTTTTTGGTTTGGTTGTGGGTGAGTTTAAGAGAATCCACTTGCTCAGAAGCTGATTCCTGCTGCACACTGTAGGTTCTTATTGAGCACTGACAAACTCCTCTTCCCTACTGAGAAATTTGAAGCCCAATAATGTAAAGCTGGCACCGGGCTATTTTGCAGCCGATCCTGGCGGTTTTTAACCCCTTGTTTATCTGGAAGTGTTTGCTGTGTTATACATCACCGGGGCAGCAGAGGGAGCTCAAAGATCTTGGCCATCAGAGAAAACGAGAGACCCGGAGACAGGGAGAGGGAGACCTATAGTGTCAAGATCAATTGAAAAGACAGTGAAGGATGTGCCTTGATGTGCTCCAACTTCTTTAGTAAATATATGCAGATGCCATTATTCAGCTGGCAGTTTCCAATACCAGCCAGGCTTCAAGGTATCAGTGGCCAGGTTTTATTTTGCAGTTGTTACTTACTTAAGCTTGTTGGAAAACTAGTATTTATCAAGCATGTCCAAGTCTTTTTTGAATCTAATGCATAAAGATTTAGAATAAATATTGAGACACAGGTACCTGAAATGTAAAGTCTATAGTAAATAAAAATTGGTAAAATAGTAAAAAATAAAATTGGTAAAATTAGTAAAATACTGCAGCAGAGGGAGTGACTGCTGTGCAGCAATGCAAAAATTCAGTTTGTAATTTTAAGATAGAAAGATTTTCATGTTTTTCAGAAGAGGTTCATCTTCAGTGACGGGGAGAATTAAAGCTAATAAAATACACAACTGAAAGTCCTATCTACACAGAACCTTTTTTTTTNNNCACAGAACCTTTTTTTTTTTTTTTTGTAGTTGTTTCTGCAAAAGAACTTATGAGTCTCTGAGAGGTCAACACCTGCTGACCATAAGGAAAAGTCTGGTTTGAATTGTACCAGTACATACATTATAAACAGAACACCAGCATCATGAAGGCAGCGTTTGTCCTAGGGTCAAGGTTGTGCTTAATTGTCCAGTTTTTGATTGTATGCAATCTATAGTCAGAAAGTTATGATACCACAGGGGTAACTGAACCATGGTGGNAGCACATGATTGGGAAAAGCCGGCACGGATTCACCAAGGGCAAGTTGTGCTTCACAAACCTGATGAGCTTCTAGGACAAAGTGACCTGCTTGGCTGATGGGAACTGAGCCATCTCATTTTTTCTGTAACACGTCACCCCAGAGCTGTTTGTTACCGATCAGGCTGTAGTCTATTTCGGCTGTTCTAATTGGTTTTCAAGGCAACGCAGAGCAGAATGTAATTTCATTATGAGATAGAAGTATTGTACTAAGTTGTACTGAAAGGAATCATTTATAATTCTCATTTTTTTGGAGAGAGAATACATTTGAGATGTGAGAACTCAGGAATCCTCTTCTCAAATTCAGAGCATGTTGTTTGGTATTTTTTTTCTCGAGGGGTAGCAAGGGGTTCAGTTTTCTAAATATTCTTTTTATAACAGTCTCACTGCTGCACTTTACTGACCCTGTGGTCAATCTCCTGCTTTGCACCATTTTCACTCGTGCAGCCATTAAAAAGTAGCTGTGGAGCACTGCTCTAATCACGTGGGCACTGCTTTATCCTCTGACTGAACCTGAATAAATCTCCCTGGATGCCATGTCAATCTGTTTGGGATTTGCAATCCAGCAAGTCACCCAAACACAAATTAAAGTGATTTTTCTACCTGAAAAAAAATCATGTGTCTCTCTCAGCAGCATCTACCCCCGTGTTCCAAGGCAAGTAAAGATCAGTCAGCTGTCAACGTCACTTTGGGGACAGGGGGCATAAATGTTTGACTTTATGCCATTGATTTCCTGACTACAGGTCCTTGGCTACATTCAAAGGTCTCATTTTTTTCTCTCACTGGTAATCCAGAAGGATGGCTTTTTGCTTGGTATTATTCCTTTATCTTACCCATTATTTTTATTCTGTGCTCTGTCATTCCAAGTCCGTATCCTGACCTTGAAATTGTTGGGATTTCAAAATGTTTACTATATATGGGTCTTGCAAACTCCCACAGATCTTCTTTCATCTCTCTATATTTTAGCACTCTCTGTCCCCAAGTTACTGTGTAGGAGTTTTCAGGGTGTTTATTTGCCTTTCTTCAAAACATGTGAGGCACTTTTATGGAGAAAGGGTGACCCGTATCTCCTTTCTCACCACATTTCAACGAGTAAATCTGTGCTCCAAATTATTAGCAGATATGTTTCACTGGTTAAATAGGATTCTCCAAGTTATTTTTATCAGCTCACAGTTCAATGTTTAGTTTTACTGTCTTCAGACAGTAAAGTCTTAAAGTCTTTAGACTTTGACCCCTCATTCTCCTTAAAATCTCCAGCCTTTTTGTACTGCAATTTCTGTCTTTAAAAGACATTCATTATAAATGTACATACAAAAAGTGTGCAATCCACTTATATTTACCCCACTCTTAGGATTCATAATGAAATATTCTATTATCTCTGGGCAATAGCTCTATGGAAGATGGACTTTTAAGATCAAGTATCCCCATATGCGCTGTATATAATGAAATTCTGAAATATTATTAACAAAGCAACACAATGAAGTGACGTTTTTGAGGATAGAAAGGTGGAAAACTGTAGAAACTATTGCTATTTTAATTCAAAATAGTGAGTTCATGACAAGTGTTGGATAAAACTTATGGGAAAAGAAAAAACCCAAACCCTTGGCTTTTCTTTCACTTGTGTTTTTGATGGCTTAAAGGTGGTTTTTCTGTTAGAAAAAAATCAATTGCCAAATTAAATGTTCTCACTGTCTGTTCTCGGAAGTGGATTTCCTTCACTTAGTTCCAGGTGAAGAGAAGCCCTAGCTGGCTTTTGAGCTCATTGAACATATTTAGCTTGAACTTTAAACACTTTGTTTGGGGTAAAATATCTTACCATGGTTGTCTCTGCAATGGATCCAAAGCTGTTTATGAAGATGTTGCATGTGACATTAACTGGAGGGCCTGAAAAAGAGAAAAAACACCAGTTCCAGCATCACTGCTTAGGGAGTGACTGTAAAATATAAACCATTATGAAACAGTGTTTATGGACTTAGGACAATATAATGCTCCACTCACAACTTATTTACCGCAAAATTAAATGGAATGGTTTCTAATAATTTTCCTTTGGATTTTTTTTAAAGGTGCACTACTTGACAGGCTAGTTCTAGCAAGAAAAAAAAAAAGAAGAAAGTTCATTATAAACTTGTACAGATAATTCTTTGCAAGAAGTATGTCGCTNGACGAAAGTCAGAGGATCATCACCAAGGGACATCTTATGGTAGGCATAGACATATGTCACCCCTATCTACAAGAAGGGCTTAAAGGAGGATCCAGGAAACTACAGGCCCATCAGTCTTAGTTCAGTCCCCGGGAAAGCTATGGATCGAATCGTCCTGGGAGGTATCACAAGTCAAATCTGAAGCACATGATTGGGAAAAGCCGGCACGGATTCACCAAGGGCAAGTTGTGCTTCACAAACCTGATGAGCTTCTAGGACAAAGTGACCTGCTTGGCTGATGGGAACTGAGCCATCTCATTTTTTCTGTAACACGTCACCCCAGAGCTGTTTGTTACCGATCAGGCTGTAGTCTATTTCGGCTGTTCTAATTGGTTTTCAAGGCAACGCAGAGCAGAATGTAATTTCATTATGAGATAGAAGTATTGTACTAAGTTGTACTGAAAGGAATCATTTATAATTCTCATTTTTTTGGAGAGAGAATACATTTGAGATGTGAGAACTCAGGAATCCTCTTCTCAAATTCAGAGCATGTTGTTTGGTATTTTTTTTCTCGAGGGGTAGCAAGGGGTTCAGTTTTCTAAATATTCTTTTTATAACAGTCTCACTGCTGCACTTTACTGACCCTGTGGTCAATCTCCTGCTTTGCACCATTTTCACTCGTGCAGCCATTAAAAAGTAGCTGTGGAGCACTGCTCTAATCACGTGGGCACTGCTTTATCCTCTGACTGAACCTGAATAAATCTCCCTGGATGCCATGTCAATCTGTTTGGGATTTGCAATCCAGCAAGTCACCCAAACACAAATTAAAGTGATTTTTCTACCTGAAAAAAAATCATGTGTCTCTCTCAGCAGCATCTACCCCCGTGTTCCAAGGCAAGTAAAGATCAGTCAGCTGTCAACGTCACTTTGGGGACAGGGGGCATAAATGTTTGACTTTATGCCATTGATTTCCTGACTACAGGTCCTTGGCTACATTCAAAGGTCTCATTTTTTTCTCTCACTGGTAATCCAGAAGGATGGCTTTTTGCTTGGTATTATTCCTTTATCTTACCCATTATTTTTATTCTGTGCTCTGTCATTCCAAGTCCGTATCCTGACCTTGAAATTGTTGGGATTTCAAAATGTTTACTATATATGGGTCTTGCAAACTCCCACAGATCTTCTTTCATCTCTCTATATTTTAGCACTCTCTGTCCCCAAGTTACTGTGTAGGAGTTTTCAGGGTGTTTATTTGCCTTTCTTCAAAACATGTGAGGCACTTTTATGGAGAAAGGGTGACCCGTATCTCCTTTCTCACCACATTTCAACGAGTAAATCTGTGCTCCAAATTATTAGCAGATATGTTTCACTGGTTAAATAGGATTCTCCAAGTTATTTTTATCAGCTCACAGTTCAATGTTTAGTTTTACTGTCTTCAGACAGTAAAGTCTTAAAGTCTTTAGACTTTGACCCCTCATTCTCCTTAAAATCTCCAGCCTTTTTGTACTGCAATTTCTGTCTTTAAAAGACATTCATTATAAATGTACATACAAAAAGTGTGCAATCCACTTATATTTACCCCACTCTTAGGATTCATAATGAAATATTCTATTATCTCTGGGCAATAGCTCTATGGAAGATGGACTTTTAAGATCAAGTATCCCCATATGCGCTGTATATAATGAAATTCTGAAATATTATTAACAAAGCAACACAATGAAGTGACGTTTTTGAGGATAGAAAGGTGGAAAACTGTAGAAACTATTGCTATTTTAATTCAAAATAGTGAGTTCATGACAAGTGTTGGATAAAACTTATGGGAAAAGAAAAAACCCAAACCCTTGGCTTTTCTTTCACTTGTGTTTTTGATGGCTTAAAGGTGGTTTTTCTGTTAGAAAAAAATCAATTGCCAAATTAAATGTTCTCACTGTCTGTTCTCGGAAGTGGATTTCCTTCACTTAGTTCCAGGTGAAGAGAAGCCCTAGCTGGCTTTTGAGCTCATTGAACATATTTAGCTTGAACTTTAAACACTTTGTTTGGGGTAAAATATCTTACCATGGTTGTCTCTGCAATGGATCCAAAGCTGTTTATGAAGATGTTGCATGTGACATTAACTGGAGGGCCTGAAAAAGAGAAAAAACACCAGTTCCAGCATCACTGCTTAGGGAGTGACTGTAAAATATAAACCATTATGAAACAGTGTTTATGGACTTAGGACAATATAATGCTCCACTCACAACTTATTTACCGCAAAATTAAATGGAATGGTTTCTAATAATTTTCCTTTGGATTTTTTTTAAAGGTGCACTACTTGACAGGCTAGTTCTAGCAAGAAAAAAAAAAAGAAGAAAGTTCATTATAAACTTGTACAGATAATTCTTTGCAAGAAGTATGTCGCTTTTTACAGCAATTAGGGGAAAAAGTGACCTTTACCACTCAAGGTAGCTGCCACTTTCAGTGTTATCTGTCATCGCTGCTAACGGAAATGTATTATTGCTGCTCTTATCTCTCCTGCTTACAGAAAAAAATTGTGGGTATGAAAGAATGACTTGGATTCTATTCTCTTTTCTTTTAAGTCCACAAAATGGTTAAGAATCCATTTAAACTGAATTTTCTGTTACCACGGGTCTTCAGTCAACTGTTGTTCCGCCTTATCTTGCGCTTGTGAAGCATCAGCAGTGGCAGAGCAGCCGGTACGATAACAGAACAATGACTCTTCTCTTCAGGGACAAGGTTTTAAATTACTTCTCTGGAAGTCTCTGTAAAAATGGCATTATGGTGGAGCATGCTAATTTCTCCAATAGTTCTTATCAATTTTGGGTCTGTGTACAGTGGAAACAAGGTGTTTTCATCACAAAGTTTTTCTGCCGCCCTCCTGCACCTTGATGCTCTGATACCGATGACCCGGTTCAGAGTTGGAGAACCTGGTTTCTTTCTGCAGGTGTAAGCAGTTGCTAACAACAAAGATCTAGAGCTGGAATTTGAGGACTGGTCTTACAAACCCTTATGTAATATTTCTTTTCTTTTTTTTTTTTAGGGCTGCTAAAGTCAGAACCTGCTCTGCCGCTGCTGCTGCTGGTGGTTTACAACCAGCAAAGTTCAAGGTGACCAACAAACTCGATATCAAATACTTGAAGGATCAGAATGTCCATAAACCATTCCACCAACAGGAGACAGCTTGGAACATCCAGCTTGCTTTCCTCAAGGCAATAACTGTGTTGAGGTACCGCATGGCCGTCGCAACAGAACTTCACTGCGTGTGCTCTCAGCCCCTGTGGCTCACCAAGATTCCATACGGGGAGGGGACTTCTCAGGTATGGAGGTGGCACTCTGCACTCACTTTGACGCTGTTTGTGCTTTGATGCTTGGTTAATTATTTAGAGCCGTTGAGCATATCTGATATTTCTTTGAATTCAGTAAAAAACTTGACACTGACAACTCCTGAAAGGGATCAAGGGAGACGTAAGAGGCCAGGGAGACCGACAAAGGCAGAGTTGCTAAGAACTGTCAGGGAGAAAATGATACTTCCTGGCTATGGTAGGTAGGTTGTTTGCGAGGCAGCTTTGCTTTCACACGCTTTCATGTTGTAATACTTGTCATCACTTCAAATTGTGCATGATACAACCTTGTTTAAAATTGCACTGTGCTGTAGCAACAGGCGTAGCTGCTTCTGTAAAGAAAAAGCTCTGCATCACTCTAAGACTGACACTTCGTAAAGGGTGAGAGTCAGGAAGATGGAGCCAGGCTCTTCTCAGTGATGTCCAGTGCTACGACAAGGGGCAATGGGTGCAAGCTGGAACAGAGGTGGTTCCACTGAAATATATTAGGAAAAACTTCATGGTGAGGGTAACAGAACCCTGGCAGAGGCTGTCCATGGAGGTTGTGGAGTCTCCTTCTCTGGAGACATCCCAAACCCACCTGGACATGTTCCTGTGTGACCTGCTCTGGGTGTTCCTGCTCCAGCAGCGGGATTGGACTAGATGATCTTTCAAGGTCCCTTCCCATCCCTGGTATTCGGTGGTTACAAAAATGGTTAACAGCGAGTTAAAGAGAGCTCAAAGGAGAAGCTAAAAGCAGCATGCATACGGTTTAGCCATTACCAGGTTGCAAATAGAAATGAACTTCCTGAAACATGGTCAAAAAGAAGCATAAAGGAAGTTGGTAAAGCTGGGAGTCACATCCAAACACTGGAACTCGGGCAAGTTGAACGTAGATTAAAGACAGAGGGGAAAAAAAGAGCTTAAACTCACTAGGGACAGAAAAGCTAACTGATAACTATCTGCAAGGCGTTAAAAATAGAATGCTGCCAAGATCTGGAAGGTGAAGTCAAGGGAAGATGATTAAGATATAAAAGTATCCATGAAAGTGAAGAAGGTCAGAGCAGAAAAAACTAAACTAAGTCTTTGTAGCAGCATTTGTCTCCAGTCGCTGGCTCTGTCAAACGCTGGAGCCGCTCTGATGGAAGATGTGTCTGAGGACCGTAGAAGACATTTCAGACTAAGTGGACAGAAACAAACTGACAGGCTGAGGTGATATCAAGCCAGAGGTTATAAAAATTTTTGCAAAATTGTGGAAATCTCCATCCCTGTGAGTCAGCTCTCCCCCCATCAGTCTCTTCTATCAGGGGAGATGTGTACCGTCTCCAGAATGTATAGCTTGAATTAAGAAAGCAAAGCAGACTCCAGGTATGGTGGTGGATGACATTAACAATGAGCTTCATCCCTGTAAACCTTAGCTCTGCACCAGCCAAACTGGGTGAAATGATGAGAGCTGGTATGATCTAAGGATAGGGATAACACTGTTTTTGCTGAAGTAACGTCTCACAGATCTACTGAAGCTCTCTAAAAGAGCTGATGAGCATGTGGACAAAGGCACATCTAAATAACATCAATACTAATTTTAATTGTAATATATAATTAGATTAATTAAAACAGTTTATTGATCTTCTGTCAAAGGCTTCTTCAGGGTATTACTTTGGATGAAGGGATATAAGAGTCCTTTAATAGGTCTTTCGCTTTAAAGTTATTTAACATTAGGAATAAATAGTCACTTTGCAAAGCGCGAGGTGAGTGCTGGTGAGTTCCCCATGGGTCTGCAATGAATCTTTGGAGTGCAGTATTAATGACCTCGAAGGGAAGATCTGGCAATATAATTTGGCCTCTGTTATAGGATTTTTTAAGGTGGTTGTATATAAAGCTGACTGTAAAGAGGTGCAGAAAAATCACAAAATACTGAGCTGTCAATCAATAAAATATCTGATGAAAATCAGTGTCAGTCAAATGCCAAATAATCCTTTCTATGCGCTCTTACTGATGGGCCCCAAATGAAATATTTCCACACAGCAAAGAGAGGGTAGCTTATGGGTGGTTCTCTGGAAGCACGCTCTGTGATCAGTAAAGATAGGGGACTGCAAAGAAATACGTTAAAAAATGGATTATCAAATAAGCAGTTCAGGAACTACCATCTTGCATACTTCAAAATTTCTCCTCTGTGAGCCTCAAGAGTATTCATTAGGGAGAAAAAGGATGTCAAGAAGTCAAGAAAGGACCACAAATTGCAGGATATGCTGCCACACAAGACCAGTTTAAGGAGAGTGGGACTCTTCATGTCGGAAAAGGGATATAATAGGGAGTGGGATATAAGTATAACAATCTGTAAAGGTCAAAAGGAATTAATCCTTGTCCTCCATTTCTCAATATGTCTCATGGCAATAAAATCAGTAAAACTGTCACCAAATTCAACGCAAACTAAAACTGGTACTTTTCACTATTTTGAAACGTGAAGACTTTATTGCCATTTATTTCCCATATTTGCAAGAACAGGGATAGTCTGGTGTGTAGAAGAGCTGAGTAAGAGAAGGACCTTGCTATAGGTGTGAAGTAATGGAAATAAGAGTATTTTGCAAGTGGAATAAAGGTTTTTACAAGAGTTCTTTGCTTCCTGTTGTATTCCGTAGCTAAATAAATGCCATCAGCCTTCTCAAGAACAGATACCCAAATCTCCTTATCCAAAAGCAGAGCACTCATATGAAATACATAATTATGTGTTAATGACCAGGATTAATTATGGTCAGGATGGTAGTTAAAAATCCTGCCTGTGTAGGAATGTTATTGGAAGCGCAGAGGACTTAAAACGATCGTCTGACTTCTCTTATCACTTCTCGTTCTGTTTCTTTAAAACTGTTGCCAGATTAAAAGCTCAAAAGGGCATTAAGTGCCAGCACTAGGACTAATAAAACTAGCCAGAAAGTGGCAAAGTCACTTAAGGAGATGCTTATTCTGAGTGATAGATCTGAATCATTCTGGGCAGATTCGTTCAAACCGCAGAGCTGTCTAGAAGGTTTAGAATGTGCACTTTCTGAAAAAGAACAATGTCAAATCAGGTTTTGTCTCTTTAAATTTCTATAGTTACAAAACAGGGCTCTAAGTCTTTTGAATTATATGTTCAAGGAGTACTGTGTGGAATTAGTAATCTCTAAACCATCTGCCTGTTCTTCACTGTAGCCCCACAGAAGATTGCAATTACCCAGGGACCATGACAAACTCCAAAAACCAATCCCCAAATTCAACTACTAAGCTGTAAAATCCTTATTTTTAAGCACTTTTTTTTTTGTAGGGACATTAGGAGACCCAAAGAAGGAAGGAGAAAAACTGCAAGTGCTTACACTTTGCCTGAGGTCTTCTTCTGCCCAGCACAGCTTTACCTTAGGTTGAACCTGCAGTTTGCACGCTGCTGCGGACAAACACCTCAAGGCAACTTTAATAGGGGGCAAAAATAATTTAGGAGCTTCCATTCATCTAAGAAAGTACTTTTAGAAATACAACATTCTGTGTTGTTTTCCAAATACTGTTTGATACATTAACCCTCCGGGAAGCCAGGCACTGGTGCATTCTTCAAAGTAGCTCCAGCAAAGCAGGTCCAAGGGACTTATTCTGTGTGGTCATCAGGGATATTGGGCACTGCTGTAAGTCTTTCAGGGGTGTGTTTGAATTGCATGTTTATAATTTTCTGAGAAATATCAGCACCATGAACCTATTAAAAGCAAAGCAGTTCCAGCTGCAGTAAATCCTGGGTAGCGAGTTTATATGTTCGGCACCAACGGTTTATGGCTTGCTGATGGGAAAGAATTTGACAAATGGCTTATCTGGTGTTCATGGTTCAGCCTGGGCAAATTATGGCAAATCCAGCAACTACAAATGGCTTTAGAGTCATAGTCACTTAAGTTTTTGGGACTTGGAGATGTCAAAAAAATTATAAACTTTAGTGCTAAATACAAATTAAGGTGGAAAGGCAGTGGCAGATGACTGAGAGGAGAAAGGGCTGTCTGCTTGGCGGAAAACTTTTGTAGTAAACAAGGAGTAAACCCAGCGTTTTTAGTGAAATGGTAGTGAAAAGAATGTCTTGGACTCCAGAAGAAAGACACAGGAGGAGGCAACCAAGGCAAAGTGAGAAAAATGTCATTTTAAATCACAATGGGTTTATTATTTAAAAATAAAATACTTATGTTCTGGAAACTTTAAAGACTGCTAACTTGATTTAAAGGTGCAGAAATAGAGTTAAATGTAGTTCCACTATATTACTGGAAATTGCATTCTAAAAAAAAGAATAGTCAAATTTACCTGACCTTCCCAGACTACAAAAGGTCCAATGGGTGGTATTTGTTTGTACAATAGCTTGGCTATTTAGAAAATAATTTTAGTTGTGGTGCTGGGGGATCTGGTGTAGGGGAGAACTTTGCAGAGTGGGGCTGATGGTTGGACTGGCTGATCCCAAGGGTCTCTTCCAACCTGAATGATTCTGTGATTCTCTGATTCAATGAAATACTCTACTTTAGCCCAAGTCTGGATCACATGCTTTGTGCTAAGACTCGGAAGACGTAATTGTTACATTTGCAAACTGTGTATTTCCAATCTTGGAATCTCCTTTGGGATAAATGTGTAAAAGAGACAATTCCCAGCTTTGAGAACCTGCAGTTTCAGTGGAGAACTGAGGACAGGGAACAGAACAAGAGGAAAGGTAGTCCCTTTTGCCTCCTCAGAGCAAAACAGGGGCACAGGAGAGAGGAATCTAATTTGACGATAGATTTGGTCACTGAGATAGGCTCTCTTGAGTTTGACTCTGATGGTTGGACCATTAACACACTCTTCCTTTTGGTTAGGATCAGGCAGTGTGAGGTTTTGACCTCATTTTCACAGAATTTGCTTTTTCTGGAAGGCTTCTGGCTACGCTAGTCCAAGGTGGGAATTTGAATCCATTAAGAAGCATTTTAGAAAAAAAAAACAACAAACCAAACCAAACAACCAAAAAACCATGAAGTACCAAAAATTTAGGTTTGCAATTACCTTTGAAATTTGGTCTGATCCTGGCATCGTAGCCTGACATCCTCCCCATCAGCTTGTCCAGGAAATCGGATGGTGACATGGGCATGCTGCGGGATCTTGCACTGTCCGTTTCCTTTGTGGCTACCAAGCTGACAGCACGGGAAAACAAACACACAAAAAAACCCAGAATGAAACATTTTATTAGAGATTTTGTTAGGGAAACTTTTAATTTTGCACAGGGAAAACACTCTGCTCCTTCTTGCACAAAAGGGAAACGGGAAAGCTGAGGTTTCGTTGCTGTGACTATTTCTGAAGCATAGACTGGCTGGAAAGGCAATGGAAACAGTGTGTTCTTCTTACATCAGTCATTTTATGTGCAAATTCTCTTTTTCTGAGCTGCAGAGCCATAGGTTGCTGTTACCTCTTGCATGGGGCTTTTGGAGATTAGTAACACACCCAGTCCACAGTAATCAACTCGTTACCATGGAGTTAATAATGTCACCCATACAAATAGCCGTGGAAGGGGAATGTCATAATTTGGAGTCTAAGATATTTAACTGGGTGCAGTGTAATAGAGAAAAAGCAAAAGGTAGTGAGGCTCTTCCATCAATTGCTGCTATCACCACCAGTTTTTGTTCACCCCAAGTTTTACGTTAATGATATTTAAGCAGAACAGAACGTATCAAACAACCTCTCAGCAAATGGTATTCTTTAACAGTGACTTAAGGGCTTGTTTTTGGTTAAAACAAAAGTGACTGCTGTGGTGGTAAGAAAAAAACAACCCCCAACTTACTGAAGGAACTATCTTAGGGCAAAGTTTTCATCTCTGCCAAGCCACATGGCAAATGTCAACTCCTACAGGCTCCTCTCCAGGTGTAGGCAGAACTCCCACTGGCTTTCTGAAGTGTGCTCAGCACATGCTGAGAGAGCAGAGCCTTGGTGCTGCCACCGGCCAGTGTGGGCCTGGTGAAAATGTCTGTATTGTACTGAACTCTTACTGGAGTGCTGGCCAACACGTTGGGGAAACAGCACCGTCCGTAAATATATCTATATCATCTCAGTAACATGACGAGTAACCTGGCGATAGGCAGCGCAGCTGAAACCATTTGTGGCTTGTGGAGTTTCGAAAAAGATGAAGAGCTTTTTGTATCTCTGCTCATTTCTAGTCCAAAGTCTGTCCCAGGAAGATGCCAGTCTCTTATTTACCCACTTAATTGTCCCTCCTCTTAATGCCAATTTATTCTTTCAGAAGTGCTTAAATGTGCCTTTGTTCAGAAATAAACACAGGGAATAATGTAAAGCCCTTAGGGATTTTCTAACTTTAAAAAAACCCAACCTTTTGCTTGTGAGCAGCAGCTGGGGTTCCAAAAGGGAACAATTCCCTGCAGGGATGTGTGAATGCAGATGCTCCATTAAATGCAGACCGGGAGTGCCATTTTGTTCCTCCCACAACTCTGTTACTTGGGCAATAAAAAGTTCCAGCTTTATGGCAACACCCATTTCGAAGGTCTGCTAAAAAGTCTGTCTTCAGATTTGGAGCTTGGATTTAATGTTTCAAATCAAAAATTATTCCATATTAAATCTTGAACGTTATAAATGTGGATACACACAGAAGTTGAGCACAGAAACCTCTAGAATGTTGTAGTTTACTCATATTTTTATTAAAACTGGCAATTAAGTCTTTTTATTGTAATATTAACTGAAATCAGAGTTAAAATACAGTTCTGCTTTATTTGCTTATCTAGCATTTATTCCACTGTACGTGTAAGTTGATTTCTAGATAGTTCATAAATTTCTAAATTGGTGGATAGTTCTAAATTCTTCTGAATACTTTGGTATCTCTTTCAGTGAAAATGTTTCTTTGGTCTCTTTCAGTAACTAACCTGGTTCTTTATTTCCTCCCGTAGCTGGAGAAAGTATTTCCCTTGCTGAGAAGGTAAGTCCTTAACATATTCTTTTTTTTTTTTTTTGTTCAATTTGAAATTATCCTGTTGGCCTCTGACATCCTTTGTATTATCAGTCATTCTGAATGCGTCTGATTCATCACACGATTGCAGCTGGTGGTCATTTGTATTTCTATGAGATACCAGATGTGGTTATAAAGTGAATAAAATATGAGAGTCCAACTACAATTGAAGAATCAAGTGTATGTACTTATAGATAAACCAGATTTCCTTCTTATACTCTTCTATTCTAATTTCTGTTCTATAGGGTGTATAGAATTCCTACATTACACTACACTACATACATACATATATATATATATATATGTACACACATACACAAAGTTCCTATATTTTTATTCTGGATAAATAAATTCTCCAGAACACAAACATAGAAAGTCATTGTTAGCTTCAGTATTGATCATGTTCTCTGACTGGAGAATTTGTTTGTCCTTTTTTCACTTCTCCGGACTTTTCCCAAATTATTCTTTGTTCTACTTGTGGTTGTTGCTTTTACAGGCAGCCTTGGAATAGAGTTCTGTGAAATGAAGGTAACTGATGCTGAACAGGCAAAATGGTAATGGCTGTGACTATGGATTTTCTCACAGCGACTTTACCCTCTTGTATGATAGCATCGGTAATGTTTCCTTTCGTTAGTCGGTTAAAAGTCTCAGAATATCTCCACTAATTTTATTGCCTGCTTCTGTGTTTTTTGCCAGGCAGAATTACAAGAATATAATATTGGCAAAACTTTCACACTGTGGTACTTTCAGGAGTCAGCTACAACAGACTGGTGGTTACCATCAACTCATTATGTGGCTTTAATTAACCAGAAGGAATGCTGTACATTTTTGGTCACGGGAAGAGGCAGTGAAGGCTTCCCATTGCTGGAGTATTTTATTTCTATACGTAAACCCCCAGGAAATATGTGTGTTTTATAACCTCACAGTCTTCCAGTCTATTAATATTTTACCAGGAGAAGTTACAAACGAGACTTCTAGCCCCTGTAGTGACTCTGTGTTGCTGCTGTGAGCTATTGGTAAATATTACTAACAACTATAAGGATTTAAACTACCTTCAAATTTCAGACTTAAAGCAGTACTTTGTTTTCCTGAACGTGTTCTGAACATCATTACAAGGCAAATTAAGACTTGTCAAACAATTAAGAAGAAATTTGTTAACTCATGGAAAAAAATAAAGAAAAAAAGAATGGAAAATGTGGGCAAACAATGTATTAAAAAAATAACATGACTGGCTGAATTTAGACCATCAAAAGTTTTAGGGTAAGAATTTTTGTCCCAAATAAGCTGCTATACAGAAGCAGGCATGGACAGAAAAGTAGAATCACTAGAACTAGAATTACTCCATTTTCTTATCTATTCTGACTCTTAAATCAGTGTCTACAATCCGAGGAGAGATGAGCTTTGCATCATGCCTTGCAGACTGTCAAGTTGGAATTTCATTGACTGAGACAGAAAACTGTCCTGAATCACAGGTCTGTGACAGTGCGTGACCTACCAAAAGTCATATTTAAGTCAGAAGCTGTCAGGGCCAGCTGAGGATGTTTAGAGGGGGATATAAACATTGGAGAGGAAGAAGCAGCCTGGCACAGCCAAAATGTGGCTTCTCCCTCCCAAATTCTAGACAAAAAGCTACTGCAGGGAGTTGTAGTACAAATGGTGTTCAGCACTGCCATCTGTCATCTGGAGAGAAGATACAAAACCATTGGTGGTTTAAAACTAAGAATTGCAAATAATTGACAGAGGTAGAAATATCAGTAAGGGCAAGAAAATACCCTATTTCTGAAGTTCAGTCCAGTTAAGTAGAAGAGTTTAAAACAGAGAGAGGAAGGATTTTAAGAGATATATGCATTAGGAATGTAGGCAAGTTGCATTTTGAAGATTTTGAAGAAGGGTTCTGAATTCATGTGGAAGATATCCCCACTGTTGTGAAGGTCTCGCTGCACTATTGTGATACCCACTGGTGTGGAAAGAGAAAGAGTGAGATGGGAGCACAAGGGTCATTGGTTATTTTTTATGATATTATGGAGGCAGGTTCTGGACCGTTGCATAAAAGAAAGCCACTAAACCATGATCGGTGAACTAGGGAAATTTTCTTACAGCAAGAAGCTTTAGAAGCTCAATATGTGTAGTTAATTGAAGAAGATTGAAAAAATAACATGATCAAAGTGTGTAAATACCTCAAAGGGGCAGAATTTTCTGGACATTTATCTGAAGAAGAAAGACAGAAGAAAAATGAATGAGAGAGAAATTCAAGTGGAGATTTGGCACACAGTGTTAACAATGACTGTAACTTCAGAGAAGACGATATCGGACCAGTCAAGACAGTCCAGCTTTTTTGGGAGAGAGAGTTATAGCTAAATAGAAAGTATTGTCTCTCATATATGAGTAGCTTGGTGAAAAGGAATGAAAAATACAGGCTAAATTCAGAGTAGATGGCACAAATCTCCTGCAGAAATTTTCATGTTGCCAGAAGACACGTTACAGACTTGAAGGGGTTCAGGAAGGGAAGCAATGGGGGTAGTTCAAAGTGGAAAAAGGTGTCTTCTTGGGTTCTTTCTACCCTGGAGTTGGTTTCCAGACTTGGAGGTGCCAGTACTGGAAGCTGTAACCTGGGTTGGAGGTTACATGTGTAATGTTGGCCCTTTTTGCTCAATTCTTTTCACAGCGGGGCATTTCACTTCTCCAGCAGCTGTATGAGCATCAGTAGGGAATCAAGCACCAGAATGGAAGCTGCACTTGGGCTGCCCATAAACTGCAGGCAGTTTGAAAATCAGAGATTGACCACCTGTAGGAAAAGATGAGCAAATGTCCATCTATGACATGCACCTGCAAGGAGGAAAGAATTGTAAACTAAATGATAATGTTGACACGAAAACAAATGGATATGAAGAGTCCAGGGGTAAATATAGATCATAAATTAAAAGGTTTTCAAGGAGTGAGACACTTTGGTTCAGGAAGAGTTTGGCACTTTGAGCTGAGAGAGAAAAGCTCTGCGTATTTCAAGTTGCAGCTGGATATTAGGATGCTGAGACATGGCACGACTGATTGCAGGTGATGGGGCTCAGTTCTTTTCTGACCCCTCTGCTGAGAGCATATGTTGTACTGTTGTTGATTCTTTTATATCTTTAAAATAATTACTAGTACTGAACCTGAAAAAAAAAGTAAATTATAGTTAACATAGCTGTGCAGCCAGAGCACCAACATCTCCAGAATTTAAATGGAAAATCTCATCTTGCAGCTGGCAGGAGGAAGCCTGGGTCATGAACTCCTGCTCCTGGAATGTCTGTTTAAAGTCAGCGTGTGTGTGTAAGAAAAACCTCATTCTCTTTCCTTCCTCCAAAATCAAATGGTTGAGGAAAAGCTCTTCAAAGGGAATTTCACAATCGCCACAAGTGTTTCCTTCACTAAAACATACAAACAGGAGGATGGAGCCAGGCTCTTCTCAGTGACATCCAATGACAGGACAAGGGGCAATGGGTGCAAGCTGGAACAGAGGAGGTTCCACTTGAATATGAGGAAAAATTTCTTCACAGTGAGAGTGACTGAACCCTGGCAGGGGCTGCCCAGGGAGGGTGTGGAGTCTCCTTCTCTGGAGACATTCCAAACCCGCCTGGAGGTGTTCCTGTGTGACCTGCTCTGGGTGTTCCTGCTCTGGCAGGGGGATTGGACTGGATGAGCTTTCAAGGTCCCTTCCCATCCCTGACATTCTGTGATTCTGTGAAACCTACAAGATTTAGACTGCTTTCCCATGTTCTTCTGAAGAACCACTGTACTCCTACTCATAAGCTGTCTCTTTTCTATCTCCCCCCAAACTTCTGCGCATTTTTACCAAAACACAGATAAAGGAAAGAAACTTTACAAATAAAAGTCCTTCCTCTGTTGTCTATTTTAAAAGCTATATTTAAAAAGCAATTTCAGCCTTACAGCCTTTGAGATTTCCGTATCATATTTGTTTTCAAGAAAGTCCTGGTTTATGCTGATTTCCCCTCTCTCTTTTAAACTTTTCATCTTCAGGCTGGGCTCTTAAAAGTCACTTTCAGTACGTTGTTTCATCCTTAAAAGAATACCTGCTTATTTGAAAGTACTGAAGAAAAGAAGTGATGTGCTACCGCCAGCATTTGTGTAAGAAGGTTTGCAGCTCCATGCAAGAACTTGCTAGGGATAGGGTAGGCAAGGCTGAAGGAGAAAATTACATTTTCCAGCACCTCCTAGCTCTTCCCAGTTTGTTGTTGCTACAGGTGGATGAGAGAGAAAGAAAGAGTATAGTGTGGTACAACGACTTCCCAGAGAGAAGTTTCCAAGTTACAGCACTCTCCTAATCTATCCTGAGTTATTCTGAGAGTAGTCTCCAGACTCTCACTAGCTTACTTTTGAATACAATTGAGATAAATTAGCTTAGAATTGGTGGTAAGTTAATTTTCTTCCTTCCTTCCAATACTACCTATGTATTTTATCTTGAAAATCTTATATTAACACCCACTTACTGTCACTTTTGGCTTCCTGATTTTTCTTATCTGATCAGAAATTATTTCTGTCATCTCAAGCACATTCCATCTTAGCCTTTCAGAGGGGCAGAAGTTTTATATTTCATTTTAAAATGCATGCTACAGAGCTGTTCCATGACACTTTGCATGCATTATGATGGTCCAATAGCTCTTTCATTTCATTACTTGTCCTCTCAGACAGCCAGTGTGGCCAAAATCCCCTGGAGCAGTCGGATCTTGTGTTCGGAGTCCGTTCTCCAGCTGATGTTTGAAAGTTTTTAATGCACTTTACATTAACAACCTTTGCTGAGAAGCTCAAGGAAATTAATTACACACTCGTAAGGAAAGCAAAAACTGTAGCCAGCCAAATATGCACTCAGTTGCATCTCATGTTAAAATAAAACCAATGCACCCAGTTGAGTAAATGAATCTGAATTGGTACTTATTCCCTGGGTCACCAGTAATGGTTAGGGGGATTAATCTGATGAATACTTCCCTTGCTTCTGAAACTGTAAGCAATGGGGATAGAACGCATCAGTTTTAAAACAGAAGTTATTCAGCGTAACCATGTAATTAACAAGGGCTGCAAAACCGAAATGATCCTTTAATTGCCAGGGTCTGGTCACCTGAGCGTGCCTTGGTAACTGTGTTTTGCACATTGTGGCAGCAGGATTTTGTGCTGTGAAGCCAGTCTTTAAGCCTTCTTCTGTGCAACACAGAGCTCTCTTCATGAAAAGGATTTGGTAGGATGAACGGCAAAAGCAAACATGTTTGAAGAGGTCAGAAGCATAAGATTATTCTTATGTCTCTAATGATCTGTTCTGTTAATTAAAGTAGGTAAAGGACTGACCAGATCCGTTCAGAGTATATAGAATTTGCACACACTGGTGCAAGAGTGAACAAAAACCCGACAAAGATACCTTTTTGACAGAAGAATGTTCCAGAAAAAAATAGAGAATAATGGGGTTTTAAGTCTTCTGATCAAGACAATCTGAGCTGATCACCGTTCTACAGGTCAAAGGACTTTATATCTAGCCAAGGCTAAATTCGTATAATTGGGGGTTTTGTGACTTGGTGCATATATACCCAATGCTTTACTGCCTGCCCTTTGGAAAAATAAAAAAACCTAAATCTCTTAGGGTAAAGGAAGAAAAAGAATTTGTCAGCATTCTTCATAATCCTATGGGCATGGCTTTCTTGCTTCATTAAGATATTGACTCAGTAAACTGCAGGTTGTCCCTCTAATTTTGCTTTCTTGTTTAAGACAAGTTTATTGTTGCCAATTCCAGCCTGCAGCACAATTTTCCTTAAAACATTTTGTGAATTATGACTTTGAGCACTTATTCATTGTTCTCCCAGAAGCACCTGCTTCCTTAGTACTCTTTTGTGCCTTATTTTTTATAAATGTTCTGAACTCCGGTCTTAATTTGTAAGTTTATTCATGCTACCTTTTTAATTTTTTTTTTTTAGGAAAAAGGTGATGCAAACAGCTATACAGGGAGCAGAAAATGTTTCAAATATTAAAATTCTGACAAATCTCCCACTCTTCCAAAGACCTTCTACATGGGGTAAGTTTTTGACAGCTTTAACTTTGAATTAAAGAGAATCAGACTGTCCCAAAATTCAATGATTTTATTTTTTTTTTAAGACCTATAATACTTGGCTAAAATGAACAGATTATATTTGAAAATAGAAGCTCTAAATCACTGATCTGTCGTGGTCTGAACTTGCATTACTATCTCACTGCAGAGGCTAATTTGTGTACTAAGTGAATGATGGGGAATAGTTATTGGAGTAATGGATAGATTGCAAAATGGCCAAGTAAAATAATTTCAGCATATTATCTTTTATAACAGCAGATATCCTTCTATAAAAGCATGTCAGAGCTGAACAATCACATTAATTTTGTGGTTAATGAACGTTTCCTTCAGCCAGTTGAACTTGTGCAGGAACTGGCTGGGGTCTTTCACCACCATAATGAATAGCCATTCAACTGATGGCAGTGAGGCAACACTAGACTGAAAGGGGAATTAATTAAAATGAGACTTTAGCCTGGCTTAAAACTACAAGCTATTGTTTCCTGAGGCAAACTCTTCCCAAGTCTAGGAGCAACCTGTGAATACTGAGAACAGAGTTCTACAGATTCTAGCTGTGTGGTTAGTTCTGTCTTTTGAAGGCATCCCCAAAAAGGCCTTTAAATCATAGAGGTGCGTGTTACCGTATTCTCTAGTTGTGATTCCCTGCCTGGAATTACTGTTAGTATGGCATTGCCCCAGCAGCTTGCTCTGCATCCACTAGGTTGGTGGACCCTCACTCGATATAAACAGGAACAGTGTCCACTGAACTGTGCATCTGTAGAAAAAATAAATTTATTTTAAATGTAATTAATGATTGTTTAGATTGTTCGAAGCCTTCTGTTTTCCTTTGCCTTGTTTTGCTGTGAAAATGCATTTTTATCAATTGGGCACTGTGGTTCTTCACTGTATTTCCTTCTCAAACAGTTCTTTTGCTAGTCACAAAAATCTTCACGTGAAATCTTACAATAGAATACCCAGAACACCCGGAAGGTTGGGCTGTATCAAAGCTAGATAAAAATTTGATTTTCAAATTCAAACCCTGGGGTTTGGGAAGAGCGAAGCACAGTTCAATTAAACACGGTTGCATTTGCCTTAGGGAAGCTCTGCTTTGATCGGTACAACGGTGGTGTCCCGGTACCTTCAGTGAGCACTCGAATGGCTGATTAGAAGGTGAGACATTTTCCTCCAGAATAAGTTTGTTAAGATATAAGTTCAGTTAGAGAAAAGCTGAATGTAGCCCTAAGAGTCACTCGCCTGAGAAATAAAGTATTTCAATGTGCAGGACTGCAGCCCAGACAAGTTAAAGCTTACCAGAAAAGAGAACTCAGTGCTATACACATTTCTTTCCCAAAACACTTCTCATGAAATGGTTTGTCAGCTAATTAAAGTGCAAGTACTGTGTGATTAAGAATTTTCAGCCAAAACATTTTTTGTAGGACGAAATACTGATTTCTTGAAATAGAGTTTTGTGGAAGCATGTCTGTGCCAATGCTGTTTCAAAGAAGTGCTGGCAGGTGGAGTATTGTCCAGTGTCCTTTCTGTTCTGGTGACCACAATCAGTTTTCTAATCTTGATAGGAATGGAAGGGTCTAATTTTCAAAAACTTCTCTGAACATCTCCTCCACAGAAATGACAAAAAACTTTTCCTGCCTTAAATTTCCTTGTATGCATTGTAAAAGCAATACAGAGCTTTTCAGAGCTTTGGAATTTTCTGTGAGGCAGGAATGGGGATGTTCAACCAGCTGTGTTAATTTTCATGCCATACACAGATGAGGCGATTTTTTTCCTTTTTTATTGATTCTATCCGGAATTGACACTATAATAATCCAGAATAAGACTTTCTTTGAGGAACAACAGGGTAGAGCTGCAGGGTGATGATGAGAGTGGCAGGATTCATGCGGCATAATGACAGAACCCCGTGTCCCTGATGCATGCACTGAAGCATATTCCTTACTGAATAAGTCAGAGAAAATAACGTGAAGGTTAAAAAATCAAAAAAGGGCTGCTAGCCTTCCGTGTTTCCACCAGAATTATCCCGGTCCGCTACACATGCACGCATTCTCTTTCATGCAGAGTTAGTGGTGTTTAAACGTGCCCACAGATAGAATCATGGAATCATTTTGGTTGGAAGAGACCCTAGATACATGCTTTGTCTTTGGTGTACCAGTCTTGCTTATGCCACATATCCAGCCCCCCCTTAATTGACGCCCGAGTCTTATGAGATTCATTTGAGCAACTGGAAATATGCTGGGGGAAGGAAAGCCCATGACTGGACCTCTTCTGGTCTATATTATGTGCAAGACGCTTCATCTCCTGAAGAAATCATCACTGCTAAGAAAGACCAAAAAGATCCCTTTTTGTCTAAGGTTTTTTTTTTCCCCTCTCTAAGACCCTTACTTCGAGAATCTGAATACGAGCATTTGTGTTCACGTTTTGATTAAGGGTGAAAATTTGTGTACTCTTACACCCAAAGGTGGGTGTGCAGGAACAACAGAAACAGGTGAGGAGTTAGATATGTTCTTAGGGTTCGTTTGCACAGTTGGACTTTTGGGATGAGGTTTGGAGATAAAATTTTAATGCGAATATGGAGAAGTACTTGCAGTTGTACTGCACTTTTTGTAACCATGGGTTACTGTCTCAAGTGGGCTCATTTCGCATTTACTTTGTCTAGTAAAAAAATTGCAATACTGTGTTCAGAACAATTGAGTATCTGATCTTCAGCATGCAAGAGCTGAGGGAAAACAAGGTAGTTTACTTTGTGTAAGGCGAGGATACCTGTGTATCCTCAGAGATCTTATTTAGGTTTACATTAGGCTCATATTTTACCTTTCAAAATTCTGAAAGGGAAAATTTTTTTTTTAGTAAGAAACTGGAGATAAGTTCAAGACATAGTGGAGTCTTATGCAAACTGTGCTTAGCGTGGAAAGCCTTGGGCAATGCTGAGATGGGTAGAGTCATTACTTTTTTTCTTTTAATCAAAGATGTCTTTATATATATTTTATATCAAAGATGGAATGCAACAAAGGGAAAAATCTTAAGACAGTAAGTTATGTAGCTAGAACTGCAGCTTGAATTTTAATCATGGAAGGGAAAAAAAACAAGTTTGCTTTTTTATATGTCATAGCTGTACTGGTTTAGGTTATGACACCCTTCCTAAATTAGTTTTAGCTGTAAGGATCACACACAGGTCAATTGCAATTAACTCACCCTCGCAGATTGAGATAATTTACTACTCTTGGTTTTACCTTCTGGTCACTTTATTGTTTCACTGAAACAGCCTCAGGATAATCTGATGCCTTGCTTTTTCGTGTAGCCACAGATTTGTATGAAGCAGCAGCCCCACAACTTGTTCAGCTCCTCCATTTCAGCAGCCCCGTAGGTGCCCACATGATTATCTCAGGCCAGAATCTTCTTGAACTTTTCTGCATTTTCTGTGGTCTTAAACTCTTTCCCTCAGAAACTGCATTTCATTAATATTTCATGTCACCAGCTCAGAACTTTAAAAATGACAATATTGAGGAGGAATGATCTTCCTTAGGGATGTTCCTACCTGGGAAAAGCCCTGACTCTCCCCATCTCCTCAGTTTCTACATCTGGGGTGTGGGACTAGAGGAATAACATGGCATGGTGTGTGGCACAGGAAAATGATATAGGGGATGCTCGTTGTGTAGAAAGTCCATTGCAATGTAGAGCAAGTATGACCCTCTTTGCTGTTGAATAATATTGGAGGGACTCATTAGACAGCTGACTGGAGGAATGATAATAATGTGCACTATTTTATAACTGCATGCCCTCTATTTTTGTACTTTTTCCCTTTGTTCGTTCTTTTTACTCTCTCTACTTAGCATTTGTATTGACACAGCATCTAAAGACTTCAGTCAGGAAGGATTCTATTGCTTCAGAAGGCATAAATAAAGAATAGTGGATTATAGTCTCTGCTAGGAAAACGTACAGCCTCAAAGATTCTCACCATCTTTTCTCTTGACTGGGTATGCAGTCTGCTCTGCTTCTTCATGCTCTTATTCTCCTGCTTTGGCCTGGGGTTTCTATTATACCCAGTTTCTATCTGTGTCTTTCCCTGCTCTCTGAGATGTTCCCTTTCTGCTGGTAGTTGATATCTCCCCCCCCCCCAAAAAAAAAAAAAGTGCTTTTCTTTTTAGTTCCTACCTCCTTTCACTGATTCTTTCAATAAGCACCATGAGGATCAGGAGGAGAAGCAATAAAAAGTAGGAGCTGCAAGGCCAGGCAGAAGGGCTCTTCCTTGTTCATTACTTGGGAAAAGCCGATTTGCAGGAACCGTTCCCGATAGGTGTTATTACATAATGCTCGCTGAGGGCATTTGAAGCTTGTGTTCTAAATCTGTTAAAACAAGAAGCTCTAATCTTGTAAAAAATTTCATTTTCTCTAATTGTCGTGGTTCCTAGGGTAGCTGGACAAGACTGATCCGATAATGGAGCTATTACATCTGCCACCGTACAGAAGCGCAGCACTTATCTCACAGTCTTACTTGTTTTCAGTTGTTGTTAGCATCAATTGGCTGGGAATGGATTAGGAGAGGCTGAGAAGTAAGGGAACGTCACTAACACAGTAAGAATGGAAAGATTCATGGTTTTAATTGAGACTTCTTGGTTATTTAATTTTCTTAGAGTTTACACTGCTATAAACTCAAAAAATCTACACTTAATTATTTCTCAAAACTATAAAAATGGTAGTCACTAGTATAATTGTTTATAGAAATAAAGAATAGACAGTAAAAGTTCTGATCCCATTCATACTTGTGATAAAACTCACGTTTGGCTCAGAGGGATTGCAGTGTGTTCACTGGTATGGTTGAAATAGGAGAGAATGTGAATTGCATATTTTCGGTCACAAAAACTCCCGCTTCCTTTTTTTTGTCTGGGTTTTGGAGAGCATGATGCCTGCCTGTGGGGCCACCCCGTAAGGGAACCCCGATGCTCTCCTCCTGATGGTTTATGAGGACCCTGAGCATGTTTCCTTCATGCCAGGGGTTTGGCTGGCTGGGCTCCGTGCCAGCACTGATAACGCAACAGCCCAGCTCTGAAGCAGAGCTGTCGGATAAAAAGCTGTAGAAGCCTCAGCAGGGGTTCATCCCCTTCTCCCAGGAGCTGGTTTCTGGTTTTGTTTTTTTTATCCCCCTCCACCCCCCCTGCCTTTTCTTACTTTTTTTTCTTTATTTTTTATCTCTCTCAGTAGTGCTAGGGAGTTACTCTTGGTCTCTGTGTGAGCTGCTGAACAAGTACACCATCACCCAGCCTTGGACTTTACTAATTCTGATCCAGAGTTTGATCTTCTGACCTGACTTTTTGGCTTGCTCTTGGTCCTACCTCATCTCTACCAACTTTTGCTTTTTTGCCTGGCAATCTGAAGGGTTGTTTGGGCTGGATCTGCTCTCACACAGGTCCTGTGGGACCACAAACTTAGATGGTAGGACCTTGCTCCTGCCTGCTTTGCTGTGAGTCTGAACTGCCATCTCACCTTCCCTTCCCTTGCTGCTCCCTGAGATGTACCAAATCCTTTTTCAGTAGGACCTGGAGTCTGTTGACTGATTTACCTCACAGAAACCATCTTTTCAAATTGAGTCTGGGCTATTGAGGAGGGGTACTGTACCTCAGTGCTCTCATCCGGAATTGCTGCATTTTCCTTAATGCACTGTTTTATTCACATCTGAATTTTACCAGACCCTTTCATTTCTTGAGTAGTATTGTAGGTATAATTCTTAAAAATTTTATAAGAACCTGAAGTCTTATCAGAACATTTGAAAAGTCTTTATTTTCAAAGATGTTTGTGAGGATGTATCAGTTTTATTTATTTTTAGTTGTTGTTTTGTTTTGTTTTGTTTTGTTTTTCCTTTTTTCATGATTTGGAGGACCTAATGCTGGCTTAAAGGATATTGAATTCTGTGAATCCTGCTTCTTAAAGCTGTCCAGCTGAAATCAATTTGCAGTGCAATGCAAAACAAATTTCAAAATCAGTTAACTCTGAGCTCAGACATGCCCCAGAGTTAGGTTGCATTGAGTTGTTTTTTTTTTTTCCCAGAAGAATCTGGTCTTGCTAAGTGCAATTAGCTGTCCCTGTGATTCTGCTTCCTTTA
Source organism: Jacana jacana (assembly GCA_013400555.1). NCBI lineage: Eukaryota > Metazoa > Chordata > Aves > Charadriiformes > Jacanidae > Jacana > Jacana jacana. Next base: position 106,358 of record VZTM01016476.1, on the reverse strand, counting down.
ATATAAGGCCAATGAATAGAGTGAGGAAAGAGGCAATAACCCAATCGTAGTGTGATTCTTGGTCTGTGCTAAGATCTATCATATAGGGAGAATCTGTTTTGTATTTCCACAGTGCCACCTACCTTTTCACCCTGTGCTTTCCCCCTACACAGGTCTGTATCTAAAATACCTTTAATATACTCTTTAAGGAGAAAGTGGAGTCCCTGGCTAATCCCTGGCAGTGTAACTCTAATAGAGCTGTTCCAGAGCCCTCGCAAGTCCAAGACCTGTCATGAAAATGACTCACAAAAGTGATCTTTGAGTTGACTCTACAGATATGATCTCGTTCTCGGCATGACCTCTCGGGATCCAGACAAACCCAGAGGAATTTTTGTTAATACTATTACAATGAAATGTATGAATGAAAACAGAGGAACATTCAGTCTTAGCGATTACTAGAACTTCAGTCCATTGCCCTCATTTTTATGTCTTTACCCTCTTCCTAGTATCCCAGCGATGCTCAGCCTAGCAGTCATTAATAAATAAAAAAAATTTATTATTATTTTGGGTCCAATTATAACATTTCTCTCAGTCCTCAAATATATGACTGAAAAGATAATGCTATGTAGTGCTATGTGCTGAAACCCTTGTTTTTCACCTCAAAAACCTATTAATATGTTACCAATAAGCATGTTATTAAGCTAAGCCATAGTAGTACAAACATGGGCAATATTATAAAAGACTACTAACAATGTTTTATTCTCTCTACAATGTCTTTCAGAAATCAGATAAATTATTAGACCCTGTTATGACCAATATACATCTTCTTTCAGTCATCTTGATTTGAAGAGCCTTCAGATGTGGCATGCAAAATTAATATATATAAAAAAATGAGTAGTCAGGTGCAGTTTGCTCTTGTGAAGCTCTTCAATCCAGAGACGTTGCTCATTAAAGTAACAAGCCTGGAACTTTATACTGAAAAAAATCCTCTTTGTTTTCATTTGACCTCCACTGAAAATTAAGCTAAATGTCTGTTTTCACAGGCATATAATTTAAACAAGCACTCAGAACAGCCTCGGGGCTGTTGGACAAGAATTGAAGGTTCTTCCTATTAGGTTCCTTCAGTCTTCTCACACAGTCTTCAGTACTTGGTAAGGAAAAATAGAAAAGTTTTGGTGTTGCCCGAGGTAAGAGAAGATACATTGTTTTTTCCATGGTGTTTGAACAAGTGAAACACTTAAGGTTTCCTTCCTAGAAATTCATAGCACGCCCATCTTCTCACTGAGGGTGTTCTGTTGGTGCTAAGGCTCAAGTTTGTGTGTGTCACAGGGAGTGGAAGCAGCGTCCTACTGTTCCCTTTGCTCAAATGTAAATTATTTCACAAGGGTTAAATTAGAAAAGAACTAGAATTAATGCCTTTGGGAAGCTTGGGAATTTTACAGGGCATAATATTTTAACCTTTTAAAATTCTTTTAAAAGTGTATTCACACTTTTTCCATGTCCAAACATAGAGAGGACTCCTGTGTGTCTCAAACTGATTCAGGTTTCGCAGGTATTATTGCTAGACCTGAGGTCACCAGCAGTGTCTATGTTGAGATGTATCTCAAACATACGGATAGATTCTGAGCAGCTTTCTGAAGTCTTTCTCAGACTCTGTAGTCCTTGTGCACGCTAACTATGTTCCAGATGATGGAATGCCAATGTTAGAGCAGAAAGCTATTGCAATACAACAGTTGTTTGGGCATCGAGCAGGATAATTTTGACTTATGCAAAATAAGATGCCTGCATACAGTTTGAAACAATTAAATGTCAGTCCAAAATTATGTGGTGCAAAATACACGTGTGCTGTTCAAAAACAGACCTTTTCATATGTTTCCCCTTGGGATACAATACATGCTTTTATATAATTAAATTAAAGGATGAATCATTCAGCAGTGGGAAGGCAATATGCAGGGGGAAACTAAGTTTTATAAGGACGTTGAAGCAGAACAATAATAGCACAGTACTACTTGTATTGCCTCAACTACACAGGGGTTTCGTCATCCACTCTGAGCATTAAATACTCAATGAAACTGGAAAATTTCAACTGTAATTATGTAAATTTACTCCTTCCTTCCAGTATCAATTAATCCCATACCATGCGACCCAGTTTCTTAAAATCTCTCTTTTTGGCACGATTACAATAAAATCATGGTGTCAGCTGCTTAGATTACATATACTGATACAAAACAGGTCACTGAACTATCTCCAAAAAGGAAAGATTAGCAGTGAACCTGTGAGAACCTGTGAAGTGTGCCATCATTGTGGGGTACTGCACGCTCCTGTTTTAACTTTGTAGTTATAAATCCCTTCCGTGTGTCATCCCCAAACTCTCTCTGGAGAACCACTTTTCAAGTATGGGTTTCCTTTTTTTTTGTCTCTGTCAAATAACAATGTGATTCTTAAAATAGCCTGGCATCGTCATGTTACATGCCATAGTCTGTTTATTGTGATACGGAGCTAGGATGTTTGTTGACAAGACAGACGGTTCACTGCATCAGTGATGAATACATGGCATTGAAGTCTGCCCCTTTACATGTCTGATTTTTCTTTTTAAGTTTCACCTCGCCTTAAAACAGAAGATTCTGGTTTCTTTTAGCCTGCTACCATCATAATTCTAGAGCTATGTATTAAAAAAATAATCGTACTGATACCATAACTTTACTTTAGATAGAAAAATGGTTTGCTGGGCAGAAAGTAGAAAAAGCTCTATGAACCTCAGACTTCTACTCAGGTCATAATTTATAGATATGTTCCTATCTTTCATAAGACAAATCCTAGAGTGCCAGTGCTACAGCAAATGCTATCCCTCTGGAGGGAAATTCTCTGGACCGTATCCTCCATTTACTCAACTATCTTTTTTTTTTTTTTCTTTTTTTTTTCCTGCTGCTGTATAAGTAAAAGGAAAATCCCTGATTTTTTTGGAAGAAATTATAGTATTAAATAAGCCCATATATTCCCAACTCATATTGTCTCTGTAACTTTTATATATAGTCACTTTGCAGCTGAAGAATTTTCAAGATTGTTAATGTTGCTTTTCCTGCTACAACCAGTGATAAAATCCCCAGATCAAATAGGGAAATGCTAATTGGGAAAAGCTGAGGAAAAGGTGCAGCCTTCAGCCTACAACATGCAAGTTCAAATTCGAGGCAATGCAATGAGTGCAACGTTACCAAGTCATTTGCAAAGCACGAACCCCACGCGTGTAGTTTCCATGCCCATGGTCTGCCTGCCAAAGGGAACCAGGGGCTAGAAGATGTGCTTCCCCAAAGCAAACGACTCACCTGAGCAGCAAGGCGGCTTCCCACAGATAAAATCCCGAGACGGCCGCCCGGAGGTACCCAACCCGGGCCATGCTGCCGAGAGCCGCCGCCGAGCCCCGGGTCGCTCCTGTCCCAGACATCGGCGGGGCTCGGCGGCTCGGCGCAGCTCCGGCGTCTTCAGCACCCTGGAGAGCTTCACAGGTCCAGGACCCTTCAGCACCCTGGACAGCCTCGGCGGGTCCGGCCGCTTCAGCTCCCTGGAGAGCTCCGAGGGNGGAGGGGGGCTGGTGGTGGATGGCTGTACTCAGCATAGCTCGAGTGCCTGCCTTCCTGAGGGGAGAGGGGTGCCGGGGGGATGCCTGCACAGGGCAGCCATCCTCCGAGAGCTGGGGTGGGTTCACCGAGCCTGGGGGCTCAGAAAGGAGTGGGGAAAGAGGGGGCAGTGTGTGTATGGATTCTGCTTTTTCTTAGGTTGTGTGCTTTTCTGAGGAAAATGAGGGTGGGTGAGGGGAACACCTCTATGTTTCAGTCTTTTCTATTGAAAATACAGTGCTGATGGACACAGATAAAGTATATCCTGTTCTATTCCACATTTTAGAAAAGAGAAGATCTCGTGCTATAAGCAGAATAATAGGGAAATCCAAAGATTTTCAAAGTTTGCCTGGGAAGGATAGTGGAAGAGATCCTGGGAAGGAACAAGGGAAAGAACATTATAAGAGGGAAACAGGAGAGTTTCTACTGGGTTGGATGGAGGTTTGAGTAACCTGGTGTAGTGAGAGATGTCCCTGCCCAGGGTAGGGGACATTAGAACTAGATGATCTTTAGGTTCCCTTCTAACCCGAACCATTCTATGATTCTATATGTAGAGATGGACAGAAGAGAAAAACATATCTGAGATTGCAGGGTAGGGATGGTCTCTGTGAGCCTAAAGGGCAATGGCCTTTGACCACTGACATCACGTCTGGGAGAGCAGTTCAGGGCCAGTTCTTTGCAAAATGTATCTGGCTGGGCATCTCCTCCTCTCAGTGTTTGCCTCAGTGCAGCCTGCTGCCTTGCTTTTTCCTATAGCCACTAAGTTGTGTTAGACAGCAGTCCTGCTACTTGTGCAACCACACGGTTATCTTAGGCCAAGACTTATTTCAACTACTAAAAGGCTACAGGACACTCGAGTGCTGAAGGAAGGAGGAGATGTGGAAAAAGGCAAAGGTTGAGTAGTTTTAGGCATGTGAAGTAGAGTAAAAGAAATGGACATTTGAGGGAAACATAATAAATTCATTACAGGAAGAGGATGATGGAAACACAGAGGGTGAAATACAGAACAAAGTTTTATGATGTAGAACAGAAAAAAAAATTAAGAAAAGCAAAGACATCATTGAGTAGAGCAGACACAGGTAATAAATAAGAAATAGGGAGATTTTATGCATTCCTTATATCCAAGGTTAGGGTGTGTTTTAAAAATAGGGTATTTAATGAGAAATCTTTAGAGGCAATCATATGTTCCATCTCTGGCTATATATTTTTTTTCTTTCAAAAATACCCTACATGAAGCTTTCACCTCAGTTCTTAACTTATGTTTTTCAGTGTTGCCATATCCTTGTCTTTTTTTATTTCTTCTTCAAGGTTGTTCCAGCAGGTATCACTAAATTACGACACCTACCACATATTTTTGATCTATATTGGATTCCTTGGTTGATATCTATCAAGTGTATGGCTGAAGAATGCACTAGAATATCACTAACTTATTTCTCATGTTCCCTGAGCTTTTTCAAAATCTTTCTTTTTTTATTAGTAGCACTTAGGTAAGTGCCCAGCACCTTTTATCCAGCACTTTCAATTTCCAGGTCCATTCAGCAAAAAGTTTATCCTTTTGTTCTTGTTCTCCGAAGTGCCCTGTGTGGCAACAATCATCATGAGAAGAACCTGTTTAAACCCTTAAAGGGAAACATAACAGCAGAGAAACTAGAGAATCCCTCTGTTTGCCCAAGGACAGCCTGTCAATGCAGGTGCTCTTCAGAATCAAGGTACTGTCCTTCCTTTGTATATTCAGAGCAGTTGATTCTTACCTGTCCCCTTAAAATAAGTATTTTAGTAAGGGGGCTTCTCCAGGGGCTGTTTGTACATTGTGTACTTCAGCAGTGAATTGCTCTAACACTTCATTTGTTTGCACTGAGGAGGCAAGTACTTTTTTCCTGATGATGCTATTAGTTAAAACTACCAGCACGAACTCTCCAGTTCTCCGAGAGGAGCGGTTCTATTAATTATAGATATAGGCTACACTTCAGCTGTGCAGAGTTCAAACTTCTCAAAATCCTCCTGGGAAAAACCTGCACTTGCTTGGGCTTTAAGTAGCAACTTTGCTGTTCCAGCATTTTGTTCTGCTAAGTACGAACATTGTTTTCAAGCTTTTGGAAATTTTCATATGGGTAGTGTTGAATATTAAAATGCTCTTTTCTGAGTGGGTTCAAACAACTGGCCTTGACTTATGGAAAGTTCCAGTTCCACAAAGCACTTGAGGACATACTCCTGACTTCAATGAGATTAGAAGCATAGAAGCATACTCAGTTGTTAATCACAAGCTTTGAGAAAATGTTCCCAAGTTGTTTGAAGGATTTTCATTTGCTACTGTTTTAATGACCATCTTTTTATTCACTCCATACTGCTACTGGTAGACCTACCTGCTACTATGCAAAGCTGACCACATGGCTGTGTCCAATCTTTGGAAGATCTTTTTCTGTATCTCTTGATACTTCTGGTAGATACAGTAAATTGAAATTGAGATTTGTTTGAACATACATTTTAACAAGAAGGTCCAAAGGTTTGTCAGCGTGATATGAATCTGCCCCAAATATTAATGGTGTTCATTTATTACACCTGATACTTGAAAAACTCTGTGTACCTGCACTCAGCTAGAGATAAGCAGGGGTCAAGTAAGTAACTCACTTTAATGATACTCAATTCCTGCAGCTGAGTGCAAGATGAGGCAGCTGCTCAACAGTATTCATAGAGGGAAGCCAATGTGCAGCTATGGATTGAAGGATTACTGGATGTGCTTTTTGGTGGACTTTTTGGAGAGTTCTTGTGGAATATTAAGACAAACTAATCCCAGTGGTAGTCATGAGAAGTTGTTACTGCCCTTTTAATGTGCCCAAATCCTGGAACATGTTATGGTTCAGTAAGTTCAAGTAATCATTCTGCAAGAAGGCTGCTGACAAATTTAAAAGGTTTCTCAGAAGAGCTCCAAGAACATTATATATATTTGGAATACTTTTCTAACATAAGATTAAAAAGGTTTAACTTCTAAAAAACCCAGGAAGGTTTAGAAGTGTCTTTAGACACCTTCATGATGGAATTCTGATTGTGAAGTGAGGGTAGTTTTTGTAAATAAGTAGAGGCACTGAATTAGCAAGAGTGGAATCTGATAAAAGAGGACTTCAGAATAGAAAAACAAAACAAAAAAAATCCTGCTTTGAAGCAATGAAAAGTCTGAAACAACTGAAGAGGGAGCAGAACCGATCACCATTTAATGTATTTAAATCTAGGTCAGATGCATGTTCTACATTCGATCCAGAAGCCACTGGGTAACATCTGATGAGCTTTACAAGTTCGAATCAGTGATGGCTCCAGTTTTAAAACGTGAATCTATAACCCCCCAATGTTTTGTCACGAAATATTCAGCTACAATGTTAAAGTTATTTACTTCTTTAGAAAAGCAATACGTTGACCTTGCAAACTTCCAAGCTGACAGACTTGGGAAGCACACAGATCATAATGGTTAAGAAATAAAGACCTCACGTGTGTAGTCTTTACCACGCTCGTATTGCCAGTTTAAACATTCCCCAATTTTAGGAGGCTGTTCTGATGGGATATGACATCACTGTAGTTTTAGATCCTGGTTTTACTGAGACATGTTTGATTATGTTAATTAGTCTGGCTTTCTCAGTACACAGGATTCCCCAGGATGTAATTCATTCAAGTGTGAAACCCCAGAGGCTTTGGCCTATTATTAAACACAAAACTGGAAATAGAATAGTGTTTGGTTTTTTTTTTTTTTTTTTTAAATATAAACACAATCCTGAAATAGAAAAACCAACTTTAAAATACAGGAGTAAAGTCACTAAAAAGAAAAATATAGTCGTTGAGTATATCTCAAGAAGCAACAAAAGGCTTAACAACACATTTCAGCCTCTAAAGATAAAGTGGGGAGTCTGTGTAAGAACATTTGCCTGTTTTCTGTGGAAAAAATATGGGTGCTCACGCAGGGCTGGAACAAAACATTCTTCAGAATTAATTACCCCAAAAGCAAGTGTTGAGTAATTAAAATAAGTAGGCTTTTTAGTCTGGTTTGATTAGCGGTTGGTTGTTGCGTTTAATTTCTGGATGCACACAAAGAAATTGTTTCTACTTCATGGTTAATTAAATTATCAGTCTTTTAACAAACTGAGATCTGGCCAACAGATTGCATGCGTTTTTCTACGGACAGGTTTTCTTCTCAAGCACTTTCTGTCTTGCCCTTTAATTCTCTGAATTCAGATGGAGTTCCCCAGTTCCAGTGGGAGCTGATATTCTTCTGTCCATCATGGTCTTTAGGTGTGTGCTAAACTCTGTGAGAAGTTCACCTCTGGGGGGGTGGGCAATAGCAGTAGCAGAAATTGAAATGCAGACAGATGGTCTGTCTTTTCCTCTCGGTGCTAAGAGTTCATCTAATGTTAATAAGAGTGATTTATTTCAGAGTAATAACATCCCACACATAGGTATCGAGTGTATCTGCAGCAGAATTTGGAACATGTATTGATATGGGTAGAACAGATTTGGAAACATCAGTGAAAAACCTGCAGTCTTGTATATACATAAAATTACCACCCAGAAATTGTCTAATATCGAACTATACATTTTTATAAAATACGAGTCGTTATGTTTAAAACCCATGTGTGTGTGTATTCACTTTATGTGAAGACACTAAGGAAGGGAATGAATGCAGGCAAATTTGTGCTCTATAAGCAGCCATGGCTGAAAAGAAGTGCTGAGGTGTAGCTGATATGTTTATATTTGCTGTAGTGTCTTGACTGCCTTGGAGCAAAATCTGGTCTCTTCATGTGCTTATAAATAGAATTTCTGTTAGATAATGAGAGTCAATGGGAAGTTAGCATTTTCTCTGTTTCACAGAAAAAAAAACCAAAACCAACAAACGGTGCTCTGAAAAAGGGGCAGAAACACACCGGTTCCATTCAAAAGCAGAAAAATCTTCATACTCATTTCATATTTTGTTCTTGGCTCCGTTCGTGAATCAAGGCTTCGATCCATCACAGGCTGTGTAGCTCAGAGCAGGTGAGCTGCTCTGCTGCTCTCAGCGCAGCGGCCCCGGAATGGTTTGCTGGCTCAAGCCTCAAGGGAGACGGTTCCCAGTAGTTAGTGAGCACTGCTTCTTAAATTCTTTTATTTAATTACTCCTTGTGATTCTAGCAGCACAAGGCTTCAGTATCCAGAGCAGCCTGCCATTTTCTTGGTGTGAAAATGTATTAGTTTGGTGATAATCACCTAACATTGTTTGCTTGCATAAAAAATAGTGTGACCAGCAGAATTAGGGAGGTGATTGTCCCCCTGTGCTCAGCACTGGTGAGGCCACCCCTTGAGTCTTGTGTCCAGTTCTGGGCACCTCAACACAAGAGAGATATCGAGGTGCTGGAGCGAGTACAGAGGAGGGACACGGAGCTGGTGAGAGGCCTGGAGAATAAGGCTTATGAGGATGGATTGAGGGAGTTGGGATTGTTTAGTTTGAGGAAGAGGAGGCTGAGGGGAGACCACATCACTCTCCACAACTGAAATGGCATTGTAGAGAGGTTGGTGCTGGTCTCTTCTCATGGGCAATGAGCGATAGAAGGAGAGGGAATGGCTGCAAGCTGCAGCAGGGTAGGGTTAGGCTGGACATTAGGAAAAAGTTTTTCCCAGAGAGAGTGGTCAGTCAGTGGAATCAGCTGCCCAGGGAGGTGGTGGAGTCCCCATCCCTGACTGTGTTTCAGAGTAGATTAGATGTGGTGTTGAGGGATCTGATGTAAGGGAGAACTTGTAGAGTAGGGCTGATGGTTGGACTTGATGATCCCAAGGGTCTCTTCCATCCTAAATGATTCTATGATTCTATGATTCTATGATTCTATACTTTTTAGATTAAATAAGAGCTTGACGACATATTTTGACTTGTTTGTAAGGGCTTGGACGACTGGATCGTTCGTGCTGAGATGCAATTATCCATCTCTCTGACCTCCCCTCTTCAGTGGCCTATTGAGAATTCTGTGCTTGGAAACTCTTTCAAGAAACATAGCAAATGTCCATTATCTCTGAGACTAAACAGAATGAAGTGAAACCACCCCTTATTGTCCTCTTCAGCAACTGGCCTCTTGGGCATTTCTGTTTGGGTAAAATCAGAGTTATAATAACTTGGGAAAATGGGCATAGTTAGTAAAATGGTAATTTATGAGCAGAATGTATTGCTATATAATTTCTGAAAAATGTGTCCATGTGAGCAATCCTGCTGAGGGATGTTTTGAACTCTGTCTTCATTGAAAGGGCTGATATGTTTTCCCAAAGGAACTTTGGAGTACCAGCGCGAACTTCCTCAAGGGAAGGTGAATGCATCTCCCTCAGACTTGCTGCAGAATGAGTTTAGAGAAAAGAGCCTGAAAGAGCAACTCAAATTTGGGTTTAAAACCCATTTACAGTTTGAATATTGTCTTTGTAAGCCGCTACCTTAATCTCATGGTTCATTAGATCCCGATAAACCAGAAAATACCTCATAGCTCACAAGATTTTGAATGTGGTCAGGTTCTAAACCAGACATAAATACTTTCCTGATCCTTTTTAATGTCTTCCTTTTTGTCAAAGTCAACTGGAGTTTAAAATTTTCATTTCTATGAAAAGGCAACAGTTGCTCTTGATTTGAATCCATGGCTGTCAGGGAGAAGAATTTAAAGCATCAAAGCCAATTGTGCGTGATATTTCAAAATTACGTATGTAATAGCAAGCGACGCCACATAAATCATTTTCATCCTTGGCATCAGGTCTTGAACATAAAGGACTGAAACAGTTTTAGCACAAGATTGAAAATTTTCCATTATAAAGCAGATGTTCCATTGTTAGAAACTTTCATTTTAGTGGTGATTTTAGTATTGTCTTATAGTGACACCTTTTACTGCTGGAATTTGTTATCTTTATATGTTATTCTTATTTATTAGTTTTGTTATTAATTCCTTTTTTGTGTGTGTGTAGTTTACATTTATCCTAGCTTCCACTTCACTATTTTCAACACAGAGTGCTTTCAGTAGCTTGACGGTGGAGGGGAAGCCACTGTCTGGGCAGAGAGAAGAACTGCCCAATGAAAGCTGCTGCCAAAATGGTCCAAGCAGCAGCGTATTGAAAGAAGTGTCTGATCCTAACCACGATTCCACCTGGTGCCATGTAGTCATCTGTAAAGGTACTAGAGCCAGCCTGAAGCAATTTGGCATTGCCAGTGACCAAGGTGCTTTGCTTTGGTCTCGTTACTCATGTTGGGAAGGGAAGAGGATAGACCCCTGCCTGCATAGTACTAATTCTTCTGTTTCATGAGATCCTCTGTTTCTTCTGTGTGCACCGTGAAGCTGAGCAGAGGTCTGGTGGTTGGCTTCCCAGACATCAGGTTTCATCCACAGCTGTTTTGGGTAATTGCACTGTGAAAAGTCATCTGCAGTTTGATAAATGTAAATTCCATTGAAAAGCTATCGAATCCTTTTGCTGGTGCTCTCCTGGAGGGGCAGTGTGCCTTACTGCTTTGGTGATGAGAAATTTATTTCTAATTTCATACTGTGGTTTGTTCCTGGCAATTTTAAATTCACATACAGCTTTCTGTTTGTTTTGCTGGCTTCTGTGCTGGTTTATGGGGTTTTTTAGAGAGTATTATTATTTTCCTTCCTTTGTGTTTACCTCGGGAAATGCATTTACCAAATGAACCAAGCTCTTGTGGTCTCCTGAGTAGCTTTTCTCACCTTTATTTTCCAGTTTGAATTTCTTTTTCTCAAAACTAAATGATGAGAATAAAATGCAATGTTCTGCCTGGGATCAGTCCAGGAGTTCATAGGAGGATCCCAAAAAATAACTTTCCCAAAGTTCTGGATATATTCAATATTGATTTGGAACCAACTCAAAGTAAATAAACAAAAATGTCTCTGCTTGTGGCTTTTGGGACCCTCTGGTTAGATTTTACTTTTAGTGTCTTGCTTATTTCCATCCCTCAGTTATGTTCTTCAAAGCTCATAGAATCCACTGGATTCAATGGATTTTAAGTTAAAATAATTTGTCAGTAGTTTCATCACATTCTGGAACGTGCTGTCGTGATCCTGTACACTCATGTCAGGGTCCTGGGCGCACTGCTGGTCACTAGTGACACTCACGCAGCCTCGTCTGAGCTCCTCTGTAGGTGTGCCAGTCTCCAGTCTTGTCTCTTGCTGCTCCTGACTGGACCTTTCCTTCAGCCCCCTTGTTGGCCCATACAGTGAAGGGCTATGAAGATGATGAGGGACTGGAGCACCTCTCTGCTGAGGAAAGGCTGAGGGTCCTCGGGCTTTTCAGCCCGGAGAAGAGCAGACTGAGAGGGGACCTCATCGATGCTGATCAATATCTAAAGGATGGGTGTCAAGAGGATGGTGCCAGACTATTCTCACTGGTGCCCGATGACAGGACAAGGAGAAATGGGCACAAACTGGAACATGGGAAATTCCATCTCAAGATGAGGAGGAACTTCTTTCCTTTGAGGGTGGCAGAGCTGTGGAATAAGCTGCCCAGAAAGGGTGTAGAGTCTCCCTCTCTGGAGACGTTCAAACCCACCTGGATGCATTTCTCTCTCATCTGCTCTGGGTGACCTTGCTCTGGCAGGGGGTTAGACTGGATGATCTCCAGAGGTCCCTTCCAACACCTACCATTCCATGATTCCATGATCTCCTCCTGCACCTTAATTCAGCAACATTATACACAGCTGATTGGACCCATATCCATACTTTGATGATTTAAAAAAATATGTGATGGCAACTCCCAGAGAATAAATTCTCCATTGCCTTATTCCTTCCGTGTCAGCTTCAATTGTATAGATTCTTGTACAGTTTTCAAACCAAATGTTTTACAGCACTTGATATGCCTGACTGAAATGAATGATTTTTTTCAGCACTAATACATATTCATTAATGCAGAAAGGTATGGTACAAATCTATGATTTATGTACATTATTCTTCTGATTTGAATGCCAATGTGCTGTTGATACAGGCACCCTACATGACCTATTGGTGAAGGGTACTGCTTTTTTCCAAACTTTAATAAATGACATGTCAAAATATAAACAAAATTTAAGATACCTGTACAAAACATGTTTAAAATGCATGAACACCCTAAAGCAAAACCTTATGTGTCTCCTATAAAAGAAGAGTTTTGAGAACTAGTTCTGGTAATAAAATATTGCAAAAAAAACCACCCCAACTTCTGGGGTGGGGGAAAAGGGAGAAGAAAAGCATCTCTGGGTTAATGCTTCCCAACAACAGCCTCCAGCACTCTGCTCTCATTGACACTCCAGGTGGAGGCCAGTGCAGGGACAGGCAGACTGGGATGTTGAGCAGGTGAATGTAATAATCTAAGGTCTTAACAAGGTAAGTACAGAACCTGGGTGCAGGTGCTGCTCCTTTCTCTGTGTTAGGAGGAACAGCTCAAAGGCGTGTTTCTGATGTCCTAACCTGCTGAGGAGCTACAGCTACACACAAAGGTCATTAATGGATGGCTATGCGTGGTGGGGTTTTTAAGGTGAGGTTTGAGGGTTTTTTTCATGTGTTTTGATGAAATATTTTCTGTCGTTTGGCTTCTACTTGGTCTTTGAGAATATGGGTTTTTGAAGTTGCCTTAGGATGAGGCAGCTTTCTTGACATGTTTTGTCTTTTTTTTTTAAAAAAGTTCTTTTGCAGTGCAGGGATCTGATATGTGTAGTAATTAATGGTTTTTAATGTAGAAAAAATGTCAGGTTGACATCTTGCTGTTTCTTTGTGAGGTATTTTTCTGGCCAATTTCAGGGGTGCCTTGAAATCTTGAATGATCCCATTTGGGTGCTGGGGGACTGGTTCAGCTGTTTTATGGCTGCATCTCTGTGTTTCTTGAGGATAAAGAGTTTGGAGAAGGTCTCTGCTTTCCCATCAGCTTTTTATTTTACTCTGGTGTTTGTTGTGGGGCTGGTTGTGCGGAGGCAAAGAGGCAGCACAGTATCCAGTGCAGTATCCACAGTTCACTTCTGTGAAATAGATTGTGTGTAATTCTCTGATTTGTTGTTTTGTTTTGTTTTGTTTTTTTGTTTTCTCCTTCCAAGTCCCTCTTGGTTTTGTCCCTATGTTTTGGTATTGTTTCTAGGAGTTGTTTGGCATAACTTGCCTTTCTTCTCTTACTCTAAATGGAAGCTCTTTAAATTATTCCACTTCCAGAGTGCAAATAATATAGAAGCAGCAAGAAGCATAGGTTCCAGAAGTACCACTTGCTGAACTGGAGTGAAAGGGGAGGAAAGTGGTACCAGTGGGCCAGGACTTCCCTCTGACGAGGTGTGATAGGGTCTGAAATCTACATATGCAAGCCCACAGTGGCCTTCACGTGACTGGGGTGTATTGGTGGGAGGGAGAACTCATAGGAATAGAAAATGGGAAAACAACGAGGTTCTGCAGCTCTTCTGAACTCCATATATTGACCAGATTGTGTCTTGCCTATTTGGAATAGTCAAGGGATGGAAGGTGGCTTCCTTTTACTCCAACTGCATTGGCCAGGAGGCAGGAAATAACAGGAATCTATAGTTTATAGAAACCAAAGCAAAAATAGGAGACTGCCAGGAAAATAGTGGTAGAACAGCTACTCCAAGTGGTTTATTGAGCGGCAGAGGAGTGGGACATGGTTTTGCTGACCTAAGCAGTTTGCTTCATGGAGCAATGTCTGCATTCAGTTTATAAACTGTGATCTTATTTGGAGTATCAAGTTTACATGTTTGCCCCTTATTTTCTCTCTGAGGAGAGACAGAAGGTGAAGCAAGGCTACTTAATTCACAGACAGAGACGTTAAGGTTCAGATTTGATTCAAATCCTCAAAGGCGTTGGGGAACGGGAGCGTACTGTTAGTTTGTCTGAACCTTGTACAATTCCAGAGATACTGGAAGAATTAACGAGATCAATTTATCATCACTGCTTCAATTATGTATAGGTGGTATCTCCATTCTTCGTTCTCGGCAAGGGTGCTGCTTGCTGAAAATGTCACCAAAATACATATATTTTATCTTTGTTTTTAAAGAAATGTTTCTGTATGTGAGCCCGGGAGGTGAGGGAGACAAATGAGGAGTGTGCACGTAGTTCTACTGGGTGTAAGATCTTGGAAACAGCTGATGCCCTGATAAATCAAGCTCAAATTCATTGGTGATTGGTGTTAGGGAGCTGTGGTCTCCATGCAGAAATGGTGTTGGCGAGTGATTCATGTCTTCCATCTGGAGATGTAAATGCACAGGGCTCAAATAGTCTCTGTCTGGCGAGTAATCACAGAATCTCAGGGATTGGAAGGGACTTTGAAAGATCATCCAGTCCAATCCCCTGCCGGAGCAGGAACACCTAGATCAGATCACTCAGGAACGCCTCCAGGCAGGTTTTGAATGTCTCCAGAGAAGGAGACTCCACCACCTCCCTGGGCAGCCCCTGCCAGGGTTCAGTCACTCTCCTGTGAAGAAGTTTTTCCTCATATTTAACTGGAATCTCCTCTGTTCCAGCTTGCATCCATTACCCCTTGTCCTATCATTGGGTGTCACTGAGAAGAGCCTGGCTCCATCCTCCTGACACTCACCCTTTACATATTTATAAACGTGGATTTTCATGACCTGTTCCTTGGAACAAAAGAAGTTGGGTGAAAACCAGCAATACGAATGCAAATAGCCTTGCATTACAAATGTGTCGGGCCCCCAATTAGGATGTCTAGTGATATCAGGGCTATTACCAAGGGAAGAGGAATGCAGTAATGGCACAAAGTAAATTAAGCTGCTGTGTGCTTCCTGGGCCTCACTGGGTTTAAAACACGGTCTTCAGGAATGCAGATGGCAACCTGGGCTGTCAACAGGTCTGTTCTCTTCTCTGTGGCACCGCTTCATACACTTCCTTTTTGGGGGAAAAAGGATGAAATGTGAAAGTGGGTAAAGGAGTTGGTTTTTTGTTTCTCAGAAGAACCTAGATGCCTCCGGATCCTCTGGAGATATCACTGCTCTCTAATCCAGGGAATGTGTATAGCTATTTTCAAAATCTTGTACACAGTACTGATATTTTATTATTTTCTTTCTGAAGTTTAAAATGGGAGTCATCTTCTTTTTTTTTTTTTTTTAATTTTCTTCTTTCTGATCCGCTTCTTGGCATAACTGAATGACTGAATGTAGATGCGAGGTTCCATCCGGCTTGTTGAATACAACCCTGATGATGGCTGTAGAGAAGAAATCACTTCTGAGATGTTAGTAAATACATAGGATTTTCCAGTAGACTTGACCTCCTGGAACTATTAC
Organism: Jacana jacana; assembly: GCA_013400555.1. NCBI lineage: Eukaryota > Metazoa > Chordata > Aves > Charadriiformes > Jacanidae > Jacana > Jacana jacana. The sequence goes on along the minus strand of VZTM01016476.1, from coordinate 90,512 downwards.
TCGTTTTCCATGACCGTCAAGGTACTTCTAGAGGAAGGTCAAAAATATTTTTGCTGTATAGATATTTCTTGAAAAAAAAATCTCGTTCAGCGAAGGCTTTTAAGAATGGCTGAACTGTTCAAGCTTTTAAGACATCCTTGGCAGCAGATAAAGCAACAAAATACATTTAGGAGGAAGGCAACTGCCACCTCTGCTCAGCTGAACAGTGCTCAGCAGCAAGAGGGACAGACAGATTTTTGACAGTTTTGGGAGTTCCGTTTGCACAAATTTAAAAATAAAATAAAATAAAAAAATCTATGCACTGCATTCAGAGAAGTGGAAATACAAACTTTGTATAAAGCAAATCTGAACTAATTCATACTGGATTCTAGAAAGCATCTCGATTCTTTCCTTTCTCAGGCATTAGTAAATTGGTTACTTCTTTAACAGTATTTCAGTATCTCACAAAGATTAGCAGTGACATCACTAGAGCATGTCAGTATCACAAAAAAAGGTTTTAAAAAAAGCTTTTTCTGTTTTCCAAATACCTGAGGAATGTCCATCATGAATCCAGGTTTCAAATACAATGATTACTTTTCTTTCAGTATTAAAGCACCAGGCAAAGTAGTTTTGTTATAATGCTCCTGTGGGTGCAGGAAGAGGAGGGAAGGCTTTAGAAATGTATTTAGACTTATCCTGGCAGTTATGCTTTTACTGTTAGGTTTTATTGAAGTGATTGTTTTTAAAATTGATGAAAGGTGAGATCAAGCAGCATGCTTTGAGGGGGGAAAAAAAAATCCCAACAATCCGAAACCCCACCCTTCTATTCAATGTAACCAGCATGACCCCTGTTTCACAGTGCTCTCTCTTAAAGGCAGTACATTTTGGTTTGTTACTTCAGAAAAAGAATGCTTTCTAATTACCATGCATGCCTGGAGATCTGTGGGAGCCTGCTCGGAATAAGTGAAAGCTGTTAGGTGAAAGAAATGTCAAATGGCACAAATGTTGGGTTACTGGAATGAATAACAAAGCTAAAAAGAGTTGAATAGGTAAAGTAAAAGCCTAATTCACAAGCCAAGCCAAACAAGGAGTCCATTCCCTGCTCTCCAGGGCACGTGGGGACTTGGTCACCCCCAGGAAATCTGGACTCCATCACTGTAACGGTGACTCAGGAAGACAAACACCATCACTCCCAATGTCCCCCTGCTTCCTTCTTCTCCCCAAGCTTTACACCTTGAGCATGATGTCCCATGGCATGGACTGTCCCTGTGGTCAATTGGGGTCATCTCTCCCAGCTGTGTCCACTCCCAGCCCTTTGTTGCCCTTCAGCCCATGGCTGGTGGGGTGGGGTGAGGAGCAGAAAGGGCCTTGACTCTTCTCAGCAATAACTAAACCATCGCTGTGCTATCAATGCTGTTTTCAGCACAAATCCAAACCGTAGTCCCATGACAGTTAATATGAAGAAAACTCACTCCCAGCCAAAGTCCAGCACAAGTAAATGATACCCTGAAGGTAGAAACAACGCAGGTGTCCTGCAAAGTCAGCAGGTGGGAAATAAACTTCCCTGGGGAACTACGAGACTTTTGGAGCCTGGCATTTGCAGTAAACCAGATTTTTCTCCAGCCACAAAGAAAGGCAAAAAGAAATAATCAGTTATATTTGAAACATTTTTCTCTGGAATTAAGTTATGTGAAAGGATCTCGTCTCAAGAGAAGTGAGAATGCAGTAAGGAAGGTGCCCCCCCAGTTCTCTTTTTCAGCATAGCATTAAAAAGGGGTTTTAAGGCACGGTTATTACATGTAAATGTGTCAAACTGTGCAAATGTCACTTTTTAAAAAGAAAACAAAACCACAAAATGACTGACCAGGAAAATAACTTGCTTTTTCTGCAGTTTTTCTAAACGAAGGTGTTACTTTGTCCCCACTGGAAAAGAAAAGCTGAAGAAGTAATGACTGCTCTTTTCAGATGGTCAGTTTTGGGCTGTGTGGTTTGTGTATATATAAATAATATATATAAACCCATATATTTCTGTTAACCATGCAGATATTCTGCTGAGGAAACTTACAAGCATTTGTACATGTTTGTAATTAAATGTTGAGAAGGAAGAGACACAAATAGGTATTGCATAAATACAGACTAGTCCCCTGCTTCCCTCTGCCTGGCATCCAGTAGATGAAAAGGCTAATGGAGAAGTCAAATAGCAACTGAAAGCTGCTGATTGTATTTAATCTTGGAAAGTTGCTCCTTGGGCTGAGCTCTTTTCTTTGATGTTGCCCTCTCGAAAATGCAGTTTGTCACCGTAACCAAAACGAATCTACAAGATGCACAAAACTTTCTCATCTGAAGAGGAAAAAACGTTGCAATCTTTAATGGCTGATGAGGTCCCTAAAGAGAATGCCCAGTACAGTTACACTTGGGATTCAGCTGAGGGGTAGAGGGAGGAAAAGCCAAGCAAGAGCAGAAGTGCTTTCATTGTATCATTGTATGAGGCTTTTTTATTTATTTTTTTTTCTTTGTCCCAGGGGTGATGTAAATGTGTGTTAATACAGTATTTCACCAAGGCTTTGGAGGGACTTCCTCAAAGCCTGTAGAAATTCACAGAATCATAGAATCATTCAGGTTGGCAGAGACCCTTGGGATCATCAAGTCCAACCATCAGCCCTACTCTACAAAGTTCTCACCTACACCAGATCCCTCAACACCACATCTAATCTACTCTGAAACACAGTCAGGGATGGGGACTCCATCCCCTCCCTGGGCAGCTGATTCCACTGACTGACCACTCTCTCTGGGAAAAACTTTTTCCTCATGTCCAGCCTAACCCTACCCTGCTGCAGCTTGCAGCCATTCCCTCTCCTTCTATCGCTCATTGCCCGTGAGAAGAGACCAGCACCAACCTCTCTACAATGCCCTTTCAAGCAGCTGTAGAGAGTGATGAGGTCTCCCCTCAGCCTCCTCTTCCTCAAACTAAACAATCCCAGCTCCCTCAATCGATCCTCATAAGATTTATTCATGTGTACTGACTCCTCCGTGTGCTCAGGAGCTTGTGCATGTTGGAGATGGTGAGCGTTTATCTGTTGTTATATCTAATTCTAACAGAGTTCTGACATACGGTGTCTCACTTGAGATCACCGACTCCATGTCTCTGAACTGCTGATTTCCAAGCAGTATGCCGCAGGGAAAGCTGTTGATGTGCTAGGAATTTGTGAAACCCCTTGAGAAGGGTGTTATCTGACGTGATTTCTCTTGTGTTTGGTGGGATGCCTGCTTGAGTTGTGTTGGCAAAACAGCATCAGTGTTGCCTGAGTACAAAGAGAAGCTTAGCAGCCGTTCACGTGGGTGAAATCAGTGCTTCCCACCAGCAGACAAATGCTTTCAAAATGGCCAAGACTGGTGGATCTTCACCTCCTGCAGGTTTTTTGCTGGTTCTAAGACTGAAAGAAATAAAGCAAAATATTTTAACCGGAGAGCAGAAATCTCTGCTTTCCTGCCCCCAGAATAGGAGAGCTGGCCTGCAGCCTCACACAGGCAAAACACAACCGACTCCCAGGGGCGTGAGCTGTACTGAAAATCATTCAGGGGGATTCAGAAGTATTGGCAACAGCTCCACATGTACCAGTTTAATGACCGTGCAGCGAGGTTTATAACAGTGTTCTGTGATTTCCTGTGTTTATGCTGCCTGTAAGAAGAAATCTCTTTGCACGTGCTGCCATAATCCACAAGGGCGAGCTTTTATTAGGCTAAACATGAACAATGGGAACTGGCAGACTGCTGTGCCAAGGATTACTTAATAACTGCATATGCACATTGTGTGTGCTCTTTCAGTAGTGGTACAGTGATTGCTTTAGAGAGCAATTATTGCAGCAAAGGTAGATATATTTAGGTAAGGAGTTTGGGTTTTGGGTTTGTTTTATTTTTTTTTTCTTCAGGAAAATCATAGAATCATTCAGGTTGGAAGAGACCTTTGGGATCATTGAGTTCAACCATCAGCCCCAGTCTACAAAGTTCTCCCCTACACCAGATCCCCCAACACCACATCTCATCGACTCTGAAACACAGTCAGGGATGGGGACTCCATCTCCTCCCTGGGCAGCCCAGTCCAAGCTCTGACCTCTCTTGCTGGGAAGAATTCTTTCCTAAAGTCAAGCCTAACCCTACCCTGCTGCAGCTTGCAGCCATTCCCTCTCCTTCTATCGCTCATTGCCCGTGAGAAGAGACCAGCACCAACCTCTCTACAATGTCCTTTCAAGCAGTTGTAGAGAGGAATGAGGTCTTTCCTCAGCCTCCTCTTCTGCAAACTAAACAGTCCCAGCTCCTTCATAAGATTTATTCTCCAGGTCCTTCACCATCTCTGTTGCCCTCCTCTGCACTTGCTCCAGCACCTCTATCTGTTCTGTGCTGAGGTGCCCAGAACTGGACACCAGACTCAAGGTGTGGCCTCACCAGTGCTGAGTACAGGGGGACAATCACCTCCCTACTTCTGCTGGTCACACTGTTTCTGATACAAGCCAGGGTGCCATTGGCCTTGGCCACCTGGGCACACTGCTGGCTTACGTTCAGCCGCTTGTCAACCAACTCCCTCCTGGTCTTTTTCTGCCAGGCAGCTTCAACCCCACTTCCCCAAACCTGTAGCCATCCATGGGGTTGGTGTGGACCTGGCACTTGGCCTCACTGAAGACCATGCCATTAACATTGGCTTATCCATCCAATCTACAAGTCACTCTGCAGAGATTCCCTGCCCTCCTGCAGATCAACACTCCCATCTCACTTCGTGTCATCTGCAAACTTAGTGATGGTGCTCTCTATAGCCTTGTCGAGGTCATCAATAAAGATGTTAAACAGAAATGGCCCCAATACTGGGCCCTGAGGAACCACTTGTGACCAGCTACCAGCTGGATTGAGAATGTGGTGGGGGACAGTGTCAAATGCTTTTTGAAAGTCCAGGTATGCAATATCCACAATAAATCAAAATACTTTCAATAACTTCTCTTTTTCTAACATTGGTTTTATTGATTTCATGTGGCAGATTCCTTCGATCAGGTTTTCAGTTATGTGCTTTAAAGACTTAGGATGATGGGTCATTGTGTACAGATAAATATGTATATAAAACAAATTATGGGAAAACAGCACAGATTGGGCTGGGAGTACAAAGTTGGTTCCCAATAGTTTATTTCAATAAGGAAAACAGTCCAAAATCTAGATAATGAAGTGTTATTTGATCATATTTAAAACTCATTGTTGAATCTTAGAACCCCAGGAAGGACCTCTGGAAGTTGTCAGGTCCACCTTCACTGCTAAGTAATGGCATGTTGAGTAGGTCGCCTAGGACCATATCCAGATGGCTTTTGAATATCTTCAAGGATGGAGGCTCTGCCACTTCTCTGGGCAAAAAATATTGCAAACAAATGGCCTGTTGGGTATTTCGTGGTGGAACAGCCACTGGAAGGCCCACAGGTGTGGGGATGACTTCCTTGAGATTCATAGAAAAGCATTTTATTAAAGGTTCTAGTTGCCCAGTAACAACTTCTGACCTGTACCAAATCAAAGAGGGGTCGGGTTGTTTATTCTTATGCTGTCTCCTTAACCTGGCTCTGCTCTACACTATATTGGTTACAAGAATTTCCTGAGGTAGCACCCCCTTTAACAGGACAACAGGGCAGTGAAACAGCACAGGGCAAGATGTGCCTCAAGACGTAAACTCTGCCAGTTTACCTTTTAATATGCAGAAGACTGGCTTCAACTTGTAAGATATTGACTAAAATGTGTTTAAAATCACTATTTGATGTCTTCACGTGCTGAACCATAACGTAATCCACTTGCATGTGCTGAAATAACTGCTGAAAATGCCAGGTTCTTCTTAAGTCCTACTCCTTCCCCTCTTCCAGCAGCTACTGAAAAATACATGATAAAAACAGATACATCTAAGAAATAAGAAAAAAATTGAACATCAAACAGTACTAAGGACTGAAATATTTACTTAGAAGCCTGTCCAAAGAAGAGAACTGCCTCCAAGAGATAATTCAATTGGTTTTTTTTTTGGAAGCTAACAAGTGAATATATTCTTTAAACATGAGCAGCTTCCCAAGCAAACTTCTTTTGCAAAAAGTTACTCCATAACCTTTAAACTTCATTCCTTGCACTTAAACTTTTTTCCTTTTTTTTTTTTTCCTCTTTTTTTTCCTTTTAAGGAATCGCACTGGAAAACTGACTCTGGATGTAGAAAATCTAAGATGCAATTAAAAATGTTTCCTTTGTCATAGTTTTTCAGTGGAGTTGCCCTTCACATTTTGTGGTGGTCTCATTTTAATCTCTCTTGTGCATTCAGAAAGGGACAGACTCGTGTACATGGCCATGAATCCTAAACTGGTGACACTCTGTGGGCCATTGAGCTGTAACGGCTGTTGTAGATGCAAAGAATATTCTCTCAGTCTTCTTGTGTAAACTTGTCTCTCAGCAGAGTGAATGATTCAGTCAATCCAGTGCCAATGTTGTCTCCCCAGTGCTGGGCCAGACCTTGAAGATCTGAGTGGAGTAAATATAAGATTGGAGCAGAAATCTTGGGTTCCTGACCGGACCCGTGTGTTACAAAAAGGTAGGGCTCTGGGGTACGAGATTCCTCCTGAGGATTTGACCTGCCTACTTTCGAAGGTAGAACTGTCAAAGGTAGAAATGTGGTAAAATGAGTCATGGACAGTTTGTGTATCCTTAATTATTTACAAATAATTGTTTTGTCAGGCTTTACAGGCTTTTACATGTGTGTTTGCACAATAACAGCATGTGCAGCTGAGGTGAAACCGGTCTTACTTATCCCCAAATGAGACCTATGTTGGAATATGCATTAGGGGTTTTTCCTCTATTAGTCCTTGCTATTTTTCTCTGCTTGGTAATAAAACTGATATGCATTCCAAGGCATCCTAAATGAGCCAAATTCTTAAACTTGTGTTGATTTTCCCAATTTTTCTTTAGGCTTTGGGCTGTGCTTGATTATATTCCTACCCATGTAGGATCAGCTGTGAGGTGCAGGGATTTGGACTCTGATCCTTTTGGGTCCCTTCCAACCTTAGATATTCTATGAACTGCAGGTATAACTTTTCCTGATTAGGTAATGAAAAATCTCAAATTTGGGGGATTTCTAATTCTAGGGTTGAGTCTGATCTACTTCTGAACTGTAACGTTGAAGTTTTCTTGTTACCTGCTCTTAACAAGAGAGGGGTTTCAGTACATGAACACTAAGAGAGGTTTCAGTAGCTGTAATATAGAAATTGAAACTTCCAACACTTTCTTGAAGGTAATTAACTTTCAGGAACTTGCACTCTTTAAGTTTTACAAACAAAGCTATTGATGCTTTTCTTTGAAAAATCTGTTTTGCAAAATCTTTCTTTTGGCAAAAATGCTTTCCAGAGTACCACAGAGCATGGGGGTGCATCTCTGTAGGGTCGATAAATTTAAAATAATCGAGCTTAGGTGCTAGATAGACTCAGATGTGAGACTGGAACTCTCGGAAGGCAAGAGAGAGCTGAGGCTCCCTAGTCCCAAATATCAGCTGAGTTCTGGAAGAAAGTCCTCTTGACACAATACCTGGTCTACTTTTTCCTTTCCAAGTGTAAATAGGGTGTTTGGAAGATCTTAAGAAAATGTTTAATGCTTGAGTACTCCTGTACTGCTTTGTTTGATGCTTTGTTCTTGCCTATTTTTCTTTAGTTCTTCAGTGTGTTGGTGTTTTCCCTACAACCTTCTGTCTACCCTACAGCACTTCAAGTAGCAGATCTGTTTTCATAAATCACTTTGAGAGAAGCCAGCACTCATAAAGAAAATATATGTTGATTTCTGCACTGTCCTGACACTGAACGGGAAGTGAAAATAGAGGCCACGATAAAATCCCACTGCAGTTCGTACCGTGCTTGTCTTGTGTTCTGTGGATGTGTGCTTTCCCTTTTAGACTAGAATAGGAGTTTGATTTTAATGTGTTTTTGTTGGGTTTTGTTTCTTTTTTTTTTCCCCCTCTGTGTGAAATAAGATGGTAATGAAATGAAACACAACTGGGTTCCAGTCCTGAAATCTGTTCTCACTTCTTCCATAAAGGCAAAGCTTTAACTGACGTCAATGACAGTTTTGCCTGAGTCAGAGTTGCGGCATCGGGCTGATAGTGTCTGCCTTAATGAATTTCAAAGAGATTTCATTTCATGACCAGACAGATCATTTTGGAGCATCTTTCACAGCCAGTGGAAAAGCTTCTTGTGATTGTGTTTTTGTTTTCTTTTTGTTTTCATGCTTCTTTCAAGCTCCCCCCCCCCCCCCCCTGGGGTGTGCGCCTTTTACAANCCTCCTCTGGGAGATGACACTCTAACAAATGAACAGAGTTTTAATTAAAAGGATAATAATGAGATTATTGTAACCACTTTAAAATCTTACTGAGATGCGTGGATTTTCTGGTTTGGTTTTATTTTTTTCTGGTAGTAGGACTGAAAAAATAACATTGTAGAAAACCCTNTTACCTGCGCTTTTGTCTTTTTTTTTCTTCCCCATTTGCTTTGACAATAGAACTTGCTCCCTGTTCAGCCAACTACGCTCTACCCTGCCACTATTGCCATCTTTGGAACTAATAAGCACAGCCAGCCCTAACCTGAAATCAGGCCTTGGCCTGTGGGATTTGATAAAGGGAAAGTACTTATTTTTAGTAGACCTGCTACATAGAGCTTGTTATGACACTTGGGTGGGTGGGTTGGGGATTTTATTTTACTTGTTTTAAACCCGTGGGCAGTCTTTGTATATGCAGCTCTTTACAAAACCTGGCAAATGACCTCAACTTCAGGTTACCTTCTGCTGAGATTAGGCAACTCAACGTAGTTTTTCGGCCACAGGCTATCTCAAGTATTATGCCACTTCCCAGTATGCAATCTAGAGCTTGTCATGATATTTAGACTGGAATGACAGTGACTAGCACTCTCTCTTGGCCACACGTGGAGCTGTGTGAACAACACAATGGCCAATTTATCAAAAATACAAATAAGATACCTGTGACTACGTAGGAAGGGAAAGCTGCAAAAACCCCCTTTTTCCTTACAGGAGTGTTCAGTGCAGAAAGCTGGTATTAATCGAGCTAATATTCCAGACTTCTGGTTCACCCCCTGCTCAGTGGGTCAGCAGAATTTGCGTTGGTTTAGCTGGAGAAAATAGTCCAGTAAACTCATTTTGTCAGGGACAATATGTTTTTCCTGGTTTAAATTGGACATAATATACTAAAGAGGGCAAGCTCTGCAGCAGTCTATCTGCAACTCCTAATGCAAAATCATGGCTTAAGTGCCAGGAGTCCACTTTGGTACATGAAAAGATTTGGGAGGTGGGGCTGGGAATGCGCTCTGGTTCGTTTTCTTAGTGATGAAAAACAATAAATCACCCTTTAATGGGCTGGACAGCTCTGTTAGTCACAAAAATAACATGATTCCAGAACACCTGAATGTTTTTTAGGGCCACAAGGGTTTGATGGAACAGGTGCTCAGTCTGATGATTAACTACTGTGTGTCCTCTGTTCCTTGTTTGAAAACTGCCCCCCCTAGGCGGTGGTTCCAGTGCAATAGCTCACATTCACTGTGGTTTGGCTTTGCAAAAGTTATGCCTAGTTCACTGAAATCTTTCAGGGTTGCCGCTTTTGAAGCGTTCCAGGCTTTTGAGGACCATTAAGTGCACAGTGACAAGTAACTTACCCAATTCAACTATGTTAAGGACTTGCCAAGTTGTTAAGCTTTTATGTACTCGTCCTTTTGGATTGTGGTTTCATGACTCTATAAGGGATGTCTATAAGTGAGGACCACAGTCAGTATGAAAGGACTTTAGTGTCCCTGTGAGTATTCTACACTGGAGTAATTCTTGAAATGCATGTTGATTTACAAGCACGTGGGTGGTTTTTAATAGGCTTATTTGTCGATGCTGTGGGTATCTGTGCTGCGAGGTACATGCGATTCAGGCAACCTGTCCTGAACAGAGCTAACAGGTATATTTGAATATTTTCTTTTGGTAGGTCAGAGTACAAAATTGATGCTTGAGATCTGAAAAAAATAAAATAACTATTCCAACTGAGGATTTGAACATCTACCTTGGCTGTGGGAGTTCACTCATCAAAGTAGGCAGTGTTAGTTTGGGAATCAAGACCCAGTTTATGTGCTCTAGAAGCAGATATAGACAGAGATAAAATAATCTTGTAGATAGAAAAGTTTACAGAACACTTAAACTTTCATGGTTTCTAGTGGAATGAAGAAGGGACCTGTGAAATGAGGATGATATCTGTTTCATTGTCTGGGTGTTAGATCTGTTACTTTGAATTACACAGAACATACTTATAAACAAAATAACAAGCAAATTCAGGAATGCTTGCTCCTGAAAGCAAAGCTGTCTTTGCCACTGGGTCTGTGCAGGCAACTTCCTTTGTGCTGAAGCCCTTTGTGAGCCCATTGCAGCAGGGCTCACACAGGGTGAGCTCTTGTGGCTGCATGTTAGGGAGGTTGAGAGCTGTTTTCTTGCCAACTACAATCTGAGCTTTTGACAGCTGTTTTTTCTTTTTTTTTCTTTCTCCCTCTAACTCAATGGTATTCATTGTAATAATGAATTTCTTGTAATAGTGAATCTTGTATTTCATCAAGAACATAAAATCCAGAAATATAGGTAACTGCCTATTATAGTAAACATATTTTTTTGTTCTGTTAAATAGAATCATAGAATCATAGAAGGGTTTGGGTTGGAAGGGACCTGAAAGACCATCTGGTCCCAACCTCTGCCCTGGGCAGGGACACCTCCCACCAGACCAGGTCAAAGGCTCAAACCCCCCTCCAACCTGGTCTTGAACTATTCCAGGGAAGAAACATCCACAACACAGAATGTTCACTAGTTAGTGTTGATCCCAACAGAGCCTTCGGGCATGCTCTTTAAGAACTGCAAATACTGTAAAAAGAACTGCAAATACTGTAAAAATACCTGGCAGGCTTTGTTTTCCCCCAAAGGTTATCAGTAACTCCCTGTGGTAACAACTTTTTGGGTAGAACACTCGTTGCCTGTTGTTGGTTACTGGCCCTGGAACTATTTATGGAACACAGATCTATACCTTAAAGTGAAAGGAGGGGATCTATGAATGTATCTATTATTACTTTTATCCAGACTTGTCCAAACAATCCGAAGGGGCTGAGGGCAGCCCTGTGAACCTCGCCATGGTAAGGTCTATGAAATGCAGCCCGTGTCAGTCTGACAATGTCATGTTCTCTCTGTGTTGCTTCTGCCCCTGATTTGCTGTGAGGCCGAGTCAAAGCTCTTACCAGGGGAGAGCAGGGAGTTTGAAGGCTCGCTCCAGGACAGAGTAAAATTGGAACTGTTGGCCACCAGGTCTTTCTCTGACGAGTTGCTGTAGATTTATATTTATAAAAAAAGAAGTGACTTCCATTCTAAGTGGTGTATGACCAGCTATTGAAATATATCCTTCACTATCCATCAATACTCCAGGATGGCATTTCAAGGCTGCTACAAACTTCATGTGTAACCCTTTGCCATTCTCCTGTGGCATGTAGTCCAACAGAACAAATGAAGTTGACTGTCTTCATAAAATGCCACACAGCTACCTCTTTCCATGTGCAGAATCTACTAAATCACTCGCATTTTGCACAAGAAAAAGAGAACATTCTTGTTTGTTACTCTGTGATAGTTTGGGAAACCTCATGTAACCTCTAAATGGGTCTTTGTGGAGAGTTCTTGAGCTTGCTCCTGACAAAGTTTCTGTATGATACAGTTTTAAGACCAAGATGTATTGCATTGATCTATTCCTGGTTCCCAGCCCTGAATTGTAGAATTGTCTGGGTTGGAGGAGACCTTTGAGATCATCTAGTCCAACCATCAACCTAACTGTGATAAAAAACAGCTACTTGTCACCAAACCATGTCACTGTCAACCCATCTTTTAAATACTTGCAGGGGTGGTGCCATCTTAATACCATGTAGGCAGTTTTACAGCACTGTAAAAGCCCTCAATATTCTGTTAGTAACTAAAACACTTCCAGAAAAAGAAGTTTACATAGGATTTGTGAAGGAAGTGGTTTATACCTGAAGAAGAACTAAACCACCTGGCCAATGGTTTGGCTTAGATTTGCTTTACCTGCATTTCAGGGATCGTATAATGTGTTTTGAGTAAACGTTGGATTAGGTGAAGTTTTTTGTTGGCCAGATATTGCTCCTGTGTCCTGGCTGTTAGACTGCCCTATTTGTGGAGTGCACAAATACACAAGATACAGAAAACATGAGTTGCTTTCAGTTTTGGTGCACTAGCCAAAAAGTAAGCTCAGCAAGAAATATGAGTGTGGGTCAGACGCGGGTATTGTTGCAGTGAGTCATGGCTTAATCACATCCTAATAGCTGGTGGTAAATCAGTTGGCACCTAGTTCTCTGAAACTTTACAACTCTATTATGAAAAACAAGGCAACAGTAAATTGATGTTTAAATACATTTTCATGTCAAGACAATCAGCTCTGCCTCAGCCTTCTGGGTGCCAAGTGACTGGTGAGCAGTTTGAGAAGCCATCAGTTGGGAGTGTGAGCTTTTTTAAGGCAGATTGTTTGTGAGGGGCCTTAATATTAGACAGGAAAAACAATTTCTGCAAGAAGAGTTTATGAGCAGGGAGGAAATAGTCCCCAGGGTGATATTTCTACCGGTGGTATTGTCTGGTGACTGTGTCTTGTTAAAAATAGCTCAAATTAAAGCTGAAAACAAACAAGAAAAAAGTATTTTTTCCTCAAAATAGTTAGAAAAAAACACCCAACCAACTGAGGTTGCTGCTTAGTGCTGATTGCAACCGTAAGAACTTGGTATAAAGTTGATGGATGAAAATTTGGCTTCCTAGACACCGCTAGGAGTTGGAGGCTGGAATGTCTGGGGCAGCAATAAATCAGACTCTCTGCCCGACGTACCTGGCTCAAGGATGCCTCACTGAGGGAAGGGGAGAGATGGCTGTTCCTGCCCCTGTGCAAGACCATAAACTCCAGGGAACTTGTGAGAAAGGGAGTAGATGAACCAAAGAAGAGGGAACTTCTGGAAGTATTTTGCCAGGATCCTTTCAGGGTGCAGGTAGCCTGTTATAAAGATTCACGGGCTTTACTGAAATTCCTGCTCGCTGTTCTGCCTGTCTTCTGAGTATATGCTTGAAAACAAAGTCTGTCTTTTTTTTTTTCCAGATGATCTCACTTAGTGCTGTAAACACTGATAAATCATTACATTAAACGAATTCGGTTTTGTTACTAAAAGTCACAAAATGAACTTTACACAACGAGGATATATCCAAGCTGTCTTTAGTTTACAATGAGGTAGAAGAATCTTAAACCTTTTCAGGCATAGATAAATGCAACACAGTCACTTCAGAGCTTCGATGGGCAGCGGTGTATAAAATATTGTGGCCTTTTACAACACAGAGGCAGAATGTATTTTGTTGTATTGCCACTTGTACTAGAATAGATCAGAAAGATTCGGGTTTATCAGCTGCTCTTCTGAGGGATATCAGGGACATAATTGAAATGAATGTGACAGTTGGTGACGCCTTTGTTGTGTTTGCAAATGACAATGTTGAAACTGTTTATGTAAGCCTTCTGCTGGCTTCTATCAAATATAATGAGCATAATTAGAGAGTTCATTGTTAAACACCCCGATGTTCTGTTGGGGGTGGGTTCTGGGGAAGGATGGCAACTTCCAGCATGTTGGGACTAGAAGAGGCCAGATCCGAAAGGGCTTCGGGTAGAAGTGCCTCTTCAGACCAGGCTTGTGACCTGCAAAGTTCACCTAGTTCTCTTGGCATCTGTTTCCGTCACTAACATTTTCCAGTTTTCTTCAACAAAAGCAGACATTAGTACTCTGATTTATCTTGGGGCTTTTGAAGGGGAAGGAGCAGTTGACGTGGTCTGAGCCAGGACTCGCTGTCTTGTCCTACTTGAAGCATGCCTGGAGCAAGGGGATGGCCCAGCATGAACTCTTCCTTGCCTTGATGTCAGCTGGTCTGGGTTGGGAGACTGGGTTTCACTGTGCAAAACTAAAAGCAAAGTGTCTCTCCTTTTCCCAGTGAAGTACTTGTGAATGTAAATTCTGCTGGATTTTCTTGACCCAGGTACTATTGACATGCTCCATTGCCCCATTCTGCTTTATTTTGGTAAAATGCCCTCAAATCCTGTTATGCATTTGTAAATAACTTTTTTGGGTATACTTTCAGAAATTCGAGCCATAAATCGTTTACTCTGGAGAGCGGGCAGGAATGGAATCAAACTCTCCTCGGGTAGGAAAAACATGCCCGTGTGATTGGTTTTTTTTTTCACAAAGACATGAAATTAAACACTGACTTTTTGTTTTCTGCAGCACTTCCATAATAATGCACTGACAAGTCAGAACCAATGCAGTGGGCTCAGTAATACTGAGTACAAAGGGATGTGTGCCCTCATCAACGCGTCCAGCTTGTAGAGCCAAAGCACCGGCTTTTTGAATCTCAAAGATGAGTCCCAGTTTAATAAACAAGTGATAGATCCAAACTCCTTCCAAGCTGCTCCTTTTGCCAAAGGGAAACCCTGCTGTTTAGCTACAACAGAGACACACGCAGACAGATCTCTTCCTTCTTTTCTCCCGGGTTATTTTGCTTTATATTTATTTAGTAAATTTCTTTCTTTTTTCTTTTGTTTCAATGTCACCTTCTAGTTAACCTTCTCTTCTGGATTTTTGTTTGAGTAGAGAAATTCCTTTTGAATCCAGACTTTTATAAAGCTAGACTTTGCCTAAAACGTTTCTCTTCATTGGTAACAGGATAAATACTTCATGAGCCTCGTTGTCTAGTGCAGTCTTACATTCAGCTAAGTAAACGTGTAATTATTCTTAGTTCCTGCAGTATGCAAACATGAATTTTAATGCTACTAAATTGAAGTTTGCCCATGCAAATATTGTCCTGCTGAAATACGAGGCTCATTTTGTCCTCTTTTTGCAGATTCCATTACCAGAAGTGCCACACTTCGTTGCTAGTTCACAGTACGGCCTCAGTCATCGGTGTTGACAAATTACATTCTCAAGGGAAAGGGAGCTACTTTACATCTCAGATGGCCTGGCCACAGTCAGCTAGATTCCAAAATTCACCTAAAGATTGAATTTTGAACCTGAAGAGGTGTCACATTTTTCTTTTCTTTTCTTTTTCTGTCTTTTTTTCTTTTCTTTTTCTTTCTTAAACAAAAGAAAATGAAGCAGTGGTGAGCATATTTCAGAAATCAAAATGTCAATTCTTTTGAAATAATATGCACAGGAGTTCAATGAAAATCAATTTTTCTCTAGGTCTGGATCAGTTCCTAGTCAAAAAAGCAGAAAACCCAGCTCAAAATGTCACATCATAGTTTTTATATTCTAATTGTATGGTAAACTGGTAGTTAAAAATTCTATAAGATGCTGTAGGTAACATCTGGTGTATTACTGAGGGGGATAAATAAATCCCAACTTACAGACTGAAATATTTAGGTGTACTAGGATCAAAGGTATACCAGGGAGAAAAGGCACTGGATTTGTTCAGAGCGTGAAGGAACTGTGATGAATTGTGTATGCCTTACGAGAGGTAAAGAGTTACTAAAGGAAAAGATTCATCTTATGATTCTTAATGATTTCATAATGTGATACTTGTTTTGCTGCTTCCCTCCAGAAAAAAAAAAGAAGTTGTAATTATGGAGCAAATAGAGGAAATGCTTTTATCTTACTGCCTGGACATGTTAGTCGGGATGGTTGGCAGTAAGAAAATGTAGAGCATGTTTGAAAAACTAGGTGATGATTCATTATGTACATGACTTCTTTACCACCTTTTTTGTCACAGAATCATAGAATGATTCAGGTTGGAAGAGACCTTTGGGATCGAGTCCAACCATCAGCCCCACTCAGGGGGACAATCCCCTCCCTACTTCTGCTGGTCACGCTATTTCTGATACAAGCCAGGATGCCCTTGGCCTTCTTGGCCACCTGGGCACACTGCTGGCTCATGTTCAGCCGCCTGTCGACCAGCACCCCCAGGTCCTTTTCTGCCAGGCAGCTCCAGCCACACTGCCCCAAGCCTGTAGCCATCCATGGGGTTGGGGTGGCCCAAGGGCAGGACCTGGCACTTGGTCTTGTTGAAGCCAGTTTCCTTCTTTCTGGTAAACACAAACTACACGATCTTTGGGATGCTCTCTGGGTGTGCTTGTCTTTCTCTTGGCCGTGTTTGGAAAGAGAGAGTCCGTGTGCTTGTGCTTCCAACTGGCTGTTGGAGACTTGTGAAATGAGCGTACAGTCAACGCAATAGGATCAGCCATCTGAATTGTGATTTAGACAATTACATCTTCATTGCAATTCTTAAACTCTTTAATCTCTGATCTGCAGTATAGAGAGTAATCCTCCTTAGGACTTCTGTTTTGTTTAGGTGGGCGCTTTCTAAGGCAGAATGCATTCCAAGGGTGTGACTTAGATTCAACTTCCTGTGCCATATTGTGCAGACACACAATAGTGTCTGTTACGAACTGTGCTCAGTGGGTGATGCGTGAGTACCTGAATAATACCTGAGAATAAAGAGGGGTCCTCTGTATTGGAGCTTCTGACAGAAGTAATCCCTGCGTACGCCCGTCCATCTGGTAGAATTGGTTTTTTAATAACGTTTGTATTCTTGGAAACTTCTGGTTTGAGTCAGGAATTCCTGGGCTTCATTCTCTCTACCAAATTTGGATGCCTTTCTCCCTTCTGCCCTCCCTTTCTTCCCCCCTCAAACCCAACCCGTTTAGCTTTTTCCCTTTGCCTTTCCCTGCACTGCTGCAGCTGCTGGGCTTTTTGGAGCCTGCGGCTCTGCTTTATGTGGTTTGGTTGCAAAAAAAGGATTGCTCTGAAAGTTGCCATACATCTGTCTTCATGCTACCATGAGAAAATATATTCATATTACCTTAGGCAAGCGTATAGTCTTTCTCGGTATCATTTCAAGTGGAAATAATGCCTGAAAAATAGGCTGATGTGATAAAAGGTGAATTTCCTATCATATGATGGCAGCTATATTCAAGAAGCATGCTCTCACCTAACCTACATGCCACTGAGCCTTGGAATGACGTGGGCAGCTCAGCACCGTCAGGATATTGCTCCGACAATCCCACAAAGGTCGTGGTCAAGTTGAGATGGCGCTGATGTTCATGGTCCTCCCCTGAGGTCTGATAAAGAGATCTTTCTCTTGTGTGTGGAAGAGGTCAGATTAAAATAGCTCTGTTGTCTAGGTCAGCCTTTACAAGGTAAGAGCTGTCAACATTTACTGCCCACCACAATGAAAAGCTTGAGGTTTTCAACCATTAACAAAGGGAGCTCTATCACAATAGTGGGTAGAGGGAAATCAATTTGACTTCTGGTTTTCTCATCTGGGAATGAAAGGGAAGAGAAGAGCATCCTTGCCTCACAACTAGGACCACTGACAAGGAGTTTGCTAATGCCAGATTCTGGATGGAGGCAGGACAGCCACAGTCTAGCAAGTAGTCCAGGCAAGCTCTGGTGTGTTTTGAACCATGTATTTGTACCTTCTAGCCTAGCTGGATGAATGACATCTTCCAGGGAAGAAAGCCTGTAAATAGCCCGGTGTTTGAAGGAGTGAAGGGCTTTCCCCCCCTGCCCCTGCAGCTGCTGGTGTGTAAGGAAGCAAAATGACTCAGATATGAGTGGGGCTACACAGTATGCTTCTGCATGGTGCTAAATTCATAGGGCTGCGTGTCACAAAGGAACTGAGAGATTTTTATCCAGTGATAAAGAAATTTTTCACTATCAGGGTAGTGAGAGCCTGGCCCAGGCTGCCCAGAGAAGCTGTGGCTGCCCCATCCCTGGAGGGGTTCAAGGACAGGTTGGAGGGGGCTTGGAGCACCCTGGTCTGGTGGAAGGTGTCCCTGCCCAGGGCTTTAAGTTGGGGGACGGACTTTAAGATCCCTTCCAACCCAAATCACTGTGATTCTATGATGGATTAAGGTTATGACTGGTCTTCCTGACCAGTTATGAAAGCAGTGTCAAGATTTGGATGAGGTTTAAAGGTATAGCTTTACTCATGTTAGTCTGCAGAGGAGCAGAGTTGTGATAGTATAAAAGTTCATTTTTGAAAATGTTGCCAGTAGGAGAGAAAAATAGCTAAAACCGATGAAAGCTGTGGCATTCTGGTGGTTTGATTTTTATTATTTTGTTTTTGTTTTCTTTTTTCATGGAAGCCTGTCTGCCAGAAACATACTAAAAACATTGATCCTCTAACCAATCTAGGTACATGGCTGTAACTAGCAAAAGTATTCAATTTCCCTCTTCTTAAAAACATATGAAAAAATTGATATTAAGGATTGGGGTTTTTTCACTTTATTTCCTCTGCTCCTTTTAAGTAGCCCATATGAATAAGTACTTTAAGTTTATAAAGAGTTTTTAGCACAGGCTCTACTGTTGCTGGAAAGGCTTTTGTTTTTAAACTTGCATTCAGCAATTCTAAAGGAGCCAATTGCTGCTAAATTCAAGGAAATCGAACTTTTATTTTCCTTGGTAATTGTTGCTTTTGGATTTTGCCAAAGGAACTCTGGAACTCTGGTCTCCTTTCCCTCGCTGTAGCACTCTGCTACTCTGCAATGTGCTGGTGATAAAGCTTTATAAGAAATATTCTTGAAGCTGAGAAGATAAAAAGTCCAATTTGTTGGTTCAAATGTTAATTTCACAGCTCAGTGACTGTTTTGAAACGTGCAGTGGTTGGCTGAGCTACATCTGAGACAAATATTGATTTTTAGGGCTTTTTAAAGGATTTTTTTTTAATGCAAAGAATTACTTATCCGGGGTTTTTTTTTTTATTATTATTGTTAAAAAAGAAACCAGTAAAAATTTCTACTCAATTGGTCAGGGGAGTGACATCGGATTTTGACTTAAAGCATTTTTATTGTTTAATAAGGAGCCAGTGAAGGCAGTTTTCATTTTATAAACTGTTTGCTTTTAGTCCTGGTTTGCAGAATCCCACAGAGAGTTTCTGATCTCAGTGGGAATAACTCACGGTGTGGGTGCTCGGGTGTCTCTCCAGCAGCTGCACTACGGACAGCCCTTCTTGAAAACAAGTCAAAAGCCCAGACCAACTCTTCTCTGAAGGGCCTTGTCAGTCCATCGATGTTTGCAAACCTGCACTCAGGGTGTGCAGGAAAGTGCTTTGCTGCACAGGGAATCTTGGTGTTCAGGCTCTGGGGCTTCTGGTTTTGTTGAAACTCACTGTCTCACAGAACACTCACAGTTTTTGTGTCATTTTATTAAGACCTCTCTTGCTCCATCTGCCATTTGGTCCAGTGGATCCANTTTTTTTTTTTCCTTTCCTTTTCTCTACAGGGACTCTTTTAAGATTTATTAAGCTTTTCACAACCTGAGAACAAACCTGCCCTGTAAGCCCTTAAATAAGGGAATCTTTATTTTGTCTTATTTACAGACTTTTTATGCTAAGGTATTGATTCTGTTTAGTTATATGATTAGTTGCCAGCACTGAGCGTTGGAATTTTATTTAATGTAACTCAGGTATTGGATAATGAAGGACAAATCTCACAAAAACATTGCTGTTTCTAATCTCATGTTGTTGTGATATGAACCACAAACAGTGAAAATAAGACTGTAGAGTAGAAACTTCCATGAAAAGAGAAATAATGATTGTTTACTAATATTTGATTTAAGCAAACCACTGAGTCAGAGGGAGTTATTTCTAACTAAAATGACAAAATAAAGAGGAATTATTCTGCCACTGCATTTATGATGCAGCTTGAATTTCTTATTGTGAGACTACAGATTGAATGCTGTGTTCGTGTAAGTGGTGTTGGGTGTTGTTATAGACAGTTAAAATTTAATTGTAAAATAATCTGCATGACTTATCTCTGCAACTCTCTTACACTAGGATAACTACAGCAATCCACATAAAAGCTGTTAATAATGCATCTTTTGATGCTGCTTCTAGAAATTACGTGTCTGATTTGAGCCAGACTCTGAAAAGTTTTCTTTTGGTACTCCCTATTTCACAAAAAACCCACCTTTCTATAAACATTTGCTGGTATAGAGTGACCAGAAGCACAAGAATAATTCCTAATAATGCAGCTTATTGTACTAAATGAGTAAACCAAAAGCCACACCAATGGTGGAAGAGGCTTTTCAATCCATTACTGCACCCCAAGTGGATTTTGAGGACAGGCTGGGGTTCTGGAGTAACTTCCTGTGAAGTTGAACTACTGAAGCTTTCTGGAACTTAATTGCCTCAATGAGGAGAACAGATCCTTTTACATGTCCTCCGTGGCTGAGGTTGACGAAACAAGAATTGGTTGGTAAAATAGATGTCCCCTGCCTGCAGACCATGGGTCATGTAACCACTAAAGGAAGACACATTGGTATTTGTAAGACTATGTTAATGTGTCTGGCATCTGTTTTTCCAGCTGCAGCGAATTCAGTAAAATTACATACTGCTTAAAGTACAGAAAACAGATTTACTCTGGCTGTAAAGATGTTTGTATCAGATAATTATGTAGATTGCAGCGCCAAGATATAACGGCCTCAAGAGATAAAAGGGGTTAAAGGAGTGAAAATGCATCTCTACAGGTCGATAATGCTCATGATGGTACTTAGTTCTACTTGAGGACAACTTAATGCCTGCTGTATCGCAGTCAGATTAAAATATCCCTCCATGTGCTCTCAAACAGCTTGATCTTACTGTGTTTAATAATCTACAATTAGTATTGGAGTCCATAAAGCTCTCTTTCTGAGGAGACTACAAGACTAACTCTAAAGGTTATTAGTTAAATAAAAAGCCTAATATTCACTGCAGCATGAAAATAAGTATAAACTAGCATCTTTCTTCTTCAAAAGTTCTGTTGTGGAAATGTAGCTACCGTTGATCTTTCAAGCCAAGTTTTAGTTTACAAGAATGTTTCTCTGATGTTCCTCTCTTCCTCGTTCTAATGAGCTCGCTCTTGCTCTCTCTCATCACTCCTGGAACTGAAGTCTCTGAAACAAAGTCTGTTTGGGAAACAAAACCTGATAGTTCCTTCCAGACCGACTGACCCCCAACACTTATAAATGAGGCTCAGGGTGTTGCTATCGGAAAACAAATTTTCTTCTGAGGCTTGAGAACAGGTTCAACTCTACAGCCTGGCACTTGAAAGTCTAATTACCATGGAAAAAACCTGAATCTCTGAAAAAGCTTCTGGAAATATCATTTGAAGGAGAAAGTCATCTTGTTTCCTTGTTTCTCAAAGCTTTTTATTTTCTGTTGTTTTCTTACACAAAACAGCGCGTGTCTTATTATTCTTTTAAATATTTGATTATATAATTTATATAGTTCTACATAAGCTCTTTGAGAGTAAATGGAGAGATATTTTAATCTGATTGCAATACAGAGGGCAGCATAGTTTTATTATATAATTGATATTGGGTTTTATTTTAAAAAGCATACTAAGAAGGTAAACTTTAATAAGTTTTGGAAAAAGCAAGTTCATCTCTCTGATATCAGAAATTGAAGTATGGCTAATAGATAGATTGATTTTCTTAGGGTGTCTTTTTTCTGCAAAGAGAATACCATTTTAGTGTCTGTCAGAATACCAAAGCAAAGAGACTGGAAGCAAGATCAAATATCCTGTCAGGAGAAAAGCCTCTGCTCAGAAAAATCCTGAATGGCACAGAGCTGTTGAGTGGTTTTTTCATCCCTTCTCTTGCCTCAGGAGATGGTACCAAACAGTGCTGAGATTTGTAACTGACAGGGAGCGAAAGCCGGGCAGAAAGGAACCAAGTTGTGTTCTGTAACAAAAATAAATAAATAAACTAATACCCAGAATAGTATGAGCTCTCTATTCTCATCTTCTTAAATCTTCTAAGCTGTTGTAGTTGCTAAACAGGCTGTACAGAAAAGTAGCATCAGCTCCAGATTCTTGCAAATCTATTTCAGACAGAATAACTCGTAACGTCAGTTACGCTAATTCCCACTATGTGGGGAAAAGATAACTGTAAATTGAAATCCTATAAAGATTTCTTTAAAAAAATTGCTTATTTTCTATCTGCTCTTCTGTAGCAAAATTGTTGTACTTTGTCCTTGTGGACAATACTTCAAAAACTTATCTAAAAAAGATTTTAGAAGTATTTAAGGTGTATACTGCTACCTGGTACTGCATTACCTTACTCAGCTTTGCAAAACCTTGATTCTGTACTGCTTCTGTTCCAACTTCAAAGGGCTAAAGGAGAGTAGGTGCCTGGGCTTAATTTCCTTTGTTGTGTATCACTCATACATGTGGCTTGTTATTTCTGAACCACCCTCTCCCTTTGTGTGATTAAATAAACTTAAACTGCTTAGAGCCCAAATATACATTTTCTGTTTAACCTCTTTTTTTTGGATTCTATATCAGAAGAGACAGTACTATTTTGCTTTTGATTAAGCAGTTTATAAAATAGCACTGCTGTTAAGAACCCATCTGTGGGAGCAGCAACGTTGCTCAAAAACCAGCCATGAACCCCTCTCTGATGTCCGGTCTCTGCTCTTGCTGTCGGCAAAGTCAGCTTAATTCACCAGACAAGCCTCCTTTTATTTGACAGTCAAGTCAACGATGACGAGTGAACCCATTTGGTTGAATCCCCTACAGTTCACTTGTAAATGAAATATCTGGAGGGGGGGGCATTTCCAGGGGCTGACTCTGGTGTCCCAGCATAGCTGTGACGGGGAGCTGAGCGTGAGTGGGAAGAGCAGCGCAGTTGGTCTGTGTCCATTTATGCCCCACACAACATCCAGATTGTCCCTTATGGGGGATTATTTTCACAGGTCCAGAGTCCAGTATAAATCCTCTGTATTCCCCTGCCTTACTTGACAGGTGGAAGTTCATCTGTGCCCTCTGCTCTATCTAGTTCCTCTTTCACTGAGATGACAAAACCTTGTCATTATGACTTAATCAGTTCTTTGAACTCACACAACACACACACACAAGAAAATTATTCAACTCAAGATTTATTTTTTCAAGTAAAACAGATTCACATTTTCCATTCCTCAAAACATATCTGCTGTAGAAATTGCAAGATCGATTTTACCTTAAAAAGTAAAACTGAAGCATAAAATTAGTATTTTTATTTTTTTTTCAGCTATGTTTACATTTAGGCAAGTAAATCCATTAAGGGCTTTTGTTCAACACACAGTGATAGATTATTGCTTTGCTTCGTTCATCTCTAGGCATTTTCCAATAATTCTGTGAAATAAATAGAAAGCTGTTGGGTATGTTACGGAAAATGGCAGGTGGAGTAGCGATGGTCTTCTAGCATCAAACAAAGACTTCTGGTCTTCTTTCAAAATCTGCTTTGGGGAAATGCCCAAACAGTCAGTTTCACTGTTTACACCTCTCCAGTCTCTCACAGGATTGGAGGGGTGTTTGTTAGAGGAATAACATTTTTTCAGTGAAATTGTGTTGTTTTGTTCTGTAATTGAGGAGGTGTCAAAAGCTTCTATGAACACGTGCTAGTTGTATGTTATGGATATTGCTGCAAAAAGAGTATCATAGTTTGAGAGATAAGTAAGCACTTCAGGTTCTCCAATGGAACATATCTATTGATTGTAGGAGTTGATAATATTTTTAATTTATGTAAATAAGCAAATGTGACTGATACTTATACTGTATCGCTCTAGAGTAGTTGCAATCTATAGATTCAGGACTAATCTTTGAAGTTACAGGGGTTGTAAGAGAAGAAAATAGACAAGCTGATTACTTGTATAAAGTAATATACTTGTATAAACTTTGATCTGTGTGTGTGCAGGTGTATTTCCAAGCTGCAGTGGTCTACAAAATATTCCATCAAGATCAGTCGTGGGCGGCAACTTGGTTTAACAGCAAAGGCTCCTCTACCAAATCTGGGCACAATTATGATCTCTGGCCAGACACTGGAACGGGCTGTCTAGGGAAGTGGGGGAGTCACCATCCCTGAATCTATTTAAAAGTAGATGAGATGTGGTGTTGGGGGATCTGGTGTAGGGGAGAACTTTGTAGAGTGGGGCTGATGGTTGGACTCCATGATCACAAGTGTCTCTTCCAACCTAAATGATTCTGTGTTTCTATGTTACAAATCCCCACCCAATTCAAATCTAAAATGTCTTTAGGTGTGATCTAAAAACACACAAAAAAAACCCCTTTTTGACAATGTTAGGCTGCCTTATGCAAGGAAGAGAATTAATATTTTCACTAATAACAATGTTAAGAAATGAAAAAATAAATTGGAGCAATAATTGAAAAAGGGTTATATTCTTTGCCCAAAGTACTTTACTGATAAATTCCCATCGCTCTTGTTCATTTTTAGTTATTATCATAAAAAATTCAAATATTACACTGTCTGAAAGATCATGAGAATTGTGAGGAAGTCTGAAAGGAAAAAAAATAATTACAAAATCAGTAGTTTTGTTCTTTAACCCCAAACCAGCGTACAGAATATTGATAGTACGATGAAGAATAGACCACAGGAAACATAATAAAAAATATTTCTTGTGGTATCAGAAAAACTGCTCTTCTGGGATTTTTTTAGGTGTTGTTTCTTTTATTATCATCTGAGATAACAAAACTCTGGAATAACTTGTTTTAGGAAAAAAATAATTTTCCTTTGCAGGCTTAAAAAAACTCTACGGTTTATTTGGCAGGTTTTATCTTTTCCAATTTATTTTTAAGGTGATAAGAGACTACAAGTGGTTGAGATGAGACAGAGGACCTAATGACTCTCCCTTTCTTGGGGAAAAAGATATTTATAAGGGAGATTTATAATTAACTGATAGTAAACCATGCGTTGTGCCGGGCGTTCCTCTGTGGTCTGTTTTCCACGATTGCTTTCTCTGACGCTCACGCGTGAAGACTAACGGGCATTGTGCTTTCCGAGAACTTGAGCACGCTTCAGGTGATTCCATGGATAACAGGAACTGCATAAAATACAAGCAGGGCTGGTGGTCTGGAGAAACTGATCTCCTGGAGGAAAACTTACTGATGGATCAATGGATTTAAGGTAGCGATGCCAATACAGGTGTCTCAGCTTTTCTTTTAATTTCATAGAATCATAGAATCATTCAGGTTGGCAGAGACCCTTGGGATCATGGAGTCCAACCATCAGCCCTACTCTACAAGTTCTCCCCTACACCAGATCCCTCAACACCACATCTAATCTACTCTGAAACACAGTCAGGGATGGGGACTCCACCACCTCCCTGGGCAGCTGATTCCACTGACTGACCACTCTCTCTGGGAAAAACTTTTTCCTCATCTCCAGCCTACCCCTCCCCTGCTGCAGCTTGCAGCCATTCCCTCTCCTTCTATCGCTCATTGCCCGTGAGAAGAGACCAGCACCAACCTCTCTGCAATGCCCTTTCAAGCAGTTGTAGAGAGGGATGAGGTCTCCCCTCAGCCTCCTCTTCCTCAAACTAAATCCCAACTCCCTCAATCGATCCTCATAAGCCTTATTCTCCAGGCCTCTCACCAGTTTTGTGTCCCTCCTCTGCTCTCGCTCCAGCACCTTGATATCTCTCTTGTGCTGAGGTGCCCAGAACTGGGCACCAGACTCAAGGTGTGGCCTCACCAGTGCTGAGTACAGGGGGACAATCACCTCCCTGCTTCTGCTGGTCACACTATTCTTTATGCAAGCCAGGATGCCCTTGGCCTTCTTGGCCACCTGGGCACACTGCTGGCTCATGTTCAGCCGCCCATCGACCAGCACCCCCAGGTCCTTTTCTGCCAGGCAGCTCCAGCCACACTGCCCCAAGCCTGTAGCCATCCATGGGGTGTCCCATCCTCTGGGTCAAAATGCCTGCCTAGTGGGAGGATGTAATTTTTGCTGGAAAATGAATTCACTGACAAATTGGGCATTTTGGATAGATCTACGGGTACTCTGTGACCTTGGAACAGTTCCCTACTTTTGCCAGGTAGCCCCAGCACAGCAGGGGCAGCTCACGTTTTATAGGTTAGGATTTCATAGAAAATTCAAGAGTGGGTAAAACATTTATGTTTTCTTTCCTCAGATGTTTGTCACAAACGATCTCACTCAATAAAACAAATATGTATGTATTTCATTTCTAGAAAAAGTAGGGGGTTTTAAGCAGGTAATAGGGAACGCTTATTTTGGTCTGCAAAATCTTGCAGCTGGGACTCGGTGAGTTTTTATTATGGCAGAAAAATAAAAAGTGCTTTAGGCAATTGTTAAATTTTTATGGTGCTATATTTAAACTGCAAAACTCCTGTATCCCTCCCGCTCAGCTGCATGGACTGTCGTCTCGGAGAAGCGCACGTCCTTGTCCTACCATTACTGACCAAGGTGAACTGCTTGACCCAGCTGGGTTTGAGTGCGCTGCTCAAATACCTAGAAGTACTTTGATCTGCAGGTGTTTGCAGGAAAGGGGCTATAAGCTGCTGCCGGCTGTAATTACTGCAGCTAGTAATTATGGGAATGTCGCTGGATGTGTTTAACAGCATTGCTCAGTGCTACAAGCCTGGCACCTGCCAAGCTCTAAAAAAAAGTGACTTGTGGAAGAAGTAATCTTTTTATGAGGTAGGCATATTAAAGATTGGAATCTGTAGCTGTTGATAGCCCTGTCCCCTGCGCTGCACAAGACTCATCTGGGCTCAGGAAGAGGCACAGTGGTGTCCCCTGGACACATCTGCTCTGAAATCACAGTCACAGTTGTGTCCTGGCTAATTCTCTCACTCCCCCTGCATTGCCATGGGTCTCTGCAGACCAGTGGCTTGGCTGGAAAAAAACAAGGCGTAGATACAGAGCTGGCTGATGGAGGAGACCTAAATGACCCACTGACACCAAGAAAGACTTTACAAAAATACAAACAACTTCAAAATACTTGGTGGGTTTTTTGCTGCCGCATCCACTCCCCCACCCTCAGAATCCTAATTCTTGGCCAGAAAAACGAGGGGAAAATACCTTATTTCTAGGAAAAGAGCAGACTGTTTTACATCTCGGCCTTTAAGCTGCATGGTTACTGCCTCTGTGACAGTAACTTACTTATTGTTACCTATCTACTAGTTTTTTGTCTTGGTTTTCATTCTAGCAGAACGACTGCAACCTTTCAAATGTAACTGAAGTTCCCGTCAAGAGAAGTCATCAAGTCAACTACAGCTATTTTTGTCTTGTCAAATGCAATGCCAGCCAACATGAGCGTGCATGTAAAGTATATGACAGAGCTATACGTGCAGCAGGGAAGTCAGGGCAGCCTTTGCCTGGTGTTCTGCTGACGGGAGTTGAAATGCACCTGGTTTCTCGCAGACTGGGACAACGCGGTTGTGCTGAAGTTGGTGTTACACACGTGGAATCTAAAGGCAAGTGTTTGTGGCTGGCTTCTGGGTTGAGGAAAGAAAATGAAGCTCCCCTACGTTAACACTGTATTTTCCTTGTCCTAGCTGCCCTCTGTGGAAAGGGATGCTTTTCAGGTAGATTTAATAATGTCTGTTGAGTCACTTCAGGTTTCAGCCACAGCTGAGTTTTTCAGGAACCCGGACTTTGACCTTACTAATTTTTATTGTTTGAAAAAACTCTGCTGTACCAAGTGAATAATAATCATAGAATCATAGAATCATTTAGGTTGGAAGAGACCCCTGGGATCATCAAGTCCAACCGTCAGCCCTACTCTACAAGTTCTCCCCTATAATAATAATTGGACTTCTTCAGGCATGTCATAGTTACAGGTCAGTGTTTTAAATGAACTTTCTTGGTTCGTTGGGTCTGCTCTTTAACACATGGAGGAGAATTTCACAGTTTAGAAGAAATGATAAACAAAATGCAGTCTCCAGAAACATGACAAGGTTGAGCAGACCAAAGTGTATCAGGAGATTTTAAAAGCTTGGTTTGCTTAAACTATTCAGTTTAAGTGGTATGACTAATTTTTTTTTAACCTGCCTGCAAATATCTTTTCTTCTTCCCTTGTCCTTTGACAAGAATTATTTTCAAAATTATATGCTGTGTCACTGTTTAATCTTATATTGTGACATGGGATTACATAGCTTCTTCACCAAGATCTTTAGAAGAATGTATCTAGCCATGAGGGGATCAGAGATTTTTTAATTGTCTTTAAATCAGAGAGAGAGATGTTTCAAGATTGATAAATCCTGGGGAGAGACCACATAATACTTTGTAAGGGTTGTGCTAAAGCTCTAAATTAGAGCATGCAGAACAAGGCTTTTTTGGTGTTCCCATTATGGGAGTGAAATGATTCTTGATCACTGCATGTTTACTCTGGGGGTGCAGATCTAATTAATTCTGTGCTTCAGGGCTTCTGCTGGCTGAGTCTGCACCTCCTGTCTGAGTG
Organism: Jacana jacana; assembly: GCA_013400555.1. Lineage (NCBI taxonomy): Eukaryota > Metazoa > Chordata > Aves > Charadriiformes > Jacanidae > Jacana > Jacana jacana. The sequence goes on along the minus strand of VZTM01016476.1, from coordinate 62,216 downwards.
TGACAAGGGGCATTCAGAAAGATTGTAAATAGGGATGGCTTTGGCTATGGATGCTCTTTAGTGCCTTGAGGCGCAGGGACTGGGCTGGGCTTGGGGGGGTTGAAATTTAAATTTTGAAATTGAGGAAATGCTTCAGCTTGGTGTGGTTTTCTGCCAGGGCCCACGCACTTACCATGCTAAAGGTCCCCACTGGTTTGTTCTGAGTCATGAGGAGCTCAAGAGTTGGTTTTGCTCTCTTCTTAGGGCACGTGAGTAATCCCACCGGGAATGGCGCAAAACTGCCTGAACAGCCGAAGACTGGCTTGCTTCAAGGAGCTGTGGGGTTACATTTGGATGACAAAAATCTGGGGAACATGCTGGCTATGGGTGGATGAGGCTGTATTTGTACTTTCTGGAAGATAAGTTTGGCCAGTTTAAGTTTTGCTACTCTGGGGCTTGGTCTGCCCTCTCCCCTCTCCCGTCCTGAAAAATGCACCAACTTGCAAACAGTACCAGATAATCAGCAGTTTTACCTTTGAGGGTGAGTGTGATTGTGCGCTTAAATTAGGACCTAACAAACCACTAAGGACCCGAGATAGTGAAGAACTCTTTAAAAAAACAAAACAAAAAACAACAAAGAAAAACAAACCAAAAAACCCAAAAAACTTATTCATTAAAAAAATTCCAATTTCCCTATGGTAACTGCTCACAGGGTGATAGCTGGTTCACCTTATTGAAGTGCTTTATATTAAGAAAAAAAAAAACACCCCCCAAAAAAGGTCTGTGTAGCAAATCAGTTGCTGAAATCACTTGGAAAGCGTGCTGTGGCATTTGAAAGAAGCCAGTAGTGGAGCTGTGAAGCTGTGAACCTCCTGAGGTGGGAGTTAATTGCAGGTTTTGGCTGCGCAAGCGCAGGCTGGGTTAGCATGGGGTGAGACGAGATGCTGGAGAGCAGCGTAGGGGAAAGGGACCTGGGGGTCCTGGTGGGCAGCAGGATGCTCATGAGCCAGCACTGTGCCCTCATGGCCAAGAAGGCCAATGGCATCCTGGGGTGTATTAGAAGGGGGGTGGTTAGTAGAGTGAGAGAACCTTGAACCCCTCCAGGGATGGGGCAGCCACAGCTTCTCTGGGCAACCTGGGCCAGGCTCTCACCACCCTCACACAAAAGAAGTTCTTCCCCACATCTCATCTCAATCTCCTTTCTTTCAGTGACAAATCCTTCCCACTTAATCCTATGGCACCCTTCCCTGACCCAGAGTCCCTCCCCAGCTTTCCTGGAGCCCCCTTAGGGACTGGAAGGGGCTCTAAGGTCTCCTCAGAGCCTTCTCTCTAGCATCAACACATCTGTTGCTCCAAACATTGATGTCATCTTGAAAATTTCACTCTTTTACTCTGCATAAAATATTGGTGTGATAAGTTGCAATGAGTAGGGTTGCATAAGATTTATCTTCACTGACCCTAACTATCAAAAAATGCTAAATGTTTTATCAAAGCTTGTGTTTGACTATAGCAGTGGAAGGGAGAAGCACCTTCATAAGGTTAATTTACCATGAAGAACTCTAGGCTGTGAAAAATCAAAGAACTGAGGAATTCCAGTCTTTTTCCACTCTGACTAACTTACAGTGCCCACTCCACTTTTAAATAATTAAATTTGGATGAGATGGAGCCAGCACATAAAGTTCAGTAACAGCAGACACTTAACGTGATTTTCTGCTCAGTTAAGGGCGCTCAGTTGAAATAGGTGTTTTCCAGCACAAAGGAGCATAGTTGGGAGCAGTCAGGAGAAGGGCAAGATTTAGAAAGAACTGAGAGTTTTGGTCTTCAGAGAAAAGCCCCAACTTTAAGCTACGCTATTATTAGCTGTTGGATTTTTCACGTAAGCTCAGAAGACTGATATTAGGTATAGGGTGTTTAAAGCATCTAGTGGTGACAAGAGAGTTGTGTCCCCCTCGCAGAGGGTGCATTATGCAAGTGTTTGTAGATAACGACTTGACAATCTTCTGAAATGTCTGATTGTACTTTCTATCGGACACAGGACCTTGCAACCTCTTGTGACTTGATTCAACTTGACACTTCCTGGGTCTGGGCTATGATTTTGACACTGCATGACACGAATGTGTTTTTATTCACTATGACCTTTCATGTTACTTTTTTCCTTTCTGGGTGCCAACCTGGTTTTGGCTGCAAGTATGTCTGAAGGGGCTGTATGGCCTCTGTACCAGTGTAGTAAAACGCATGGGCATTCACCATGGGGTCTGCTAATTGATACTCCTGAATTAAGCAACTTAATGTCAGCGATCCTTTTGTGTGATGGTACAATTCCCTTCTTCCAACAGCATTAATTGGAGATATCATATGAGAAAGATTAAGAGGAAACTCTTCTTTGCTGGCTATAGTCATGGTGTGGAGCCATGGTGGCTGTGGGTTCTGCTCGATGGCAAAGGGATTACTCATTGGACACACTTGGCAAGTGAGAGATTGCACGCTTGTCAGTAATTTGCACTGGTTTTGGTACAGACTGTAGCATAAGTGACCTGAAGTTTCTAAATCAAGTGACACAACAGGACACCTCAGTTCTCAGGTTTACGTATGTGAGAAGACAACCAACCTTTAATCTTTTATGGGGTAAAACCCACCCAACTGCTTAAATCTTACTCCAACAACACTCCTGCCTTGTTCTCTTCTCCAGACTGTACTTTGATTTTGTGCTGTGCAGCCTCAAAACCTGTTCTAGTTGTAGCCACATTAGTTGTGCCTTCTTTCCTGGTTAGAAGATTGTAAAATAGCAACTAAAAATAAATCATGTCTGTGTTCTGAACTTGGTGAAAATAAGGCACTTCTTAATGCAGAATTGAGAACAGTTTGATCTGTTAACAGTCCATGTCTTCTCTAAGACTTATGGGAATAAGTGTGTGCTAGAGAGATGTCCTCAAGTTGTCTTGTGATTTCCATCATCCTTGCTAGGTATTAATTTTAAATTATTGAAATAATTGCACTGGAATTAAATTGTCCATGAGTTAGACATTGGATTATAAAAGCAACTTTAAGACTCTGCAAATTAAAGTTAACTTGCAGCTGGGTGAAACAGGAATTATCTGGACTTTTATGTCTGGAAGATTTGCATATACATCATAAATATTGATCTTGAGATCCATTTGTTTCTTCAACGTCGTTTAAAAAAGCTTTTGTTGTTTGTTAATATTTCACACCCACTACTGATCACTAACTTTTGGCAGCAACAAGGTTGTTGAAGAACGCTTCTGTGCTAAGCTAAGTTGGAATGATGTTTATAGACAGAATTTTCTGCTGTGCTTATTGTGCATGTGTTTCCACCCATGCAAAGCAGCATGAATATTTTACTGGAGACTGAATCTTGGGTAATTAATATCGCAGCACTTAAGCAATAAAGCAATCCATGCTGAGCTATTTTTCTTTATAGCAAGTATAGCTAACAGGTTCTTGCTAGAAACGAGTTTTCTGAAGCTTCCATTACTTGTTTCTTTCCATCATGTCTTCATGGTGATGAAGCAGATCGGAGACTTTCTGGCCACCAAAGGCAGTTTTAGGAGAAAAAAGGCTAAAACTTTGGTTTCCAGAATAGAGCTCTGGAAATAGTCCTGCTGCTCATTGCTGTTCTGCTAAGTCACTTGTCAGTCTGTCTGCTAATTCAGCGATGTTGGCGCTCTTTGGACATATGTTTTGTTTAACCATGCTGTGCAGTCTAAAGAACGGCCAGGCGTGGGGATAAAACGTGTCTAAGACTAATATAGTAATGTAATAAATGCTGGGCAAAGCTTTGCAGAGTGTGCTTAAATTGAATTGATATGCACTTAAGTATTAGTGTTTCCAGAGAAAAATACTTTCTGTTCTTCAGTTGTAGATTATACTTGTTTCATTTGGGTAAAAGTAACATAATAATTCTAAGAAATTTGTTGAATTATCTACGTTCTGGAATCTGTTGGGGGTTTTTTTGTTTGTTTGTTTGTTTGGGTTTTTTTTCTGTTGTTTGGGGATTGTTATGCTTCTGTTTGTTGGTTTGGTTTTTGTTTGGCTTTGTTTGGTCTCTGTTCCTCTCTGGCTGCTTACAAAGTGGTTAGATGAGATACTTGCTCCTTTCTATGGGAGAAAGATTGTGGAGAGAGAAAAAGAAACAAGAAGTGCTTTAGAACTTCCCTGCCTTGTCTGCAGTGAGGCATTTTCTGTTGGAGTAAAGAGATTTCTAATTTTTGTACACCATTGAGGTTAAAATTTATTCACCCATGTTTTCATGCTTTGATAGTTGAACTTTTTTATTTTGGAATTCATTCTTCCAGAGCAGAGGATGCAGAACAACAGGCTGTATCTATTGTTGGGTTTGTATTGTGGTTTGCTGGTTTGGATTTGGTTTTTTTTTTTTCCTGTTTTGCAGGTTTAGTTTTCTGAACTGATGGCTTTGACACATCTTTCTTAAATAGCTCAGCAAGATAGGATTGTGTTTCTTCAGTCACAATCTCTTATATTGGCTTTGTGTAGTTGCTGCTAGTGATTTTTTAGTAAGAAGCTGAATTCCTAATCATTTTTTCTGCTCTTTGCTGGTTTTGTACTGAATAATATTTATTTTAGTTATTGAGAAATCATTTAATTTGTTTTTCTTGAGTCTCGGTGAATATTGTAGCCTTATGAAATGTATTCAGAAATCTATTAAAGCTTAAAAAATTCCATCTAACTCTGCTGCTCTCCTTTTGCCAATAATCTGACTTCATTTTATTGGTTGCTAAAATGTTTTTACTTTCGCCGTTATTTATAGCTTCGAGCTGCGTAATGAAATAATGCACTTTCACTAACAATAAGTGGAAATTTATAGCAAAGGGTGAAAACCTTTCTGTTGGTGTCTACCTCTTGTAAGTGGATAATAACTGCCTGTAAGTAGTAAATTCTAAAGCTCTTCCCACTTCAAAGACCAGTAGTTATTAATGAGTGCAGCAAGTTTTCACCTATTCCTGTCTGAACTCTTCTTATCCCTATTTTCTTAGCTATTGAGCTATTGTCCATCCCAGAATCTGCCACTTCCATTTTTATTTGATGCATCCTACTTGCTCAGTGATTTACTGATTAAGCTGAGTCTATGCTGAGGACTCCAGAACTGGACACAGGAGTTCTTACAAGCGCAGAGTAGAGGGGTTGAATCACCTCCTGCAACCTGCTGCTTCATGTGTTTATCATACCTTCTCACCCACGTTATCTATATCTGGGGTTCTTTCAAGCTTTACCAGGTTACGTGGTGAAATCATACATGCTGGCACTCCTTGGGCTGGTCCCAGCCCTTCCTGACTCGCCTCAGCCACCTCCAGCCCTGAGTGAACTGCTGTGATTCGCACTGTGGCCAACGGCTGTGTCTATGGGAAGCTCTCAATGGCTGTCTAGAGAAAATAAGCACTGAATGCTACGTGCTGGCTCATTTTCTTGGCTTATTTCAGTGTTGAAGGGTTTTGCTGAGAATGTTGTTGTTTCTCCGCTGAGATCATAGAATCATAGAATCATTCAGGTTGGAAGAGACCCTTGGGATCATCAAGTCCAACCATCAGCCCCACTCTACGAGTTCTCCCCTACACCAGATCCCTCAATGTCACATCCCTCAACACCACATCCAATCTACTCTTCAACACAGTCAGGGATGGGGACTCCACCACCTCCCTGGGCAGCCCATTCCACTGACTGACCACTCTCTCTGGGAAAAACTTTTTCCTCATGTCCAGCCTAACCCTACCCTGCTGCAGCTTGCAGCCATTCCCTCTCCTTCTATCGCTCATTGCCCCTGAGAAGAGACCAGCACCAACCTCTCTGCAATGCCCTTTCAAGCAGTTGTAGGGAGTGATGAGGTTTCCCCTCAGCCTCCTCTTCCTCAAACTAAACAATCCCAGTGCCTGGTTAAGGATCCTGGTTAACAATCCCAATCCCAATCCCAATGCCTGGTTAAGGATCAGCACGGGCAGCGTGGGGCTGCAAGTAGAATGTTTGTTTTGCCTCCTGCCTTGTTTTGTTTTGCGTGGCTCTGTGTGGAGGAGGAGCGGGAGGGAAGGTGAGCTCTGACTGTGAGGACTTGCTGACGGTTGTTTTCCCGCTGTGCCAGCTCACAGCTTCCGACAAACCTGGGTTTTACCTGGAATCCTGCGCTGCAGGTGACTGTGGTGGCTTCCACCTGACACAGCACGGTTGCCTTGAGAGAAAACATGTGTTTATAAACGCTTACGGATGGGACTGGAATTTGTAAGGCCATTAGTCAGCTTCTGGGTATTGCACTGAGTAGAATGTTGAGATTACAGCACGACATCTAGCTGGGGTTTTGGACAAAGAAACGAAGTATTTTGCCAGGACTTTATCATTTTAAACCATTGGTCCTACATCCAGGCTTTCAAGGACACATGTCAGGGGCAGGCAATTAGCCTTTTGGAACCCAGCATGGAATATGGACCGAGAGGTCTGCTTCTGTCCTATATTAACAGGATACCCAGGGAGGTTGTGGAGTCTCCTTCTGTGAAGATATTCCAAACTCACCTGGAGTCATTCCTGCGTGACCTGCTCTAGGTGTTCCTGCTCCAGCAGGGGGATTGGACTAGATGAGCTTTCAAGGTCCCTTCTGATCCCTGAGATTCTGTTATTCTGTATGATCCAATGGCATCCTGGGGTGTATTAGAAGGGGGGTGGTTAGTAGGGTAAGAGAGGTTCTCCTCCCCCTCTACTCTGCCCTGGTGAGACCCCGTCTGGAGTATTGTGTCCAGTTCTGGGCCCCTCAGTTCCAGAAGGACAGGGAACTGCTGGAGAGAGTCCAGGGCAGGGCTACCAAGATGATGAAGGGAGTGGAGCATCTCCCATAGGAGGAAAGGCTGAGGGAGCTGGGTCTCTTGAGCTTGGAGAAGAGGAGACTGAGGGTTTTGGTTCTATGGGGTTTCTTGTTCGGTTGTTTTCTGGTTTTGTTTTGTTTTGTTTTGTTTTTCTGTTTAATGTGGTTTTTGGTTGATTTTTTTTTTTTCTTTTAAATAAAAACAAGCTGGTCAGAGCCATCCCTAGGGCTAGATACAACAGCACGTTGCGGGATGGTTCCAGGCCTGAAGGTATTTCCAGGTGATTTCCTGGCAGATGCCGTTGGAAAAAGGATCCCCAAAGCAGTGGAACGAAACTGCAAATGGTGGGTGCAGCAGGGCCTCTGTCAGAGGAAATAACCTCACTTTGGCTAATCTACATGCTCCTGTTTTGACAGGCCTGCAGTCAGGGACTGCAATAATAAATCAGATGAGCAGAAAATACTCACTTAAGAAGAAGAAAACGTTTTTACTCCAGGACACGAATTGGTGGTTATTAATCATTAGCCGCAGCAGGAAAAAAAGCAGTGAACCTGCCAAGGGCTTAATCTGGATTTTAAGTGAACAGGTTTTGTGAACAGCAGCGTTTTAGGTGGTTTTGTGTTGGAAATAACTTAGACGTTAATTTGAAAATCCGTTTCATTATTATCTAGAGCTAGTATTGCTGAACGTGGGTTGCCATGACAGAGATAATCAACTTTCTTTTAAAATACTCAAGTTACAAGCTCAAGATGACAATTCAAGGGTAAACATGAATTGCATGGCACTGAGGGAACGTTTTGGGACAGAAAAGCACATTTGTTTTGCAGGACAGTCTCAAGCAGTGGCAAAAAAAAATGTTCCAGATATTGGCAATTAATGTTTTCAAAGGGAAACCCCTCCAGATGTCTGTATGGCAATGGGATATGTGAAAAGCTGAACCTGTGCAAGGTCACTAGCCACAGTGGTAGGAGTGGGCACTGTCTTCCCTCACTTCGCTGCGTATCTCATGGGAACATATGTTTTTTTATCATCTCAGTGGTGCTGTGTTGCCCTGACCATATAATGAGAATAAAAGGCTTGGATGGAAGCACTTATTCTTTTATAAATAAGAAACGGAGAGAATAGAGTAAGAGGCTGACTGCAAGTATTTTTTCCATAAGAGCTAAATTGGGTCAAGTTCAATTAGTCCCATAAAAACCAATGAGGGGGTGTTTGAGGGAATCACAACGTGAAGATCTCTAGGATGTGCCAAGAGCTTATGAAGACAAAAGGGACTTGAATGCTCTTGGAGAAGCAGAACAGATGTTGATTGACAGTACAGTGATCTGCTCTGGTTGTAGTAACTGCCATTTGTTTCTCTCAATTCTCAGCTTTCAAAAGCCACCAAATTTGAGTTTTTCTCTAGAATGAATGCTGAGTATTTAACCTGAACCTTTTGAGTTCTCCCACCTCTGCCTGAGTGTTGTTGAAAGAGCAGAAACATGGGTAGGCCAGGAGGAGCCACCAGCTTCACACCTGAGAAGGCAGTTCTGATGCCCAAAAACCCACCGTGAGGTGAAGCAGCCGCTGCAGAGCTCGCTGCTGGGTTTTGTTGTCTGAGATCTTACCACGTTTCTAGAAAGAATCCGATTTCTTAGGCTTTTGTGTGTTAGAGAGGTGAGTTTCAGTTTTTACCATGAAATATGTACACGTTTTAATTTACCCCATGGACCAAAAGGCTGGCTTTGAAATGAGTGTTTGCCCCAAGTCTTGTCAGCTAACGGAATCTTCTTTCCAAAGTTCTTTCCCTTACTGAAAATAAATGTTTTAGAGATGGCTTGATATCAAAGGTCTATTGCAAAACTGTTAAATTACATTTAAACTCAATTATATTTACCATTATTTTTTAATGTAAAACAAAAGATTGATTGCTTTTTTGTAGGTCATGTTTGTGATTATTTTTTTTAATTGTTTTTTCTTTGGCCTTCAGACAGCTGGAGTTCTGTTTGAAATGTGTGATTCAGCAACGGGCTTTGCTGACACAAGGATAAAACTGGAATAATATTTATGCAAAATCATGTAGGCACAACTTTAAAAATGTGTTTCACATGAAATACCTCCTCGGAGGTTTGGGGTTTTTTCTACCCTGGTGATAGACTAAACAGTCTGGGACCTTGAGGCAGCGAGGAAGAAGCTTGTGCTCTTCTGTGACAGTTATTCAAAACATAGCTGGAGGAGCCCAGCTTTCGCAGTCGGACATGCAGACCATGACAGTTCTTCCCCGGGGTTTAAATACACGGTGCTGACATGAATACGAAATCCATTGTTATTGCTGTGTTAGGATGAAGACTGACCTCCTCTCATGCCTTCCATTAATGAACACCATCCACAGCACTTCTCATTCCCTGCCTTAATTAAGTGATGATCTCCAGGGGCCAGGTGCTGCACGTGTAGAAGTGCTGCTGGCCTCAGTGGGAAGGAAGGGTTTGTGCTTTTCTCAAGGCAGAAGAGAGGATTAAAAAACCAAGAAGAATTAACAGAGACATGGGAACCTAAATTTAATCTTGGTCAGTATGACATCCTCTCTTCTTCCATCTCATCCTTGCCCTGAATGCCTTTTCAGCAAGGATTGTTAGATTGTTATATAAAGTGAGACAGCTAAAAGAGTCACAGAATGCTGAGTAGCACTTGGATTGTTTTTATTATAAATCTTAACATTAAAAGGATGTTTTCTAAACATGCCTGTTTACCAGCACCTGTTTTGGTCACAAATCCAAAACATGGCACCATACCAACTACTATGAAGAACATTAATCTGTCACAGACAAAACCAGTACAGACCACCTCAAAACTCCTTGTTTTTTTCACAAGTAGAGTGTGATGGTTTTTCATCTACTTTTTTGAAACCATGATGGTTTCAGCCGCAGTTCCTCATTTTTGTGACTCCAGACAGAAAGAGAAAACAGTCCTGAGCTCTTCTGCTTTTTTTTCCTTTCTTACATGAGGGTGTTTTACTGACAACTGTGGCTTGTATTGCCACCAACACGTGTAATTATGCCAGATGTTTGAAAGGCTTGTGGTCATGTAGTTACTGGCTAAACACTGACAGAGCTGAGGTGTGTTTTGCATAAAATGTCTGTAGAAGTAATTTCCAAAGATAGACGTCTTTGCAGCAAGAGGTCTATGAAAAAGAATTTGAACTACTCCTCTGGCCTTCCTGGTTTCAGTTCTGTTGGTGGGATGGGGTTTTTGACCCGTCATTCAGACTCACTCACAGGTGGAGTTCTCTTCAGCTCCTTGAATGATTCACGGTGTTTTGCAGCCCACGGGGGTATACTCAGGTGTCACATGAAGAACTTCTTGTTGTGTGTCAAAGCAGGAATATTTCTCCTTNCCCACCCTCTTCTTTTGGGTGCCATCATGAGGTCTCAGCTTGTTTTCACAAGGGGGTGATGTGTATTCAGTTTGTTTTTACGCCACTTGCACAAACCCATCCAAAAATCTGCTGGGGGCAAAGGTTGCAATGGCCAGGGTGAGATTCTGAGAGCATTACCTGAAAGCTTGAAATGGTTCCAATTATTTGACTTGATATTTTCACTAGTCATGAAGATTTTGCAGAATAACCTATGCTAGCCTTTATGGGCATGCTTCAAAATGTCTTTAGTTGCCATAGAAGATCCTTAGTGCTGCTTTATTCTAGTGAAAAACACACTTCTTGCTTTATTCTCTAGCGCTGGGATTTGTTTTTCATGAGTTACAATCCCCTTCACAGAATCTAATAACTCCTATAACAAACATTGATCTACTGTGCTGTGAAAAGAAATAGCTTTCCTAAGTTATATTAAAATTCTTGTTTTGACACCCCGGCTCAGTAATAAATCACACTGGAGCCCTCTGTTTGAATTTTGACAGAGTTTAGAAATACTATATTTCACTGAACAGGTGTTGAAAGAAGCGTTTGTTTATTTCAGGAAAAGTATTTTACCGTAGACAGAAAGGTGAAATGTAGATGTCTGCACTGCTGGTGGAAAGCACCCACAAGAGAAGCAAGTGAATGCACCTTGGTGTTATGGAATGCCCTCAGTTAGTCTTTTTTTGTGGATGTCAGGGTTTTTTGAAATCTTCACAGATCAGCTTCCTTGTTCTGTTTGGGAGTTGTTTGTTTGGGTTTTTAGCTTTATTGTAAATTTAGTTTCTATATTTTTTTATTATTTTATCATTTATTTTTAAACAGAGCTTAATGGCTTCACAGGGGACTCAGTCACGTGGGAACAGCCCTCTTGAGACTGATAAATGCCAGCTGCTGCCGTTTTCGGGTTACAGTATCTGATCTTCGTGATGGTGATGTATGTAATCTATTTAACTGTTCCAACTGCACAGAAACTAGAATAAATGAATATGCCCCGTGTAGGGCTGAGGAATGCTTAGACGGTTTTTCTCATTTATTTTGCTTGCCAAGATGAATTTAGAAAATAATTTTTATTTACCCTAAAAGTAACTAAAAAAGCCTATTGAAAAGCTCAGAACTATATAAATTCTGGGAATATCCTGGAGTTCTATGACTACATGAAGAAACTTTAATGTTTGGAAGCATTGCAGATATTTAACCCATGCTAAGGTGTGAGATGGGGACTCCACCCCCTCCCTGGGCAGCCCAGTCCAGGCTCTGACCACTCTTGCTGGGAAGAATTCTTGCCTCATGTCCAGCCTAACCCTACCCTGCTGCAGCTTGCAGCCATTCCCTCTCCTTCTATCGCTCATTGCCCGTGAGACCAGCACCAACCTCTCTACAATGTCCTCTCAAGCAGCTGTAGAGAGTGATGAGGTCTCAGGAAACAAACTTTGAAAGGTGAAATATCCTCCACAAGCAAAATGGAGACAAATATTTTGGCTGATTGTGCATTTCCATCTGTGCCATATTTTGTACTCCACCAACAACGCGTAAAATGTGAACACAAGATAAGCAGGGTCAGCTCATCCTGACTGAAAGTGCCATGAAATAACTAGCATCTGATCATGTTAATTAGGTCTGGGTTTTATAGTTTCTCTGACAACATAGCCCTGCAATTCAGAACAGTCTACACTTGACAGAAATCCAGAGAAATATCCCCATATCTAAATAGCAGTGAGAAAAGCGGGAAACGCGGCGGCAGTAACTGCAAAAAGCAGAAACAGAAACATAATAGTGAAAAATATCCTTAAGGAAAGCAGTAAAAGCCTCCTTGCAGTGGTGTTCTTTTAGCAGATCTCTCTCACGAATACGCGGTGGTTCCTCTTTGTGCCCTCAAAGTCTGCAAAATCCCGTGGAGCAGAGAGTACCCTACTGTGATGGTTGGAGTTTCAGCTTCAATTTTCAGTCCAGAGACAGGGAAAATTAGTTATGTGTTGCCTGAACTTCCCTGTTTGCCTGTGCAAGCAAAGGAGGAGGTGGAAAAAACCAAAAAAAAAAAAAAAAAAAGGAGGAAGGATTCAAGTAGGAGATATTGAAGATGTGTGCAAAATGGTTTTATTTGATGGCAAAATTGTGCCAGTTGTTCACCTTTTTCAGGTGCATTTTTAAATAAATGCTGACGTTCAGATGTTTATAGGTTACATGATGAAGTCTGTAGCTTCCATTTGTGTAAACATTTTACATGGGAACTTTAGGGAAACAAAATAGATTTTGTTTTTAGTTTGTCTCTTAAATTAAAAAAATCCTAGACTTTTTACTGGCTAATTTAGACACTTTCCGCCTACCTAAGCGTGTTAAATTACAGTCTGTTTGCCACAGCTGGCAGTGGCTGGGAGTTGTGTCCAGTGCATTTTGGGATTCATGAAACGCGTGAGGTCATTGATCTTGTGAGAATGAAAGAAAGAGAATTCAGAAAAGGCACCGTTTTAGCAAAAGTAGCATTTTTCAGAAATTACCTCTTAGGTACCAGACTGAACTTCCGTTTTGACTGAAAGAATTGCTTGGCTGTAGCTTTGCTTCCACAAATGGGAATGGTGCATGTTAGGGTTTCAGACTGTTGTTATTTATTTGGAAACTTGTGTTTAGAAGTTACTAGTCACATTTGGGACGAGTAGTGCAAGGGAAAATGGCAGAGGTTGCTGTTGCCGTTAGTTGCTGCGTGCTAATCGGTATCTTTAGGCTTTTAATATGTGAAGTCTCCAAAATAAAAGCTTGGAGATGGGAAGGAATTGAAAAATACTAATTTTATTGGAATACAGAATTGACAGTAAAATCTGATGTCCTTGCAGGCACACTTTTATTTGAAGACATGGCCTAGAAAGGTCTCAAAGTTTATTGTATGTGGTGTGTTTTCTGAAAATGTTATTGGAGTGGATTTGCAGTGACTCCTCCTAATCAATATGGCCTTTAGGTGTCAGAGAGGAGGTTAGACTAACACCAGATTCCACCTTCAGCAGTCTTATAAATCACTGGAAAGAGAACAGTAACAATAGTTGTAAATTTTGTACGGAATCTATTAATTTTGTAGCAAACTCTGGAAGTCTAAAATCAAAACCTGGTTGGTTCCATCCTGGGTTGTTTTTTTGGGTTTTTTTTTTTTTTTTTCATGTCTTTTGTTGATTTTACATGTTGCTTGCCATTCTGTGTTTATTAGCAATAGCTCAACTTTTCTGCCAGTAAAATATAGTAACAAAAATTCAGAATGCTACATAATTTATCCTCAATATATATTCATGGTACTAGACCTCCTGGCATAGCAAATGCTCTTAGGAAGCTATCACAAGTCACACCGTGTCAGCAGGCTCCATTTTTCACTGTAGACAATATTGATCATGGTGGCTGAGCAAGGATTAAGAGCCACATCCCACGTCTTAGCTACTTTTCCATGGGAGACTTAACTTTTTCTTCCCTCCATCAAACTTGGTATTTCCACCAGACATCCTTCCTGCCTCTGTCCCACTTGATGTTTCTGCTAGCAGTCTGATTATTTGAATGTTTAGTGTGGATTTTGGGTTGTTGGTTTTTTTTAAGCTGGTTTTTGAGCACTCAGTACTTTTGAACAAATAGAATAGTCTTGTTATGGCTTTTCTAGCTCTTGGTGGAAGGCGAGTAGGGTCAGTTTGGTCCTTCTTGGAACAGAATGGCAGTTCCTCTTGCAATCTGCAGCTGAATCCACATTATAACACCCTTGAATGACAACCCTGAGCATTACTAGTTGGGAAGACAAAGGCTTCGCTGTCATGGCCTTGGTCTCTGCTCTGACAGCAGTGAGGCAGAGCATGCCAGCTGAAAGGCTATCTGCAAAGAAGCTTGAAAATCCCTCTTAGCATAAACATCTCATTTGTGTAGCCAACTGGACACAGCCTGGATTAACCAGGTTGTGCACCACCTGGAACCATTCTCCAGACCAGGATATGGCCAGATGGCTTTGCAGAAGCAAAGAAAACTTCATCCCTTTGCCTTCAGCACAGCCCTGGCTCTGATTCCAAAGTTGTTTGGAGTACTCAGGAAGCCTAGAACACCCACACTTCACCCAGCTCTCCTGCTCCATCATCTTCAGATTATTGGCTAGCCAGGTGAGCTCTGAGGGTGGAGTGGATTTAAAAAACCACTAAAGAAAAGGCACAATGTTTAGGGTACAGAAAATTGTTATATATTCCCTCCATGTGATCTGTTTGGGGAGTCTATAGCTCTACCCAGACCATGTTTTTCTCTGGTGGTATCTTCCCTATTACTTTTTCTTTCCATTCTTGCCTTCTCTAGGATTTGTTTATAGCTTCCAGGCTTTCTTCTTTTAGGATCTGTATTTCTCTATAGACTACATCATGTCCTTTTTT
>VZTM01016476.1:0-47633 GCA_013400555.1 Jacana jacana | reverse complement strand
TTTTTCTATATTTTCCAGGAATCTTCTTTCAAGTTCTGGCTCTCTGAAACTTCATACAGTTTTACTTTCTACTCTGTTCTTCTCGGCCTTCCTTATCTTTCTCTTTTTCCTGTCTTCCAAACTTGTGTATCAGATTGGAAATATCCCAAAGGATGCTGATACCTCCTGGGAATCACAATGAGAAGCTGTGTCTCTCTTTAAAAAAAATACCATCGTAATTAAAATCAATTTCGTGCAAAACCATACAATGGCTGAATAAGTGGTATTTAGCTCCTTTCACTCTGACATTCCTGGAATTTGGAGTGATTGGTTAATGATGAGCTGTCGATGCCTTGTACTTGATGATAAAGAGCAAAGACTAATCTAAGAGAAAGAGTTAGTGTGCTGTGGTGTGCAAAGGCATTCTGCAATGGTACTTTCTGTCAACGCAAGGTGTCAAATCACTGCACCTTGATGTTTCCCCCAGCCCCAAATGGATGAGTTAAACAGTAGTTAAAAGAACTGAATAACAGAAACAAACCAACACAGAAAACCCCACCTCATGATTTAATAAAATTTGGAATTGTCAGATCTTGCTTTTTCTATATTGGAGAGAACTCGATGACTGACAGTACCATGAAGTCACTTAATGTTGGTGTGATGTGCATTCCCTTGGTTTTCAGAGCGGTTGAGGCTGTGGAGGGATGAGACCATGGCCAAATGCCATCAGCCAGGCAGTAGTTCCTGCAAAAATTAACATCCCTGTAAATTCCTTCCTGTGCTTTCAGACCTTTCCCCAACATGACACCAGTGCAGATGACCACACGATAACGCAATAAATCCCACAGGAAGCTCGTTGCCATCGGAATAAGTGAGGATCACTGATCAGTACAGAAGGGTTGTCCTTCTGTGCAAATGCCTCAGTCTGTAACAGAAGCTCAAATCTGTGAAACTGATTTATCCGTTCATCTTGAGTCACTTCTAATGCTGGCTGGCCACAGCTCTTGTTCTCAACCTTCAGGGAAGCAAACCATGCATACCAAATCTCTCCTGATTATTCTGATGTACAAGCACCATAGGCCCAGATTGCAAATAAAGGGTTGTGTTTTTTTTAAATGCTTAATTCATATTGATTTAAGTAGGGCTATGCGTCTAAGCAACTTTGACGTTAAAAAACATTGCCTTCTGCTCTTTGGTGAATACAAAATGACTAGTGCCTTATATTTCAAGCAATGTTGTACAAAGTAAAATATGAATCACTGATATTTTCTTTCCTCTGTCTCATAGAAGAAGCAGATACAATTCTATGCTTTTTTTTCCTTGTCCATTTTGAGGAATCACTTTGGGCTCAGTCACATTTTATACCTTAATAATACTTATTTCGAAATAAGTTGTGATGGGGCCCTGCTTTCCTGGAAATGGTGAAACACCTGCCTGTTGATGGGAAAGAGTGAATGATTTTCTTGCTTTGGTGCCTGAGCAGCTTTTCCTTTCCCTGTTAAACTCTCTGTGTCCTAACCCCTGGGTTCTCTCACTTTCACTGCTCCAATTCTCTCCTCACCCCACTGCAGGGCAGTGAGTGAGTGGCTGGGTGGGCCTGAGCTGCATACTGGGGGTTAAACCATGATTGTATATAAAAACTGTGGCATGTGAAGACTTTTGGAATCTCTTAA
Organism: Jacana jacana; assembly: GCA_013400555.1. Lineage (NCBI taxonomy): Eukaryota > Metazoa > Chordata > Aves > Charadriiformes > Jacanidae > Jacana > Jacana jacana. Next base: position 45,981 of record VZTM01016476.1, on the reverse strand, counting down.
AAGTAGTTGGTATTTAGTGATTTTGAAACAGTGAGGAAACCTGGCTTATTTTTTCCTTCTATCTTTCAAAACAAAATTCTTGTTGCAGAATACCCAGCACTTTCAACCATGAAGCTCCCTCATTTTTTATATCCTTGTGCAATGCACTTCAAACTTTTTTTGTTAGTTTGGAATAAAAAAAAAATCACTATATTTCAAAAGACATTATGAATGACTCAACCTGCCATAGTGCTTTCATCTTTAAAGCGTTTAGAAAATTGAAAAGATGTTTAGATGAAGTGTTGGGAGGAAGGGAAAGGGTGTTTAGATGAAGCGTTGGGAGAACGGTTGGGAGAACAGGAAGCAAAGATAGTTGGAGAAGGAGAAACCACCCAACTGCCCAAGGGAAAATGGGGAATGTCTGGTTTTAACCTTTAGAAAAAAAAAAAGCTGGAGTGAATTCCAAGTCTGAAACGGAATCTGAAACCACATAAAGGGGTTTTATACAGAATGTTCATCAGAACATTCTCATTTTCACCTCTTGCAGCCCACTTTGTGACAAAGAGGAGTATTGCTCTGTTCTGTTCCCTGACAACATCACAGGTAATGCGGAAGTGTATGAAGTCTTGGGCATAAAACTGATTCCCACTTCTGTTATATCTATGCTCAGAGCTTTTATAATGAGAAAAGTATTTTGTTTCAATTCTGATTCTTTTCATTGACTCAGAAAAGAAAAAAAAAAATCACTTATTTTCTGTTAGAAGTATGGGAACAAACAAGTGAAATACAAACGTTAAATAAGGTCAGAAAAGTTCTATTAACATCCAAATTACTTCAGAAAACCATAGATATTGGATTTTTAGCTCCCTATGCTTTGTTGTTTTGCCTCTTTTCTGTGTGTACAACATTTATATATATGATGGCAGCAGGAATCCAGGGAAAGAACAGAGGAAGGAAGTTTGTGCCCATTTCCTCTGGTGCCAAGTGAGAGGACAAACTTGTACATAAGAAATTCCATTTAGACATGAGCAGGAACCTCTTTATTTTGAGATTGTTATAACACTGGGAGAGGCTGCCCAGAGAGGTGGTGGGGTCTCTGTCACTGGAGATATTCAAAACCTGCCTGGACACATTCCTGTGCAACCTGCTTTGGCTGGACCTGCTTTGGCAGGGGGTTGGACTGGGTGATCTCCAGAGGTCCCTTCCAACCCCAGAGCATTCTGTGCTTCTGCGAAGGAAAGGGGGAAAACTGGTGGGGAAACAGAGGCTAAAAGAACTGCTAGTGAACAATAGAAACACTCATAACAACTTAAACAAATGATCAGCATAATAATGTTGCTCTTGTCCTGGGAGCACAGGGTGGATTTATGTGGAAGAGGATGGCATTTGCTCTTGGAGCTGTAGTTCCTGCTGGGGTCAGTGCTGAAGGACTTTTCTCGACTCAAAAAGCTTTTTCTGTCTCTGGAAATTCCCAATTTTACCTTACAGGCGGGTTGGAAGGTGGTTTCATGTTGGTTGGAATGGGACAGGGATGGTGTCATTCATGTGTTCCACGGAGATGTGGTTATGGATGGCGCTAGAAGATATTTACCTGTTTCAGGTGGTTTGTGTCATTATGTAGGAGGGAAGCCCAGATGTTTTAGTTTGTAGTTTGAAAAGGAAAAGGTCCTTCTTTCTAGTGTTGGCAATAACTTTCAAACACCTGCCTACCTGAGCTCTTCAAAGCATTTGTATTTCAAATGCAGCAGCGGTTGGAAGAGGATACACGCTCATGAGCTGGAAAAAAGAGATGTTTTGATGCACGACGCCACTACGTGCTCCGTGCAGGGAGAGAAAATTGGACACACCGGGTTGTGATGAGGCTCAGCTGGACTTTCACACACCGAATATTGCCTGCCAGATGTGTTTCATCAGTGCTAGATGGCAGAAGAATACAAATGGGCCCAAACACCTCTGTGTGTGTAAACCGGTGTTTCAGGCCATGTTTGTTTTTATCGCTCTCGTGAGGTTTGCAACGTTTAGGTTTGTCACTTTGGGAAAGTGCTTGACACCTCCTATGTAGTTTGTGGGGTTTTTTGATTAATTTTGCTGCTTGTAACAATTATCCCAAATGGTGTGTCCTGGACCAAAGTGTGGGTGTTGTAGGATTAGGCATCTGAACCATGATTTTATTTCCCCAATGCTGAGGGCAGCAGTATCTGTGAATCTCTGATGCAACGCACTCGTGCCTGCTCGTCCACGGGAAGAAGCTGCTCCATTTCCCACCCCCAAGAGAATGAAGCGACATTTCTGCTTCTTCCAAAGGTGTGCTATGGATTGGTTTGCCCTTGGTTCCACTGAAGTAGGGCATATGTCAGAAAAGTGGCAAGGATCACTGCCATTCCTCCCTAAAAACCCGGCTCCCGTTATAGTGAGAGCACCTCCATGTTTTTCTTTGTATTGATTTTATTTAATTTATGAAGTGCTAAAATTTTAAGCATACTGTTGACGTAAAAATTATATCTTTATGTTATAAATATAATGTTTTATATTATTATATTAAATTATATTAATATATGTTAATAATATATTAAATCTATTTTTTGTATTATAGAAATATTTTAGTTCTAATGGGATCAGCAGAGTAGAGGCAGAGAAGAAAGTAAAACCTGCCACGAGGAAGCAGCTTTTAATATTTCCACTGGTATCAGTGGGCAAGACTCCAACACTATTCTGAGACTTCACCAGCCAGAAAATTAATTCCATTTTTTTTTTTTTTTTTATATATTCCAGAGACTCCATTCCCAGTATTTCCAGCAAACTCAGATTTAGGATGCTGGAAAATACATTCTGAAATGGTTGAATTTTTAGCTCTGTATTTCCAATAGGAGAAGAAAAAAACCTTAGGGAATAAGAAATTATCCTTTATACATTGAATATATTGAAACTATTTTAATAGAAAAAGGTATATAAAAAAGGGATTTTTTACCAAAGAGATTTGTCTATTTCTGATTTGTAAGATTTAGGTTTTTTTTTTTCCTCTGGAAGAATCTGATATTTCAAACCTTTAACCCTCAGTGGTACAGAACGGCTGTTATCAGCCCCTGTTGCAGGGCTGGCCTATACAAAAAGCCAGTGCTTATTCCAGTGATCTGAGGTTTATCTCCGTGCTACCTTTTGTTAGGGGCCAGGGGGGCAAATTCAGTCGTTTTGGGGTGGTGGGAAGGAAGGGGCTGTGGCTAAGGGGGGAGTAAACTGGGGGGAGTGACTGGGTTGATCGCTCACTGGGAAGCTTTGACTAGAATGGAGCTTCTTCTTTTCAGCTTTTTGTAAAAATAAAAAGCTCTGTATTGATGGACCACAAACGCATGTAGATTTTTGGACAACATTTGACACGTGTCTGGGTATGGAAATATAATTCAGGTAAATGTACATCTATCATACACTCACTGGTTGCAAAGCACAAGGTGAAAAGGATTTGGAGTGTCTCAGTTGTTAAAGCTTTTCCCCTAACTTACTGTAGAGGGCATTGGGCCTGTTAGCTAAAACTGATCAACACAGCTTGTATTAATTAGCTTCTGAATATAAATTACAAAGAAAATTATGCATCCTACTCAAGCCTTCTGTCATCGTGCTGTGTTTGAGACATGCATCTGGTCAATTGTATTCAGGTTTTTTTTTCCTTCCTTTTGTATTATAGTAAAAAAAAAATATCTATTTACTATGTTTAATATTTTAAGAATTCAGGAGAGTCTAAGCAATATTATTTGTGTAGATGTGTTTGTTTTAATGTAAGTCTAAAAATCAAAATGTGATTCCAGCTATGGTTAAGAGTGCATCATGTGTCTGTGTGTCTGTTGGTGTTAGCCCTGATTTAGGAAGTGCAGGGAAGGACTGGTTGCCCTCTAACCGTCTCTGCTACTTCCTGTAGCTGCTAATGGTCTTCTGCCACTATTTTTAGTTGTGCTGTCATTATTCAAGACCTTGGCACATCTTGACCAATAAGGACAAAAAGCTTCCCTGTAGCAAGAAGAAGATGCACTCTGATGCAAATTTATTTTCTTGACAGCACCCCATGTTTCTTGCCACTGAATATATAAAAGCTGTTCAAACTAGCCCAAAAGCTGGCAGGCGTTACAGGCTTGGCCATGAACTGCTCAGAGTGGTGCAAAAGGACAAAATCAAATGTGCTTATTGATTTTTAACTGACACTTAAGAAATTTTCTATTGATGTAGGCATTACTGTTTGGTTTTGTGTTTGTTTTTTTTTTTTATACAGTACCCATTTTTTTATACAGTAAGAAAATTACATTTACAGTAATTGGCGTATTCCACAAAGAATGGTAGAGTAGAAAACTGATCTTTGAATTTGCACAAACAAGTGGTGCCTACAGGCTTGTGAATCAAGTGGTTTCGTTTTTTGTTTTGAAAGAAAGATTGCTGGCATTACATCTCACATAGTCAGAAGCTTTTGGCTGATGTTAGACCTCTAGAGCTGATAAGACAGATACGACTCTTTGTGAAGGTAGTTGTGGTGGGCAGTGGGTTTTATCTCCCGTGTTATGCTCAGAGTAAGTAAATCTCCCTCATTTGTGATGCATAAAGGAATTTTAAAAGCTGGCATAATCACTTTGAGAGATTTCAAGGGGGGCACTTTCAAGGGGGACACTTGAAGTTCCATTGCTTCTCCTGATGTCCGAATTCAGTCATCCATCGCTGCTGAATCTGGGCTCTACGTTTTGAGGGATTTGGGGGTTGGTTGGAACAAACACCCAAGTGACGGAGAAGCTGATTTTCTGCATCAAGTGTTTGTGGTACTTGAGAAGGAGCATAACAGTTCACACTAGATGATTCTGGATTTTCATATGCAAATAAAACTGAAATAGTCAAAGCTAGTGTTATCCTCTCGTAACCTTCCCTAGTGTCTTGTCACCAACAGGCAGTACGGGCTTCACTGGCTTTTGGCAGCAAATTATTTGGGTATGACCAGCACACACTGATTTTATTTATTTAACTACTGCACACAGCTGACTTTTTAAAAGAGGTAGGGGGATATTATATTAATACAACTTGTATGTATGCAAGTGTAAATGCCTTGAAGTATTAGAAACAAAACTGATGATCAACTCTCTAAAGATCTGCTGTCTAAATAGTTTCATTGGCAAAAAACGTATGTCAAAGCTGGGTTTGGTTGTAATGCTGTTGCTCACCAAGCAGAGACAACGCTGAACCTGAAAAGGTGGATGTATCTGTTGGCAATGTTCTGATTGTGATCGCTTACCCAGCACACCCCAAACAACTGAATGCATCTATTCGTTGCTGATGAGATTCTGGATAATCCATAGCAGTTTAATAAAAGTGAAAGTACTCAATCCATACAAAAGGTCTATTAACTGTAAAACAAATTGAGATAGAATGTTGCCTAAGAGACAAACTCAATAAAACTGTACCCTGGTTACAGAAGAATAATTGGAAATGAAGCTTGAAAAATCCATATTATATAATTTCTTTATTATCCAAAATTGAGCACAGAAGGATGATCTTGTGATTAGGGCGATGGACCAGAAAATAGGCAATTCTAGGTTTAATCGCTGGCTCTGCCTTGCCCTCCATGTATGATATAGACAAAATGACTTCTCTCCCAATTCTCAGCTACACAGAATCACAATTTATGATAAGCTTTAAGTTTTTCATAAGCATAAGGTGCAACCGACTGATTTGAAATATAAATTTTGACTAAGTAATAGTCCTAAGTTAAGCTTTGGTTCTCACTGAAGGGGTAACTATGCTTGAAACGGTATTTCCCTCCTTCGGATCACGACCACCTCTCTGGGCCTATTCTGCTTTGATAACCTATGTCATGATTTTTTCAAAAGGAAAATATTTACTGATAAACCACTTCATGTTTTTAAAAGATTATCTTTGTACTTACCAGGTCATTGGGGGAGTATATCTTACCTAGGAAGTCAAATGATATTCTTAGTCTAATTAATCCTAAAAGTTAATTAAAACACAGCAAGAATTTGTTGCAGTTAGTCCAGTTACAGTGGTGCGAACTTTCCTTGTCCAAATTACCTAATTAACACAAAACTCATTAACACTGCAGTTATAAATTGAGAAACCTATTCATGTGGTGTCATGTATGACCTTCTGACCCCTCAGGTGACCAGGCTGCCAGGAACCTTCTCCTCAAGGGTTGTAGAGAGTTGTCAGCGTCCCCGGTTCTTTGATAAAAGTCTCTTTATTTTGATGGAAAGAGGGAATAATTGTATTTTGTGGTTTTTCTCAGGATTGCCTGACCTTCCTTGTATTTGACTGTGGTGTGGCACCTATAATTTGAATACATGTGGAACACACTGTTGTTGTATGGTGCTCGGTCTAAAGCAGAATTATTTCCACAACTGACTTTCAAATTTGCGGTTCCTCGGGGTAAATATTTTATATAACTCATTCTGATGTACCAAAGACTTTCCTCAGTAAAAATCAATGCCAAGACATGAGTCAAAATCTCACACGTTTTCAGTCTTTGTCAATTCTTGTCTGATTTCAGATGTAAAGGGGTTTATGTTTCTAGGGGAGAGTTTCCGGGGTCCCTGTCTGTGCCCTCTCAGAATGGGCAGAGGTTGTGTTCAAACTTACAGCTATTTCTACAAATAAGGTGATGAAGATACAGATTTTTCTAATGTCTCTGCTCAAAGCCACTGAGCTCCTGTTTTCTGTGTTGTGCTAAGAAATCAATTAAAAAATGCATGTAACCATTAGCCTCTTGCACATTATTGCTCTGTTTCTGCAGTCGTTCTGCTGCAGAAATCCTTAGTGGTGAAGAAAGCAGACTGGAATTAATGAGATACTTCACTGTAGAGCTGTGTGAGGTGTTTAAGGTGGATGTATGAAAGCTAGACAATATTGGTTCTTCACTTCAGTAGTTTGCTTTATATTTATTTTAAAGAAAAAGAAAATCTATAGTGCTTTAATTGTTGTGCAATAGCTGGAAGGCTCAGAGTTAAGAGGATATTGAAGTTGATTGCTACCTTGCATAAAACTGCTGACTGCTATTAACCATCGGATACTTATTGGCTTTGCAAGACTGAAAATCTGAGTGGAAAAAAACTTCCTCTGTTGAATGTTCCTTTTCTATGTGACTGCACAGACAGAGCTGGGATCTGGATTCCTAAGAAGATGGCTATGTCAAAATCCTTGGTTTTACCAATAATTGCTTATTGTACCTGATAGAAATAACGCAAACAGAGTCTTGTTTAAACAGAGCGGGACCATCAAATTAATAAACCCATTCAGGGAGCATAATGTATGTAAAATTTACACTGCATTTCAACATTATTTGCAATGGTATAAATGTAAAATTACTGATAAAGAAGCTTTCAGACAGGACTCAGGAGCCAGAATCAAGTTAGCTCATCACTGGAGAAGCAAGGTTTAATATTTTTTTCCCTTTACCCTGCTAAAAAACCATCTTGTGACATGATTTTCTGTACTTCAGGCAGTTCATGAGAGAGATGAAATGTCTTTTTTATTTTTGCCCCCACAGACTCTTCCCTGCTGTACAGCGGTGTGAAATCAGAGCAAATTAAATCCTGTACAACTCTTTCATTTCCATTACTGTGCCTGTTAGTTCCTCTGCTTGTTGATTATTTATAGCAGCTTCAGCTTCTCTTCTTCTCCTGTACCTGTATATGCCGTTGCGGTGCGACTCAAGTGCTGACTGGGAGATGTTCAAAAGTCTGGGTACAGAGAGAACCACCTCAGAGTTCAGAATCCAGAATGACAAGCTTTCCTCTATATTCAATTTTATTTATTTATTTATTTAAGTTTTTTCAATGATAAAATAGTTGCTTACGGTGTTTGAGGGTTTAGGTTCGCAATGAAGCATATCTGAAGGTTCTTACTCTTGTACTTTGAAATTTGGGTGGGGGAGTGCTTGGATCTTCTTAAATACACAGGTCAGGTGGAAGAAGTGAAAGATGGCAATTTTTCTCAGTATTTCCGGTAACAGATCCCCTGTATATATCCCACTGTCTGAGTTCCTAGTTCCTCACAGCAATGACTTTTGTTTTTAAAAATAACTTTAGAAACTTTTTAAGCAGTTTTCTGCTCTGCCAGGCTGTTTCTAGTGTAATTTTGGAACAATTAAGTGGCAAACGACAAAATATTTAGATCATCCTGCACAGAAATGTCCAAAAGAAGATGAAGTAAATGAAGTTGAATGAAAGAGAAGGTCAAGAAAGTAGAGACGGTCTCGAAAATAAGCTTAGATCATCCAGACATGCTAAGGATCCATTTGCCCAAGGTGGGAAAAGCATCCCAGGGTGTGGGCAGAGCTCTCCTACCTTGCAGGTGTGGGACATGCTCCAGGGGTGAAATATGGGTGGAAGCTTGGCTATTGCAGTGCTGGGTTCACCCTGGTTTCCAATCAGTTGTATATAAATAATATATATATACACACCATACTATACCTCATGGCTTAACACAAGAAACCCCCTCCTAACTGCTTTTGTGAAGTTCTGTGAAATGTTACTCTATGAAAAATAGCTGGAAATAAAGCTGCAATTTGTTGCAGACAGAAAGGTAAAGCTTGGGAATGTTGGCTGTACTGAGATACATAAAATAGAAGAACGGCTCCACAACAGTTTCCAATGAGATCTTGTAAATGATTGTTTGGTCATGAGGAGCTGCAGAAATTTAGTGAAGTCAATATATATGTATTTATTTTTAAGTTTTGGTTGGTGGTTGGTTTTGGTTTTGGTTTTGTTTTGTTTTTAAAGACAACAGAGCTTACCCATGGGATTGGATTCAGTGAAAAACATAAAATAGAAGAAGTGTTGGAATAATGGACAAATACATGCTTTGTTTTGTTGTTGTTTTTTTTTTTTTTTTAAATCATGAATGTTTTCAAAATTCTCATAAGCTAAAGAAAGACAATGTTTTTTGACTTGAAGTTTGTTTTTGGGCTTTGGATGTGCCCTAGAGGTCAAATTAGGCTGTGTTATGATTATGCAGATTAAATTATCTTAAGTGATCACTGCAGGAGCTATTGTTTGTCACACCTCAGACAGTGCAGTAGGGAGGAAGATAATGGATATGACAAAATAAGCTGAGGAAAATGTTTTCTAGTTGTGTGGGGCACTGTTAATTGTGTTTTGTCAATCATAACATAATTACATATGAGAAGATACAATTCAGGTGAAGAGCTTCCAGAGCCACTAGGCACAACCGTTAGGCGCTGAAGAAGAAATTGGGGTTGCATAACATTGTCACGTGTACTGCTAGAGCAGATAGGAGGCTTTTGAGTTGCCAATGGCAACAGTTGAATCTTCCTGAAACTTGTGGTTTCACAGTTTGCCTAAAAGCACAAATTTCAATGTTTCTGGAAGTCTGCCACAACCAATATTCCGGGGCAAGAAAGATCAGTTCTCCTGCCATTACTATGCATTTACCCAGACTTGTACCTCCGTGCTTCTTATTTCTCCTCTGCTTCACAAAAATATTTCACTGAAGTTCATCTTTGGAAGCACAGCTCATGTTTATAGTCTGTGCAGAAAGCCCCACTTCCCTTTAGCATAGAACTTCACCTAGAACAATTCTGTAAGTGATGAGAATTTAACTAGTAATATATTTTAAAGGGCTGTTGTCAGGAAAGACTGGGTTTATTTGGTGGAAGACTTTGAAGGAGAATGTCTGTAATTGTGTAAAACAGAGACAAGCTGCAGTGCTCTCAGAAGAATTTACAGAACCTCCTTGTTGATTTGTTTACGTGTACATTTTGTACACTTAGAGAAATACACATTGCACTTTTTTATCTTCAGACACAACCTTGGCATCAGTTAAAAACCAGTGATAAACGACTGTTTGAAACTCCCATAAAAGCTAATGGGAAGCAGTGCTCAGCTTTTCATCTTCAGCTTTGGACTGACTTAAAACAAAATTTAAAAAATTGTGCAAGTGACCAGTTTTACTCTTCTTGCTGCCTATATTTTTCCCATATGGTGTTGAAGCAAACCTCTTCCTCCTTGCGGGTTGTAAAACGTTAGAGCTAGTACCGTATGCAGTTAGTCAGCAGAGTTACCATATTCTAATGTTTTTAACCTCATTGATCTTCTATTGCTTTTATACCTTGAGGGACACATATGCTAAAAGAAATACAATTAGGATATGGGGTTTGCCAACGTTTCCTCTTTTGTTTTACAAGGTATTAATAACTTCTGTCAATTACACTTTTTACTGAAGATTTCTATCTGTTCAGGTTCTCCCTTGAAAATGGTTTTCCCATTGCCTTGATGTGTCTGTTGGCTGAGGGCTGCAAAATGACCTTTTCAGATGGAAATGAGAGTGTGCATGAACTCAGTTTCTGAACTGACTCTGCTAGAATCAACAGGAAAAACTTCTCCTTGATTTACTAGATGGAGTGAACTGCTCAGGTTTTTTGCCCAACCTCCACGGAAGAACCAAGTGCCCATAAATACAAGTAATCTTCTGAATAGTACACTGGGGAAAAAAAATTACAATCAGGAAATCAAAGAGCAAAAATGGAATAAATGTAGTGAAAAATCATACTTCGTTTGGCTGATGAAAAAGATGCAGAAGGGCTGGAAAATTACTTCCACCTTCACTTCTAAATTCTCTGAAAAGCATATAACCTATCCCTTTCTTACAGACTATACTGGGAAAGTCCTTACTTGGATGGTGAAAATAACAACTAAAAATAAAATAAACTAAAAAGTCTTTCTTTTGCCCTCAGAGACCTGGCTAAGGCGTATGGCATCTGAAACGTGTCGTACCTTGATTCCAGGCTGTAAAATACTGTAGGCAGTTGTGTAACTTTGGGGCCAAAAGGAGTAATGATTCCTCATTTCCAAGTCCTGCAGCATTTGTTGGGGCAGGTTGTACTCTCAGAGCTCTGCAGAGCTCTCTCCCATAATACTTTTAATCTTTTCTTGTTTAACAGTAATTCAATCTGATGGAACTAAGACTCATTTAAATGTATGGGTTTTGATTTTTTTGTTTTTAATCTGGACTACGTCTCAGGATTGCAAAGCAAAGTAATTCTGAGAAAATTCACTATATTTGTCAAAATTCAACAATCATTTTCACCTTTGTTTATTTTGTAGTACATTCCCCATTCCTAGTGGTAATATTATTTTTGGAGGGGTTCCTTAGCTAAAGTACAAAAGGAAGTATTTTGTAATTTAAAAAAAAACAACACCAAAACCACACCAGTAGTTAACTTTCTAATATTTCATTTAACTTTTATACTAATCTTTTAAAATATGTTATTTATCTCACAGAAATTAGTAATGGTAGTAGATGGTCAGTAAAGGGAAGAATATGAGGTTGGGAAGAACTGAACGGAAGACTTACAAGCAGAGATGAAAGTCAGTGTTGTCATTTTGGGTACTATGCTAGGTCATTAATATATGTTGTCTGGTTTTCAATTAAAGTGGAAAAAAAAACCAAACATAGTCTGTTGGTGTTCCTATACTCTTCTTCTTCGGTACTTTTTTTGCTTAAGGACAGAAGTGCAAAATTCAGTTCCACTCAAAAAGAGCACGGATGAGGCTCTTCTGAATCTCACACAGATTCTGAACTCTGTAAAGCTTTTGTTCACTTATTGTTTCTTGTTTCCTCCTTTACCCTAGAAATAGAGTGGAATATTTGATGAAAGGAGGCACCCCCGTTTGCATACAGGCAACAGTTGGTTCCTATTGCTGGTGTGAATTATTGAGGAAGTCAAAGCAAGGGATCAGCTTCAGGAAGTTAAATGGTTTTGCTTGGCTTCACCTTCCCATCTTTATTTGTGATAACCGTCTTATTTGCATTGTACACATGCATCCAGGTACAGAAAACATTCTGCTGGCCTTCAGCTAATCAGAATTAAATCATCAGAGCCTGTGGGAAGTTCCTCTCGAGTTCAAACACTGGCAGTACGTCGTCACCTCGCTCTTCCGTTGATTCACGGAACAACCTCTCCCGCTATTTGCTTGCTCCACGTGGGTCTGGTTGCCTGCAGCTGCCACAAAACAAGTGACAAGGGCAACTCTGAACTCCTGTCCCACATTTCATTGCCCATGTAACTCTCTTTTCCTTGTTTTCTCCTTGAAGCATTGCTACCTTGCTGCAAGGCTGGCTTGGTGCTTCCCACCCCCCCACCCCCCCATATGTTCCCTATTTTTTGATATTTTAGCCCTCAGGGCTTTACTTTGAAATGTAGAAACTGCAATCTTTGGACTGTGTCTCTAATCTTTATGGTCCTTTCTGTCTTCTGTATTGATAGGTTTTCATACTACATAAAAGCATTTTCTTCCAGATCCTAACATACTTGATCCCATCTGTGAGGTCACCAATGATCTTTGAAAAAGTGTTAGCAGGAAAATGTTAAAAATAACAAAAATTGGAAATAATTAGGTGTGCCCATGCTATCTCATGAAAGTTAGAGCATAAAATGACAGGAAAAAAAAGAGATAATGTTACAGGAACTTTAAAGTTTAATTAGACATACTAAAAGAAATCCAAACCCAAAAGAAACCCTGAAACCAAACCTAAGTACTTTGACTCGTGAACTAAAAAAATATTTCATGTAGTGTAATTTCTACTCAAGATGTTTATTTTTTCACATATGGCTCCCACTAACCCTCTTCCGTGCGGGGAAAGGAAAACTCTAAAAGCACTGCCTTCCCCTATCAACAGGGAACCACACAGTTTTAAGGCAGAGAAGGAATGGCACCTGCTCCCACTTTGTTCCACGAGGAAAGAAATAAATCACCCTGTGAACGTGGATTCTGACCGTTCTCCAGACGATTCACTCAGGCCTTTGTTGCAAAGCTGGGCAGGTTTTGGAGAGGACTGACGAGGAACTTTTTCTTCTTGGGTCCTGCACACGGAACTCACTGCTGTAAGCGTGGGGATAATGTTTGCTGTTGGGCAAGCATCAGAAAGGAGATGGAGCGACAGGGTACCCGCGCTGGGAATGTAGATGGATAGGCAGATATATTAATGTTGTATGTGTGACTAAAACAACAAACAAAAAAAACCCAAACCCAAACAACTCTGAAGTTCATAGTAAAATGCATTCATGTGAGACGTTAAAATTAAATACGAGCCAGATAGTTGAACGACACCAGTACTAATGGTCTGAGGAAGGAAGCAGTAACAGGGAATTGCTGTGCAGCTGAACAGATTGAATGTATGTGACCACCTGAAAAAAGCCATCCATCTCCTGGCTGTGTCTGCCTTCTCTCATGAAGTGCTAATGACGTCAAACTCATGTTTTGTTTTCAGAAGCATTTCATAGAATCGTAGAATCATATAGGTTGGAAGAGACCCTTGGGATCATCAAGTCCAACCCATCTTTCCTAGCAAGTAACTGAAAAAGTCTTTTCCAGGTCACACGTCCTACCTTCCTCTGTCCTGAGGTGATGACTGGCCGTTACTGGCATCACTTGTGAGCCTTGACCAGGGGTGCTGCCGTAGCACCATAGTCACTTGTCATTGCAGGGTTCCATCATCACCTGATAAAAATCTGCTCTGGTAGTTGTTGCTATCACAGAATTTTCTGTTCTTCACCCTACTCCATGAAACTTTCTGGAGGCAAGACGTTTATGCTATTAAAAGAGATACAGTACTCTCTAGTCCAATATTTTCAGGTTTTTCAATATTGTTATTTACGTTTTACCTGGATTCCAGTACTGGAATGGAACATCCTGCCTGTGGCTGTGCAGCCCTTGTATTTATTCTGCTTTATGCTGTAGAAGTCTCACTTTTTGGATCAATGTTATTGTGATACAAAGGAGAAAAAATCTTACAGTACAGTATATTTTTTTCCTTTTAATTTGCCTATATTTATAAGCGCACCCCCGTCACATCATCTCACTGTGATGTAACTTCTTATAGGAAAAACTGCTTCGCTGTCTGGGAAATCGCTGTTAAACTTCTCCAGGAGATATTTTCAGGGGACAGCAGGGTCTGCCTGCGTAAAAGAAATCACCCTGTTCTCAGTGACTGCCCAGGATCCCTAATGATCACAGGAACTGGCATGTTGGTTGCAATAACTTTCTTAATGAAGTCTTGAACAAGTACGGCAAGCAATTTGTTACGAATTAATGAGGAGAAAATAAAAATATGGGGAAAAAAACCCAAAAACAACCACCCTGAAACACAAATTATTGCAAGTAAAATATCAGAATAAAAATATAGTAACATTTTCTGGTAGTTCAGCAACTGTTAGTTACTGCTGCCCCTGGGTAAACTGACATTTTCATATGCACTAATTAGCAAAGAGGTCAAATAAAATTTCAAATAAAATAGTTCATTTGCGGCCTCTTTGCTTTTATGGAGGAACTAATCTCAAATAAGCTCTGGAATAACTGAGGAAGCAAAACACTAGGTGTATCCATTCCACCTGCCAGGGCTGGTTATTATCCTCCAGCTAATTAACTGCAAACAAAATGGAGAAAAAAAGCATTTGTAGATTTTTTTAAAAATTGATTTTATTTTTTAATGAAGGCTGGAAAATTGCTGGATGCTGAGGTACAAGCTGATGTTGACACACATACCTACACACACTTGCTTTTGGATCTAATCAGAGGCTGGAGCGTGTAGCAGCAATTCCAGGGCTGCCCTGTGAACTAAGAACCATTCCACCATCCCTTCTGCTCGCTCGATGTGTCTGCAATGCTACGTGTTGGGCTGGCGATGGCAGGGAGCTCTTCTGCTAATTAGTGCATATAGAAATACCCAATTACACAGGAGCAGTAGTGACTTGAATAGAAACAGCTGAAGTACCAGAAGAAATGATAAACTGTTATTTCCAAGCCAGCCACAACCTCATTTCTTGTTTTAATCACAGAATTCCCCAGTTAAAATTTCCAGCTGATGCAACTGTAATTTTATCTCCATGAAAAATGGAAGACTAAATTACCAAGCATTTAGCAACAGCATCATTCACGCTCTTGGAACCAGTGTCTACAACACAAGTGCTTATAGGATTAGAGGGTATTCTTATCTAAAACAGCACCGTTATTATGGCCTTTGTCTTCAACAAAAGCCAAAAGGTTGCCTGAATTCCCATGGCATGTCTCAGTTCCCTGGATTCTTCAGCCAGAGGATCATACAGGTCTATTCAGGGGAGTGGAGCTAAATCCTAAGGCTGCTGTTAAGTTTAGCAAAGCTGCTACCCACAAGCTACAAATTTCTACACAATTAGTTTTGAAACATACCATCTGCATCCCCTCAAAATACTTTTAAAAAGTGCACATTTGAAATGTTCACTTAAACAAAGACGATTTTTTTTATAGATTCCATTGAAATCATAGAACCATAACAGCATCAGTCCCATTTCTTTGTAAATTGACTTACAAAGTTGATATTTACAATGTGTCAAGTGCTTTTTCTTCAATATTTGTCACTACTTATTTATCTCCATTCATTTTGTGTAGATGGGTTCACTTGTCCCCACATAACGATGCATTTTTCCCTATTCATACATCATGCATTGTTACACTGAGCTGTTCCAGAATATAAAGGTTTCATGAGGATGAACTTGGCAGGATGATTTTCCGCATAAAAGTCAAATAGGGCCAATTTTAACTCAAATAAAGTCAGAAAAGGGAGGTGTTTGTCCATAAGAGCAAGTGAGATGTTTTATGTAAAGAAGTGGAGAAATCAAATTTTAGAAATGCACACTTTTAAGATGCTTATATTGACACTTTTCATTTGATTCTCTATGAAGAATTAATCTTGGGCGAAATCAGTGATAATACCAGACTATCATTTGATACTTTTGAAATACCCCAAACCAAACTAATTTTTTCCCCTGAAACAAAGGTAATTCTTAGTCTCCTCTTCGAATCTTAATGAAAACTAAACCAAGTTTGGTTTCCACCCTGTGAAGTCAGGTGGGTGGGAGTGTGGGCTCCGGGGCAGTGCAAAGGTGAAAATCAGCTCTAATACACCCACAGAAGAGGCCACAAAAGATGTGTTGTTTCTAAAAGCACGTGTTCATGGAATTTAACCTTTGTGCTTTTGAAAGTTGAGTGTAGAAAAATCATTTTTTTCCCCACGTGCTTGACATCAGTTACTGAGTCTTTGATCCCCAGAGGCAAGAATGTACATTTATTGAGGTGAAACATAGCAGTGAAAGGCAAGTTGCACGTGTCAGGCAGGTTGAATTTGTTGAATGCACCGGGAGATTTAGGAATTGTAAACAAAATCGCCTTTGCTAATCACAGGGGCAGTCAAATTTGGAAAAGGGTTTGATTTGAGGATGGGGCTTGCTTCTTCACAACTTAATACCATTACTTTGCCTTCGTGGCAATAGGTCCAAGGCAGCTTTATTGTAAGCTGTGTTTTCATATTGGGCCTTCAGAACAAAATGAACCAAACCAAGCCCAACAAACGAACAAAACCAAAACAAAAAAGAGGAAAGAAGAATTCCTCCTGATCCAGTCCAAGCGTGGATAATGCTATAATGCTGGAATTTTCTCTTGCACCAAAAGAGGAGTTCTTCTGAGAAAACAAGGGAAGAATGAGCAGCTACCCAACCTGGAACACAGCGTTGCTCCATTCAATGGGCCTACATGCAATGGGTCTACAGATACTTTTGAACCCTCATTACAGTTTTAAATGAGTAGAAGACATACATATGAAGACTGCTATTAAATACAAACAAGCAAGCAATAGTCGTGAGAGGTTCTCCTCCCCCTCACCTCTGCCCTGGAGAGACCCCATCTGGAATATTGTGTCAATATCTCAGGTCAAGAAGGCAGGGAACTGCTTGAGAGAGTCCAGCACAGAGCCAGAATTGTGATGGAGTGGAGCATCTCCCATAGGAGGAAAGGCTGAGGGAGCTGGGTCTCTTGAGCTTGGAGAAGAGGAGACTGAGGGGGGACCTTATTAATGTTTATAAATCTGTAAAGGGTGAGTGTCAGGAGGATGGAGCCAGGCTCTTCTCAGTGACATCCAGTGACAGGACAAGGGGCAATGGGTGCAAGCTGGAACAGAGGAGGTTCCAGTTAAATATGAGGAAAAATTTCTTCACAGTGAGGGTGACTGAACACTGGCAGGGGCTGCCCAGGGAGGTGGTGGAGTCTCCTTCTCTGGAGACATTCAAAGCCCACCTGGAGGCGTTCCTGTGTGACCTGCTCGGGGTATTCCTGCGCCAGCAGGGGATTGGACTGGAGGAGCTTTCAAGGTCCCTTCTGATCCCTGAGATTCTGGGATTCTGTCCTGCAGAAAGGCAGGTTACCTCTTTTCTGTGATAACTTGAACAGAAAAAGGAAATAAAACAGAGCTCTGTGACTCTATGCTTAAGTCAGTCTGTTGAAAACCGGGTTTTATAAAACAAAGTTTAGTCCTCGCTTATGACTAAACACAGCTCTTAAACTGATAAATAGCTTTGTTATTGAAAAGCACAAACGACGCTTAGAAAAACTGTTCCCTTGCCTAAATGTCTGATTTCATGGCTCGTGTCATGGATTGCCACCAAATGTTTCAGTCGGTAACCCAACTGCAAATCGGAGCATCTCACGCCTTAAAGAGAGGGCAGTAGTTTACCTGTCTTTTAAAAACGTCTTTGGTTAACTCTTGCCTCTTCCTTCAACAGCAGGGTGTTGCCTGTGAGATTGGCTGCCTAGATAGGAGGCTGAAGGTTGATTCCTCCTCATCTGAAAACACAGATCTACAGAAGGGTTAAATGAAATCCTCTGCTGTGGAGTGAAGATGTAAAAAAAGTATCTAAAAATAAACCCTCTTTCAGCTTGTGAGGACAGGAGGAGCAGGAGAGGGTTAGTCAATCCAAAAATAGTCTCCTTATATCGCCACATTCATAGAAAAGGCATATTTCCTTATACATGAATACAAGGTTTTCAAAGCAAAAAGCAGACAGAGTTATCCCTACGTGCAGTAATTTTGTTCCAAGATATTTCACTGTTGGGGGGTTGTATGAACAGCAGAAAGCTGCTTCCCAATATACAGATGTTTCTGAAATAGCCACAGGAGATGCTTTTCCCAGGAGGTGGCAGATATTGCAGATAACCTCCTGCTGTCCCGGGGAAGTGGCACCGAAGTGGCGTTACCTTTTGGAACTGGGAGCGTGTTTTTACAAGCAGAATGTCTGGGTTACCAAGAAATGAATAGAAAGGAATAAATTCACAGTGCTTTCCTCTGCAAGGCTCTCGCGGCTCTCCTCTCGGTAGGACGTTTGCGCTGTAGCCGCGCGGTGACACGTGAGGCTGGGCATGTAAAGTAATGCAGTGTGACTGATACAAGCTGATGTTACACTTCACAGCACAAAGCTTCAGCATGTGTTACGTCAATGACAGCGTTTTTTAAAAAAAAAAAAAAAAGGAAGAAGAAAAAAAAAGTATTTCTCCAGAAAGAACTAATAAAAGAATCCAAAAATAGCTTTCCTTCTCCCCCAAAACAAACCAAAAACCCCCGAGAGCAGAAAGCAATTTTTATTTGACACGTAAAGATAACTTCTGGAGGATCTGTAGATCATTGTATAACACGCTTTCAGCTGAATTAAGAAGGGAAAATATTGTTCTCCATAATCAACTTATTTGAATTTTAAAAACTGATTCCCTGGGCAGCCTGGTACAAGGATTGACAATGGTTTCAGTGGAAAAAAATTCTCCTAATACCCATCCTAAACCTTCCCTGGCACAACTCGAGGCTGTTTCCTCTTGTCCCATCGCCTCTGCCTTGGGAGAAGACACTGATCCCCACCCCTGGCTACACCCTCCTTTCAGGGAGTTGTAGACAGTGAGAAGGTCTCTCCTCAGTCTCCTTTTCTCCAGGCTGAACGCCCCCAGCTCCCTCAGCTGCTCCTCACAATCTTGTCCTCACAAGACAACCCCTCACCAGCTCAGTTTTCTTTCTCTGGACTCACTCCAGCCCCTCAATGTCTTTCCTGGAGTGAGGGGCCCAAAACTTGACACAGGACTTGAGGTGGTGCCTCACCAGTGCCCAGTAAAGGGGGATGATGTCTGTCCCAGTCCTGCTGGTCCCACTGTTCCTGGCACAGACCAGGATGCCATTGGCCTCCTTGGCCACTTGGGCACACTGCTGGCTCCTGTTCAGCTCTTGTCAACCAACACCCCCAGGTTCTTTTCCAGCCACTCTTCCCCAGACTGTAGCATTCATGGTGTTGGTGTGACCCAAGAGCAGGACCCGGCACTTGGCCTCATTGAACCTCATGCCATTGGCCTTGGCCCAATAATTTCTTTGACTCCATGCACTAGGGGAATTACAATATTTTCTATGTATTACTGTACTGACTGTGCTTCAGAAAAGCCAGGGGAAAATTAAGCATAGTTTAATTTTTTTGATGTGGATCCACCACTGCGCTGGGGTCTCGTGTTCCGGGAAGGACACAAGCTGTGCTCCAAGTGCCGGCTCTGACAGCTCCACACTGTCATACAGAAGGGTTCGCAGGCAGGCACGGGGCTTTGTACAGAACATTTCACAGGAATTGCAGTTATTACTGGAAGGTAACATTAAAACCAACATGAAAACTGACTAAAGGTTACAGCGTTTGGCGTTAAAAGTGTTTTACAGCCAGCGCGTA
This sequence comes from Jacana jacana, assembly GCA_013400555.1. Lineage (NCBI taxonomy): Eukaryota > Metazoa > Chordata > Aves > Charadriiformes > Jacanidae > Jacana > Jacana jacana. The sequence continues at coordinate 26,447 of VZTM01016476.1, read as the reverse complement.
GCCCTCTTGGGGTGAGGGTGATGGAGGTAGGAGCAAGTGTTGCAACATGAGATCTGACATCACCTGATTTATTCATGTGCTTGAACAGTGGGTTATGTTATCTACATGATTCACCGTTTAAAAAGGATATTATTATAACTGAATTTTAGCTGTAGCTGGAACAGACTCCTCTGGTGTTTGAGTTCTTAGTGTAAAATCACTTATTTGCACTTTTTTTTTTGGCCTCTGGATGTACCTAATAAGTGATAGTGATGTGAAAATAACTGAAGATCTCCGTGTTCTTTTCCCTGGAAGGAGCAGAGAGGGTAAGATTTCTGTTGAGGAGACATGGAATTACATAGAAGGAAATTAAGACATCGTTATAATCCTCTCAGGGCTGGAAGAGGCATGTCCCACCAGGAAGCTGCTTCATCCTCACAGCTTATTTTTATACTCAAAAATATCAAATATTTAAGATGATTAAAACTTCCAATGGTTTGAGATTTAATTTTGGGAGACTATAGATAGATGGCAGAAAGCTGAGCGTGCTCTACCTTGAGAACTGTGAGGGTGCCTTCCTAGTCGTTGAAGTAGAAACCATCTGTACTTCCATGCATGGAAGATTGACAGTGGCACCCAGTGCTCTTCATTCAGAAACGATGTGTTCAGCATTTACCCCCAGTGCCAGGCAGTATTATATATATATATATTAATATATACTTGTCAGTAAAATAATTTGAATTACTTTTAAATATTGTTTACCTGAATGAATTTCTATAGATATATTTTCAGTAAAGGGCTGGAATGTCTCATTGGTCTAATCCATTCTTTCCAGGTAGTATTTCCCTGGTAGGGAACAGTGATAATTACTCATCTATTTTTATTGTAGACCTTTGGTTTTTCTCTGAGAGCTGTGTGAAAGCCAGAATTACAGCTCCTGAAGATTTTTATTTGTTTGTTGTAGAAACACGCCTTTCTTTTAGAGGGAGGGGAGATGCTGATTGTTGTGTCTTGTATTTTGGAAAATGGGGCCACTTTCAGAGTTCATTCACAGACACTTTGTAATAAACAAAAATCAATAATTACTGTTTTAATTACAATAATGCCTTTGTCAGCTAGAAGATTAAACAGTACTTCATAGATGTTTTAGAGAAGTATCTGTTTCTCTGCTTACAGCTGGTCTGTATTTTTGTTATCTTTTTTTAATTTTATATCAAAACTTTGAGGGGTTTTGTTAGCTTCTGAGCCTGTACTGCCAGTAGGACACACTGAGAGGAAGTGGAATTTATGTATGAGCAGGAGTCTGTGCTTCTTAGGGAAATTATTTCTCGTTACAAAAAATAGGGCGCGTTCAAAAGTTTTGAAAAAAATAAATAAATTCAGGGATAGAGGCGGTAGAAACTGTTGGGGGGAAAAGGAGCAGAGACTGGACACCAGGAAACGTTAGGACATTAGGCTGGACATGGGCTGCCCAGGGAGGGGGTGGAGTCCCCATCCCTGACTGTGTTTCAGAGTAGATTAGATGTGGTGTTGGGGGATCTGGTGTAGGGGAGAACTTTGTAGAGCGGGGCTGATGGTTGGACTGGATGATCTCAAGGGTCTCTTCCAACCTAAAGGATTCTATGCTTCTATGACTAAGAATGTTAATTTTCTGGCACTGAGGTAGCCTAGAATAATCTGCTTAAATGACTAGAAGGTTGAAGTTTTAAAGGAAAACTGATGTTGAGATTTTGGCTGGGGAATTTATGAAAGGATATTTTTAAGGACACAGTGGATGTCAGTGATAAAGCGGAAGGATAAGGGAGAAGGCTCTTAATCTAATTGTGATGATGCACAATGAGGAAATCCAAATGACCACAGGGAGTGACCCGACAGCTCACTATGGCCACCACCAACCCTGCAGCCCTTCCCCTCCCCATACCCCCACCTCCCCCAGCACCTCCATGTATCAGAGCTTTTTTCTGGGCTGTGTTGGAGGCAGCAACGGGTAAGTTCGGAGAGGCCTCCCGGTTGGTGAGGGTGTTGTAACACAAGAAGGGAGGCTGGTGAGAGCTGAAGTTCAGTGTGAGCAAGGCTGGGAAGTTGCCTTAGGCTATGCAACAGCAGCAGCAGTCGGCTGGAAAACCTCAAGTGTGTTGTTAAGGGAAGGTCAAGGAGTTTGCTTGATCTTGAAAGAGAAGAGAGGAAGATTATCTGTGATGGGAGGAACAGAACAATATTTTCTAAGGTATTGAATGTGGGACTAGATGGTCTTTAATGTCCCTTCCAACCCAAACCACATTGTGACTCTATGAAATACAGAGTAGTCCTATAATTGATCCTTCTATGATAGTCAAATATGGGTATCAAATGTGGGAAGTGTTGCCAGTCTGTTTGTTTAATTGCAAAAAGACACCAAAGGAGCTGTGTAATTTGTAATTTTAATCTATAATATGCTATAATTTGACTTTTTACCTACAGAACCTCCCATGGAGCTTGATCTTGGTGCTTGCTGAGCCAGGAACTTCCACCATTGCAGCTCATATAGCGAGGTTTCAGAAAGGGCTGTCGTACTCAGCGAGAGCTAGGAGACAGCTCATGGTACAGGAGAAGGGGGACAGATGTGTCCTGCGCTTTGCAGACACTCCTCCCCTCTGCTTTGCCAGTTCCAGAATTAGCCCTGGCAAGGGGACAAGGACAGAGTGAAATCTCTCCATGCAGTGATGCCGGGAACAGCCCTGCTCTCTTACAGTATCCCATAGCTACTCCAGACCTCCTGTCAGTCTTTGGCACCTTTGTAAGTATTTTTGGGGGAAGAAGGAAGCACAAAATGCAGCTTCCTCACCTGCCTTCCAGAATTTCTTATTTCAGTTTTGAGGGAACCATAATTGTAAAAATCAAAGACTCTGACAGAAGGATCAATTATAGGACTACTCTGAATTTCATAGAATCACAATATGGTTTGGGTTGGAAGGGACATTAAAGCCCGTCCAGTGCCACCCCCTGCCCTGGGCAGGGACACCTCCCACCAGACCAGGTTGATCCAAGCCCCCTCTAACCTGGCCTTGAACCCCTCCAGGGATGGGGCAGCCACAGTTCTCTGGGCAACCTGGTCAAAATCTCCGTGAACTTGGTGGTTGACCTGGGTCATAAAAAAAACATGTCCTTTTCTTTGGTCCTATATCACCAAAGTATTTTAAAATAATAACTAACTGCAAGTGCAGCCTCAGAGCTTGTAGGAAGCCAAGTGTGAAGGTTGGAGAGAAAACATGATTCAAGCATGTACCTAGAATTCTTTTAGAAATACTGAATTTTTAAAGTTTCTCCTCAAATGTAGTTGGGGGTTTTCTTTAATTTTTTTTTTCTAGCTGAAAGTGCATTTTCTGAGTTTGAACCATGCGTTCAAAAATAAAAATAATGATAGTAGATGTCTATGGAGGAAGTGGATATTTTTTTTATGCCTGACACCTCTGGCATCCTGCTGCGTGACTGCTGTGTTGAATTAATAGCTGTATTCTTTATTGTGCTATGGCTCTGCTGTGTAGAACCAACACAAAGATCTATAAGACAACGACCTCCCAATCTCTTGATGAAGCAGTTTGAGTACTAGGGCTGTATGTGCTCAGAAGCAGCCCTTGCCCTAGGACTGTATTGAGCCAACCCACAGTCTCTCATGCTTTATTTAGAGAAACAATCCAACCCCAAAACTAAATATGAGAGGCCAATGTAGTTATAAAAGTGCTATATTCCCCTTATTATTTGAGTATTCCCCTAATTACTCTGAGGAAAACACTCCACAGTTAAAAACCTGGTGCTTCAGATAAGCGCAAGCTCTCACTGCTGTGCTGCTCCGTTGTCTCCAGAAATAGCAATGAAGCACTTGCCATTCTGCATCCTTAGCACATTCTACTGTCGTTGGCTAGGAAGAAAATCAAATGAACTAAAGTCCCTGGCATCCATAAGTGAAAACATAGAAACTGTTGGACTGTCATTTTAGCAGGGGTTGAGAAATACCTTTGCTATTATGGAAATAATATCAGTATCACGTCAATCACTTCACTTCCATAATTGAGTCTTACTTAACAGATGTTGTACTGGAATTTGCATAGTGATGCTGAGCTCGCTTGAAGCTTTTCCTACAGCATATGTTGGTGTAGATTTTTTTAGGTCAACGATTACCGTGTACACAGATGAATTCAGGAAAAAAAAAGAGTATTGCTGTTACTCCTCTTTGCTTTATTTTGCAGATGAATTCAGGGGAAAAAAAAGTGTATTGCTGTTACTCCTCTTTGCTTTATTTTGCAGATGTTAAATCAAAGAGCAAGAAGAAAATGGTAACCCTATCTTCTAAAAATCAGTCTCACTGCTTCTATCCTATGAAGTTAAGCAAAGCTTCTAGAATCATTCAGCAGAAGACCTTTCCTTAACTAATTCTTAACCAAACCCACATTTAAAAATGTCACAAGCCTAGTTTGTCAGTCACACACATGTCTCTGTTAGGGTCTTGAAGGACTTAATGCCTCTACAGTTGGCAGAGTCGTGTTTTGGTGTCTAGCTCTTATCTGAGAGCTTTGTATTTGTAACTTTCCTGTCTAGGGTAATAAAATAGGATAAACCCAGGTCAGTACATGGATGAAGGCTCTGCTGTCTCACAGGGTGATCTAGTAGCAGCAGCAGATAAACTCGTTCAGCTCTGAATCATTGGCGAACTGCTCTGGAGCCAGCTTTGCTGCCTTTTGCAAAGACATCCAACATAAAGATCCAGCTTATGTGCTGCCAGAAAAAAATAAATTTAAAAAAAAATTAGGCATAGGCTTATCAGTATCAATCCTGGCAAAATTCCAGGCAGGGCATTAAATTCTGCTAGTTTAAGGCTTTGTTTGTTTGTTGTTAATTGGGTGGGGGAATTTCATATTCCGAGAAAGTCATGTGTCTCCTTTTGCTGCCATCAACCCTGAATCTTAAATTCCTCTACAGATAAAAGAACAGGGTTATTTATTTTGAACATGACAATTATCTGAAAGTGAGATAAGCGGTTTTAATTTTCCTTTGTTCATATGCAGATCTCAAAGCACTTCACACCCCAGGAAAGGATCACTATCCACAACTTTATGAGTGAGAAAAAGGCACTGGAAACATCAGGAGATGGCCCAAGGATAAATGGCAGAAGAGAAGGTGTGCCTCCAAAGCCAGTCTGATGACTATCATGAAGCCAAACTCTTTTGCTGGAGTGAGATTCAGCTTCCTGAGCAATTGGTGAGTTGTTCAATCCCTAAAATATTTGAGGAAGATGTGGAACAATGGCATAAGTAAATGAAACTACAATGGAGAGCTGGCAAAACTCAGAAAACAAAGCCAGAATACAGCACAGACATTAGAGTGAGCAGATGTGAGTTTAAAACGTGGTTGCAGAGATGTAAAAAGCAGGCAGATTATAAGCATGCAATGAATAATGCCAATTGCTTTCCTGAGCTGATGAAATGACCGGCGTTTTCAGGCTTGCCTAAGGAAGTGTCCAGTGCTGGTAATCGCAGGGGGAAGTAGGTAGATGCATATCAAAGTTGTAGTGACTGTAATTAATATAGGTAGTCTTTTACAGAAAATATGTATTTATACTTAAGGCTTAGTATAATCAGGAGATTTTCATCACATTTTGCAAACTGTAAGATCAAAAATCCTGTCAGAGTCTATTCTACATCCAGGATCAAGCCCAATCGTTTTTGCCTAAAATGTGTTGTCCCAGTAGAAGAGCACAGCACTAGTTCATCCAGTACCCACCAAATGAAAAAAAAACACAAATGAACCCCTTGCCTTTTGTAGGTTTCAATAAACAGGAAATATTCTCCCATAAGCAATACCCATCCCAAAATATTTATTTTCCTAGATGCAGCACTCTATCTCCATGTTCTCATTTGAAGGTTCTAACCTCGTAACAGATTATAGATCTATGCCCTGGTGCACTGCTAGGCAAGAAATATCAAATCACAAAAAATCTCATAGTATCTGAATGTATTACTAGTGGTGCAGACACTTTCATCCCCTGTATAGACTGTAGATTGCTGGGTTAATATGACCGATTTTGCCAAAGAATTGATAGAAATATCTCAAGAGGGATGTACACATCAGAACGTACCGAGTCCACAGAACAGTTGCTCAAACAAAGCCTTTTACGACTCGTTTTAAAATGAGTCTGTGTCACATTATTCAAGATGGGACAGTGGCAGCTGCGTTTTAAAAATAGGCTTATCCTTTTAAGCCCTAAACTTTAAAAAGCTAGGAAATAACTAAAATTATCTGAGGGAAAGAAGAGACAGAGTTGTTTTTAATTGCCAATTTATGCTTCCTATGCTAAGATATTTTCTGGAAAACCTGTTTTAAAAATAGCTTTAACTGTATTTCCATTAAGCAGGAATGAAAACATGGTTTATTCTGAGTGAAGTCAAAGAGAGCGGTGACATTTAATGATGGGTTTTAAAGGAGGGGAGACAAGTTTTCAGCCAGGGCTTCCAAATACATAAGTAGTTTTAGCAGTTGAAAGCAGAGCATTTAAATCCTTTTGACATTCTTAATTGGATGTTCCCTCACTCTCTCGCCTGTCTTGCTATTTGCTTTTATTTCTCCCTGACTTTTTTCAGAATAGTCAAAGTGTTCATAACCTTGCAAAAATAATGCACTTAAATATTTATAATGCAGATGAGGTCAGGTTGTGTGAGCAGCATGGGACCATTAGAGTCAGTGGAATTATACCTGGTGATATTTTACCCCTCACATTTATCAGTCAAGGCAGATAAACAGATGTGGACACTTCTTTAAAATCATATTTTTGCCAGAGGTTAGATTTGTGAAGAATCAAACTTGACAGTAATGGAGGTTTGGGTACAAAATGGGTGTAGCAGGAGCTCTGCAGTCGTGTCTCTGTGTGTTTATGAGTGTGTGTGTACGTATATGTGTGCCAGTATATACTAAACAGCAACAAACAAAGAAACAATAAGAATTGGCTAAATCTTTTATCCTAGAATCAGATCTGGAGAAGCTGTTTCACATTATATGAAGCATCAGTATTTTTTGGTTGACGTTTTTATATCACATTTGTCTGTGATGTGGGATGTGTCCGTGGTGCAGTAATATAAGACCACCGAGCAGCTGTCACTGAGCTTTTTAATCACAAAAAACCTGTGTGCAAGGGAGGAAGGGGAGTATAGTCTTTACTGTGNCCCCTCCAGCACCACCCCCCTGCCCAGGATTATTCTAGTGTGTATGTCTGTGATTTATTCCTGGCCTTAAAATATTAAATACTGCGTGAAGAAATAGTCATCCCAATCAAAAAAATTACATAGCTAAGACAGGAAAAGGCTTAGAGAGGAACAAATGAGGTATCCAATGCTATAGAATGGCTTCCATGCAAAGGGCAACAAGTAAGGTGGGGAGTTTTCCTGAAGATCACACAGCTGATATGGAAGTGGCCTGTGAGCTGAGGGCTGGGGTGCAGAGGCTGAGTGGGTATCCATAGCCATTTGTCTCTTCCTACATGAAAACTGAAGAGCATCAAGGTGAGGTAGAAGGTGGCAGGTGCTGATACCAGTACAGGGACTTTGGGACCTTCCTGCAGGATGTCCCTGGAGCCAGGAGTTTACAAGCATTAGTACTGGTCAAGAAAACCCATTAAGGATAAAACCCCATGGCCAGTGTGCAGCTTTGCTGAAGAACTTCGTGCTGGATCCTCATGCATTTCTGACCTATGGCATTTGTGAATTTTCACTGTGTATCCCTGTGTTTGATGCTGCATTTTCCAAGGAAGCAACATGTGGAGCTGAGGAGTGTTCATCAACCCTGAAGCTGAGAGGGATGTGATGCCTCGGGACTGCCTTACTTATGAAGTTAGACCTACCCCAACGTGGGTGTTGCAGGCACAAAGGAGAAGCCAGGCAGGTGGGATTGCTGAAGTTTTAGGGTTTTTTTCCAACCACCTCCAGCTTTTCAAACTGGTATTAATTGTTTGGGGGTTTCTTCTGCTTCTCCTGGGCTCATACTTTTTAATCTTCTTAAGCCAATATCACTAACCCTGTAAATAACATAACTCTTTACCCTTATTTATTTTTTATCTGATTTTGGAAATGGTTTTAGTGTGTGGATAGTTTAGCATGGAAGTGGCCAGTCTAAGCAAACTCAAAAATTCCAGTAATTTAATTGTATTTTACTTTATTTTACTTACTCTTCATTTTAGTCTCTGTCTCCACCCCCTCAGTTACATAACTCTGTTGTTTCCTTCTTTTTCTTTTTCTTTTTTTTTGTCTTCCAAACGACTTGCTTCAAAACATTTTATCTGTTTAGCACAGTACATCCCAAGCTATTGAACAGATCAGGAAAGACAAACTGTGGCAGCCGTAGCCTCAGGTAACTCACAAATGGGGCCGCATTCACAACGGAGAGACTGGAGGAAACAACAGGCCTTGCTCAGCTGGGTGCTAACTGAGTTAATTATTTGCTGACATTGATATTCCGTGATAATTGCCACATTTCACAGGATTCCACAGAGATTCAAAGGTTGCCAAGTGATCAACCAAACAGAAAGAAATGAAGTCAGGAAGTTTGTGAACTGCAGATTGCTGGAAAAAGTATGGTAGGAACACTGTGAGGAGCGGCTGAGGGAGCTGGGGGCGTTCATCCTGGAGAAGAGGAAGCTGAGGGGAGACCTTCTCGCTCTCCACAGCTCCCTGAAAAGAGGATGTAGCCAGGGGATGTTGGTTTCTTCTCCTAAGGAACCAGCAACAGGATGAGAGGAAACAGCTTCAAGTTATACCAGGGGAGGTTTAGGTTAAATATTAGGGACAGTTTCTTCCCTGAAAAGGTTATCAAACCTTGGAAGATGCTGGCCAGGGAAGTGGTGGAGTTGCCATCCCTGGAGTTATTTAAAACCTTGTCAGACATGGTGCTGAGAGATATGGTGCCGCGGCCAGGAGCAGTGAAGCCAGACGCAATCCAGATGATTGGTAGATCAGCTTCAGCTTTATTCAGAAAGCTCTCCAACCAGAAAGCAGTACAATCCAGTCAGAAGGCAGAACCACGTTTGAATCAAAGTCACAGGTCCTCATTCGCTAAGCACTACATTTCGGATAGGGAGAGGGATATTGTCCACGAGCTTTTCACGCACTTTCCACTCGCCTAAAGTTTCCCCATCATTGGCTACAACCCTTGTGTCATTTGCTGCTTCCTACACCCAGTTTCACTTTCACTATACTTACTTCCACTCATTTGCATCTGTGCTCTCCCAGCAACCCCTCTTAAAGGGCCTGCTCTCAACAATATGGTTTAGTGGTGGTTTTGGAAGTATTAGGTTGATGGTTGGACTTGGTGATCTTAAAGGTCTGTTCCAACCTAAACAATTCTATGGTTTTATACCACCCCAAGTTTGTTCTCTTCTGTAGCTACCTGTTCCTGACACCGCCTGCTCCTGGTGATACGTTTACAGCTGTGATCCACAGAGTTGAAAAGCCTTTGGGAGACACAGAATAGAAACTAAATTACCTGGGAATGCACTGGGATAGGTGTGAGGGGTGAGGAGAGGCAGCCCTAGTGAAAGGGGAAGAAAAGAGGGTGAACTACTGCCCCGAATGGTGCACAGGCTGATCCAAAATCCTCCTTTAGGAGAGTGCAAGGATACTACTGCAGACACAGAAGCCAAATTGGGTGAAAGGGCAGGCTGCTGTCAGCTTAAAAAATCCTAACTTTACATTTCACAGAATCCCAGAATGTTATGGGTTGGAAGGGACCACTGGAGGTCTAGTCCAACCCCCTGCCAAAGCAGGGTAACCCAGAGCAGGTTGGACAAGAACGTGTCCAGTTGGGTTTTGAACATCTCCAGAGAAGGAGACTCCTCATCCCCTCTTGGCAGCCTGTTACAGGGCTCTTCTACCCTCACAGAAAAGAAGTATTTCCTTATGGTGAGATGGAACTTCCCATGTTCTGGTATGTGCCCATGGCCTCTTGTCCTGTCACTGAAGAGTTGGCCCCATCCTCCTGCTAGCCACCCTTTAGATATTGATTGTTTCTATGAACACCCATTTCTGTTGAGTGTTGGGGCATCAGGTGCAGAGTTCTCATTTAGGAATACAGATTTTTCATGTTTACTACCCCTGTTAAGGATTTCAAAACTTCACTGGGAAGGGGTTATGTTGCACCCATGGCCCTGCAGGACTCCCTGGACTGTCCTGTCTCCCTCTCTCCATGGCAGCAGATTCACCAGGCGGTGGCATCCACTGCTTTGTCACATAATGAGGTACCAGAGCAGGGTCTTGGAGTCACTTCTTTTGAAAAAATAAACACCCACTTCTCTCTTCCTCCATCCCAGCTGTGAAACGAAGGAGTGTTACAGTTATTCTAAGATATGAAACTTTTGTGAAAGTGTTTTTAGCCCCAAGAAGGTCAAGGTGATTTGGGGGTTTCTTTCCATTTCTACAGCATAGATGCAGGAGGAGAAAGAGATGGGCTGGTGGCTGTTAAAGACCTTTATCCATGCCACAGCAGTCTGATCTCACAAAATTATTGGAAATAAGGAGAAGTAGAGTTTTCTAAGGCACAGCTGGGTATGAGTGAAGCAGGATGAAAAACAAATTGTGTGCAAAGTATGTTTTGTGCCTTGGATGTCTTTGTGTCTTTTACTTTTGAGTTAAAATACCTTTTTGGTTCTTTTTGGAACATAAGCAAATTGTAGGATGCTGCTTACATCTGATTATAGCACCTAGCTAAGCTAAAAAAGATGCATACAGTCCCTCTGCAATGACTTTAAAAAAAGGGTCAAACATTATGACCTATATGGCAGAGCCTATTCAGGACAAGTTTTCACAACTTTGTTTTCACAACTTTGATTTTTAATAAGGAACTAGGTAATTACTCAGAGTGGAGGATGTGGGCAGAGATGATGGGCAAGGAGACGAGGGCAGATGGGGACAGGACTTCTACACTGTCGGTCACAACCTGCACTGGTGGTGGGACAAGGGTTTCAAGGCTTTTAAGCTAGGAAGGGGCTTGCTCGGCATGGTCTCCAACCCTCAAGGTGACAGTTGCTTTCTGAATTTGAGTGTACAGAAGCTCGATCTTCATTCCTGCCCACAGCAGAAAAGAAAACAGGTTTTTAATTTTGACTGTGCTGCTGTGAGAACGCTTGACAGCCCTCTCCTTACAAGTGTCAGTGAGTAATTTAATTATTGCTGCTTGCTGTGCAGTACCTCGTGGCCTGGGGGGAAAAGGGGCTTCAGCAACTTGCTCAGTTCATCACTGCTTTCTCTAAGGTTTGCACTCTCGTCCCTTTGCTTTTCTCTCATTATTGGCACTCTCAAATCATCTTGTTGAGCTGATTTGCCTAAGATAAGGTTAGTAGTCTTGTTTGTGTTTCCCCTCTAACGGCTCTCTGCTTTTCTGGACCATTGCAGGAGGTCTACAGTTAGATGATGCCAACGGCAACCATGCTATGACTTGTGTGTTTGTAACAGCTCTCTCAGGTAATTTCTCTTGGTTTGTTACTTCTTCTCTTTTGTTTACTATTAGTGCCACTTCTTGTTGAAGCCCATGATGTTTTAGAATGAGAATGTTCATCTCTGCCTTAGTACTCTTGTTTTTTTAACCACAGGACACGCTGTGTTTGCTCAAATGTTAAACACAACCCGTAGTACAGTAGTTCAGGCAACTGCTGTCTCCCAAATGCCCTATCTGGTAACCCATCTAAAACCCATCTAACCCAAGAAAATTCCTCCTTTAACTAAAAGAAAGTGTTCTCATTTTGCCTGAGTTTGACCAATCTGGGCTTGTGCAGAAACAAGGAAATTTAGTAAAAGGAGGGAAACAGAAGTTGAAATAGTTCCTCAGTTTCCATGAGGTCACCCTGGGTGCTGTGTATTGTCTTTGTACACTCTGTAACTCCTTTCTGTTAACTCCTCAACACGCCTTTGGTGAGTGTTTCCTCTCTTAAGAGTGATACTGGGTAATAGAAATGCAGTCATATAACTGGGCATGAGGATACACGTGCATCTCTAAGGTTAGATTTGGGTTGAATTGTCCTTTGTATACCCCAAACACCCCCTATTCCCTTCCCCTTCTCAAAACTACATTACTCAGAGGAAAAATTATCACGCCTTAAGTTTTTTAGGGCATTTTAAGGCAGTCAATAATGGAGAAGAGTGAGAAAAAAAATGAATTAAATAAAATTTGTCCTCAAGTTGCTTTGTTGAGTAAAATAATTGATTAAAGGGTAAGAAGAGTACCTTCATATTAGTTTTTTTAAACAAAACTTTTGTAAAATCATATCCAAAGCCATAACTGTTAACGTAGCACTGATTTTCTAAAAGACCTGCTCTCAGAGAAAAAGGAACAGTGTGATATGATGTGTTAATAAGCGCTACATAAATTGCAGGTCCTTCAAATCCCAGTTTCTGCTTTCTACAATAAAGATGACCCTGAGGCCATGGCCCAAGATGTGTGTGTACAAACCATCATACCTGAAAGAAAACTATGCAAAGTAAAAACAAACAAACAAACAGATAGTTTTCTACCTCTCAGTGTCTGAACTGTTCCGGTCACATCTCGGTTTCTGTTTTATGAGCAGATGAATGTTGTGGGTTTTGGTTTTCTTAAATCAGCAGTGGTACCTTGATTTCTGATAGCATTCATATGCCTTACTGAACTTGAAGCTTTGCAAGTTTCAACCTTCTTTTTGATTATTTATATATGAGATAGATATATCTGTTTATCAAGTGAAAGACACTGAACGTGCTGCTGGAGCAGGTCCAAAGCCATTACAGGAGAGTTCTTGTGTGCTTTACTTTTCCCCCATTATTATGGGAGAAATTTCAGTGTCGTTTTTAAATCCCTTTCTTTCCTGGATGTTTTTGTGCCGATATTCTTCAGTGCTCTATTTGAAACCTTTCCTTGAAAAACAAACAAACAGACAAACAAAGCCCCCCAGTCTGGTGCCGAGCATGTACTGTTTTGCCATCCCCCTGGAAATCAACTACCGTGTTGCAGCTTCACCTGTCATTATGCATTAAGTATTAAATAATCTTCTAATCAAAACAACATTATCCCATTTCTATAGAAGATTGCAGAAAGGCTAAACGCTTCCCTGAGGGCCCACAATCAAGTCTTTTTCTACTTACTCAAGAGGGGTTAAAGAGCTGAGTGTCGTAAAAGAACAGGAAGAATTTTAAGTGGAGAAATTAAAACTGTGCCAGTTTCTAAAAATAATCCCATAGAGTTGTCTTAAAATTTAATGTTGGGTCCAAGTCTGAGGAGAGGCAGCCGTACAGGGGCAGGGAAAGGAGCAGGGACATGGGATTCCGCATGTGGGAAAAGTCAGAAGCTGCGTGTGTCGTGTCCGAGGGGCTTAATTTGTGTTACGTGGTTTTCAGCTGTGAACATGCAAACCGAAATCACAAAAGATAATGCTGTTTTCCCTCTGTATTAGTCACAGGTTAGAGCAAAGCAAAGCTTGCCCACCAGTGCTGAGAGGATTTCACTTGTCCAAGAAATTGCCTCATGGAGGTGGCTGGCACGGAGAGGAATTCAGGCTGTATGTTCAAAATCTGTAACTCCAGTGGGCAAGTAAGCACAAGCCAACGCTGTCTCTTTGCTGTTTCACATGTTTTTTTTACATTTGTGTTTTTCCTTGTTTTGGAGTCAAATTGAATGGTACCTCACATCTCATCTTTCAAAATAGGGGCAAGTTGCATATAGTGAACTTTATTCTTTCCCCATTGCTCTTTCTCTTATTTGCTAATTATTCCTGGAATATTGTTTACAGGTACTTTTTATCCTCTCCAGAATTGTGATTTTTGAAAAGTCTTAAGTTTGAATCACGTTGGTTACCCAAAAGGCAATCCAGGAGTGGCCATCACATAGTTTTGTTCTACTCACACCAGGAGGAGTGTAGCCTTTCGATGCCAACCGGTTACCAAGAAGGCATTAAACTGGGAGAAATATCACGCTTTGGGTAAAGCTGGTGTGTTAGAAACACCCCGGTCACTGCAGAGTTAGTCTGCAGTGTGGCTCCTGCCTCGTGCAGTGCTGCAGTGTGCTATTAAACCCCACTGATATTCACTGTAGGGGTGGTTGCACTTCATTGTGAACAAAGTGATTCTCCTGTGTCTCAGGAGGAGGTATTTACTCTGTTGTACCTTGAAGCTCAAGCAAGCCCAACCGATGTAAAATTGACTTGAATAATTGAAACAGAATTTGACCCTACGTGTTCCCTTTGTTGAGCTTTGTCAAGCATTTGTGATCCATGCAAATGAACACAGCTCATGTATATTAATGCAATGCTATTATTCTAATTATCTTTGCATATGGCATAGTAAATATTGATACTATTAATAAAGCTAAAGCAAGATGGAATTGAATATTCATAATTGAGCTCACAGTACGTTACAGATGTTTTATGCTGAGAATTAATGCTGTGTGAAGTTATATATAACTTTGATAGGTTTTAATTTGACTGCCCATGTTATCCACCATATGTCTATTCTATCTGTCCTTGATTATAACCTTCTGGGGAAAAAAAAAGTAATAACTTTCATCTATGAGGTTTTCCATAAGAAGAGAAAGGGCACAAACTATAAGTGAAAAGATCTTAAATTAGTTAAATTTTGAAGAACCTCCACATTTATCTCAAAGGCTTTTTGCTTGTTTCATCACTAGTATAAAAAAATGCATTTGTGTGTTCCCCCCACTATAGCTTATTTTTCCTCCCCCTTGGTTTAGTATGGTGTCAACATTTGCAGCTTGCTGTTGATTCTTCATCTTCTCCTCCTCTCTTTTTCAGGCCTTTCAGGTTTCTAGAATTTCAACTGAAAAATCTTGTGTAGGGTTCCAAGCTTTTGTTTGAATTCTTGTTCTTGTGAATCTGAGGTATCATCTCTTGAATCCTGCTGGCATCTGAGATTCAGTCTTTCTAACTCTGAATGCAGACCTGCCTACTTTCAAATTTCTCTTTGTTGCCTCATTTCTGTTGAATTATTGTCATTCCCAGGCTTAAATTTAAACTTCTGGTCTTTTTTTCCCCCTCTTCTGACAACTAGATCTCTTGTCTTCTTCAGTTCAGCTTCAGCAAATTGTCACTGCTCTCCCTAGTGTTTCTCTTCTTCTGAACTAGTGAAAAAAAATTCCAAGGTTTGAAAATACTTTGAGAAAGAAGATTTCCCTTATCTTAAAACTAAATAATTCCACTGCCTTTTCACCATTGTTTATTTTCCTTGGGACTCTGGCAGGGTAGCCCAAGCAGGCTCTGTGGGTCCCATGTCTTTTGCCTTTGTGTGTGGCCTCACGCAGTTGTTGCAAGTCTAGGCCTCCTTTTCTTTCCCCCAGAAGAAGCAGTTTATATAAAAAAACAGTGTCAGGGGATAATCTCTTCTCTAGAGAGAAGTGGCCTGGGTTTTGTTGTTGTTTTTTTTTTTTCTCTCCTTTCTAGCATTTATTTGTTTTCTTCCTGCAGTAGACCAGATGTGCTTACAAACCTATATTAACACAACTGCAATGGACTTCCAGGCCTTTGAAGCTCTTGTATAATTCATTCTGCTTTCAAGAACAGCTATTGGCTGGTGCCTATGTTGCAAATATAGAAATTTCATTATATGCACTTAAAATTGCACATACATATGTGAATATGTGAATATAAACTAAGCCAACGAAGGAGCTGCTATTTGTCTGCTATTCCTATTCACTCTTCAGGCAGAGGTGCTCTGCCACCAAACGATAAAAGGAAAGGGATTAAAATAGAAATTAAGAATTAAAAATAATCTTCAGGGAAGCCCTCGAGTACACCTCAAATCACATTGAGTAAGGCGTATTTCAGCAGATGCTTAGCATGAGATAAATAAATTAAGAATAAGTCTAATTCGGCAGGGTATAAAGCTCACAGATTTATGCTCAAAGTACATTTGACTAAAGTTTATCTCTTAAGTGCTCTTCAGTTCTGCACGCCAGGCCCCCAGGAGTGTATTTTCTGGATGCCTGGTTGCATTTTCTGTGCCTGGTACAAAAGTGCTGACCTGAAAGTCTTGTTTAAGTGACCAGCTAAGGATCCTTTTTTAAAACAAGTCACAAACATGGACGGGATCCTTTTCTCTAGAGCAACATAAATTATACCACTCTAACTACAAAAGCTTAATTTTAAAACAGCTTTCTGCCACAGTTAGACTATACCTTTAAAGAAATAATGTACAAATCCTATGGATTAATTCGCAGGTGACCTTGATTCCTCAGGTGCACGGGTATATGGAATGGAACGAGGCAACGGTGAGGAGGATGTGGGAGGAAGAGAGGGGAAATCCTAGTGTGCAATTGTTTCCTTAAGAGCAATATTTTTTAAAACCCATTAATCTGTAATTCATCTGATATAACCATAAATACTTTTATTTAGAGAGTTAAGACTACCACTTGCTTAAAAAAGAAAATCACTAGTGTTCTTCCTCTCCACCTGGCAATAGCTAAAGTGCTAAAAAAACCCCATAATGCCAAACTCTCAAACTCAACAACATACTTTCAAAATTAACCACATTTGCATGTGGGTAGCATCAAATTAGAAAACCAATTTGTCAAACCAAATCATCAAACCCATCATGTAGATAGTAAAGTAAGAGCTGAACTAAGAACCCATTTATGAGGCGGTTCCAGTGCCCAGGATGTTGGTAACCCCTGTATAATGAATGGTGTCTCTAAACATCTTCAGGTCACTCTTTGCTTTGGTACAATTGTGCTCAAGTTTTCTTGAAAGCAAAATGTCTGGAGCTCTCCAGCTTTGTTTGGATTCTTGTACTTTTAATTGTTTCTCTCTAATTAGAATCTGATTTTCTTGTTCAGTTCCAGTCCCAGTCTCCTCTGCTCAGAGACTCTGATAGGCCACTGAATTTGAAGTAGACTTTGACCTCAAATCAAACGTTTTGAATAATTTTTCTCTCTTTATTCTGAATCAAATCCATGTTTCTTGTGGTTTTTATTTCTATGTAACAAGACTCTCCTCCAGCTAAATTTATTCACTGTAAACTGAACAAGCTATAATTTGACATGAAGTCCTTCAAAACAAACTGTTTTTCAGCAAGGAAGATGCTTTCTTTGCCACAAGCACAGGTTCTAGGCTGTGACTCCCCAGTGGAGAAATAAAACACTTCTAGTCTGTGTTTCCTTTGGCTGGATGAACCAGGCCCTGATTTGGCTACAGCCAAGTGCTGTCATCTGCTTTCTTTTCCTTTCTTTCCTTTCCAACATATGGAGGGGAGTATGTTACTCACGCTACTCCCTGCCAGCTGCTGACATAAAATGGTACTGCTCTCTTGGGAGACTTGTTTTACATGTGTTTTTCCAAAGATCAGGATAAATTCTTCCCCTCTCGAGTCTAACAGGCATTCTGGACAACTGTGGTTCAGCCTTACTTTGCAGTATTCTGCCCTTCATGCATACACAGCTCTCAAAAGGAAAAAAAAAACAAAACAATTTACTGGTTCACTCTTGCCTTATAAATCCTTATTGGCCAAGAAAATGATCCACAAGTCCTTTCCCGTGTTTCTTCATCAGATAACCTGACAATATGTTCAGCCTTTTATCACAACGTGCATAACTAACATAATTTAGTTAATTATTGGTTAATAAATTCGTCCAAGCCAAGGGCAGGGTCCTGCAGCTGGGACGTGACAATCCCAAGCACAAATGCAGGTTGGGTGGAGAACGGCAGGAGAGCAGCCCTGAGGAGGACTTGGGAGTGATGGTGGATGAGAAGCTCGACATGAGCCAGCAGTGCTCACTGGCAGCCCAGAAAGCCAACCCCATCTTGGGCTGCATCAAACAAAGCATGGCCAGCAGGTTGCAAAGGTGATTCTACCCCTCTGCTCTGCGCTTGTGAGACCCCACCTGGAGCACTTTGTCCAGCTCTGGAGTCCTCAACATAGAAAGGATGTGGAACTGTAGGGTTGGGTCCAGCAGAGGGCCACGAAGATGCTCAGAAGGATGGAGCACCTCTCCTGTGAAGACCAGCGGAGAGAGTTGGGCTTGTTCAGCCTGGAGAAGAGAAGGCTCTGGGGAGACCTTAGGGGAGGCCTTTCAATATCTGAAGGGGCTACAGGAGAGCTGGAGAGGGACCCTTTGTCAGGAAGTGCAGTGACAGGACAAGGGGAAATGGATTTAAATTAGAAGAGGGGAGATTGAGATTAGACACTAAAAAGAAATTCTTTCCTGTGAGAGTGGTAAGAGCCTGGCCCAGGTTGCCCAGAGAAGCTGTGGCTGCCCCATCCCTGGAAGTGTTCAAGGCCAGGCTAGATGGGGCTTGGAGCCACCTGGTCTGATGGGAGGTGTCCCTGCCCAGGGCAGGGGGGTTGGAACTCGAAGACCTTTAAGGTCCTTTTCCAACTCTAACCATTCTACAATTCCATGATTCTATGAATTTCTTCTTCACAGAGAGTGAAACCTCCAGTCCTTACTCCCATTTTTATTAAAGCATTAATCTGGAAACTACTTGTCAGCCACAAGAAGCTAATCCCTGTCAGCAATAATTCTGGCGTATGACTCAGTGTCAGTGACCCTGCCTAAGCTGTGGAAAGAAAATAGAACCATTTGGTGCTTTTTTCCCTTTCCTTTTTCTCTTCTCTCTTCTTTCTCTCCTCTCTTTCTCTTTCTTTCTTTTTTCTTTTTGTTTTGTCCTGTCCCAGTAGGATACTGTGCAACAGAGTCCTGGAAGGGCCTGGGGGAGCAATTATCACCACTTTTCTTGCACTTGCTCTTCTCCCCATCACTTCCTCTCATGCTGTTCTGCCCATTTATTTTGTTATTTAATAAGCTTTCTGGACAACAAGCATGCCTTTTTTTCTGGACTGGAAAACACTTTAATACTGTAGGTATTATTGCAACCTACAATTACCATTATGAATAACAGAATCTTCTTTAATAACAGTAATCTGCAGAGGCTGGTGAACTCCTGGAGCTACAGTTTCAGAGCATTTTTCAAAATATACAAAATCAAATAAAGGTGTCATTTGTCTCAGCAAAAGTGATTTATTATTATCCAAATTGTACAGCTGTGAATTTTACTTGGTTTTAATCTCACGAGATGCCCGTGCCTGTCTGTTTTCCAACTATAAACTGGTTACCTGTTTCAAAGTGGGAAAAAGACAGAATTCAGTCTTTGTTTGATTGCATTATTTTTGTAGGAAAACCTCCTTTCTTAAAGATGTTGGATAAAGCATGAGCCCATCCTTTTCGCTTCTGGTATCTTATCGTCAAGGGCACGTTAGAAATGCAGCCCTCTGTTATTTTATTACGTATTAAAATGTTTGATATGCTCAAATATATTCTCTTTTATGCAGGTTGGTGTGTGTACTGCTGAAACTTATTTTCTTCAGTCCTGTGAGGACCTTCAGAATGATTAAATTAGAAAATGTAAATAAGGTCGCTTTGGCTGAAGAGCTCTTCTATAGAAAAGGAAGACAATCCATGACACCATTGGAACGGTACCAGCTGACTGGCTTTGAGGTTGGAAACTGATACTTCTATACAATGCCCTCAAGCTGATAGATTTTCTGGTGATGGCTTCATTACCACTCATTCCTAAGTGTGAAGCTATTGTAACCTCCTGTTAAGATTAAATGCAGTTCACTTGCTTATTAGGGCATTTTCCAAGTGGTCATAAAACCACTGAGGTTGGAGAAGACGCTTAAGAGCATCAAGTCCAAGCATTAACCTAAGAGATGAGCCTGATTTGATAAAACTGTGGCAAAAATTGTTGGGAACTTTGAAGTTTTTATGAAGTATTTATAGCCTAAATCCCAAACAGATCCCAAGTTTACTAGAGGTTTCGTTCACGTTTCACAGCTGGATGGAATATGGGTATTCACCTAAAAATATGTTCATTTCTGAATACTCTGTACTGAAGATACACCGCAGAGGAGTGCTGCTTAGCTCATTAATATCAGACAGAGAGAGACAATTTGTTCCAGAGTGGCCACAGTTCTGCAGATTATTTTGCTTTTTATGCAGGCGGTGAATTTCTATGTTGGATTTTCCTTGATGTCAAGGGACGCTACTACAGTTTGCCAGCCTGATGCAGGCAGGTAAGTATTTTAAATGGAACCAAAATGTGTGACACAATTCAATCACGTTGCACACAAAGCAACATCCAGAAGACTGGTTTAATGCTTCCTACAATTACCACGATGATGGAAATGATCCTTCGAGCAGCTCTGCTCCAGGTTCCTTGGGGTTCACGCTGCACTTTTGTGAGTTTCAAATCAGGCTTCTTGCCATGTATTTTAAGCCCAGAAAGTTCTGAATACAACTTTCAAATATTTCTACTCTTGTGAGGAAGGAGGGATGTCAGCAGATTGAAGAGTAGATTAACGTTTAAATTGTATAGGTTATTTTTTGTATTAGTGATGATTCCTCTGACACTGTGCCAAGCCAAAAGGGAAATTCAAAAAAGAGGAAAAAACAAAATAAATGCTCAGAAAGGAAAAAGAAATTCTCTGATAAAAATGTTCGAGGTGGAGGATGGGGAAACAAATTTGATATTAACACCACCACTACCACATCCCACCAAGATTGCCTGTCCAAGTGATTGGGTAATAAGAACACCTGCAGAACTACCAGCCAGCTGGGCACAAGTTAGGTGGCAGCTGCTCCAGAAATAACAACAATTTCTAGTGTTACATCCCTAAAAAAGTCTAGAAAAGCTGGGGAGAGTCCAAGGAAGAGCTATATGGGATAAAAGACCCATAGAAAATATGGCACACTGAAAGACTTGGATACGCCCTATTGGCAAAAACAGGAACATAATGTTGGCTTAATTTCTAATTAAACAAAAATATAAATTATTTTGAGAAAATGAAAAAAAACCCCTAACCATAGAGAGAATGAAATACTAAAATAGATCAGCTCAGAGGCTGCAGAGGCCTTTTAATTGTAAGTGGTTAAAAAGAAAAGGTGAACTTTTGTTCTTAAATCTGTTACAAATGGTCTGGACAGGCATTATTCTGCTTCACAGTTGGGGAACTTTCCACTCTCCCTTACAGTTCCATTTTTTAAAATTAATTATTATTACTGTGTTGCAAAGACCTCCTAGAAATTACGACTTTAATCTGGGACCTCTAAATTCTATTATGATGGAATTTAACATAAACCTCTTTTTTGATTCAGTGAATTGAGAGAGAAATTAGTTTAACACACCGGGCTTCTGGAAGCTGAGTAAGTGAGACCATAAGAGACAATGAGACCTAGTTCTAATGCAGGATCCTAGAAAGAAATGAGGTAACATCTATCTTGTATCAATAAAGTTTAGCAAATCCAAGCAATGGCTCTGGTAAATTGAATTTTCTAGATTTTTCACAAAACCCCGTATATTTCTGAAAGTTTCATCCTTAGTATACAAGATAATTTACAGAAAAAATCTGCACTTATTTAAATTGGTAGGAGATTAACAAATACAGTTATTTCACATCTGATTGTTCCACTAAAAAACCATCTGTGAGCTAAATAAACAATATTCTTAGTAAAGTTTTAGCTTTTATTTTAATCCAATCCTTACAAAGGTGAGCAACTGTTTCCTGGACGTCAAACATTTCTTGATACCACAAGATTTGGTTCTGTTCTGTATTCCAGAAAGTGGAGGAAAGAAGTGCTTCTACTGCTTTGGATTAATAGGATCTGATTGTGGCTTTTTTGAAGGTCAGTAACTTCTGAACCTACGGGCGACAGCAGTAACATATCCACAAACTAAATCAAATTCAGCAGCAGTTTTATAGCCAAATTTAGAATGGTTTAGCACAGCTTGAGTTGCTTAATAGTGGTGAACGTTCACTTCATTCCAGAAGAAAGTGCCTTTGAATGATGAAAGCTGCTCACAAAAGAGACGTGTCATGGGATGTCAAAAGGAATACTTACAATCTATCCAGCCTTTTCCTTTCTTATCCTGTTGAGAGCTGGTTCCCGAGACAGATCCACAGGAATTCAGGCTGGACCCTTTCAAAATGCTTGCATAAAGGCTTTGGGCATGAGCTGGGAGGAAACTAGCAAGTCAGTGAATGAAAAAGCAGCTTTTATGTGGTATCTGCCAGCATGAAAGCCAAAAAAACCTGTAACACCCATGGCCTGAAGACCAAATAGAGACAAATAACCAGCTTTGTTCTACTCAGTATGTCCCTCTGTAGCTGTTGTAGCAGGGAGGTCATCGATGTGACATGCGAATGACTGAGACCCTGTTTGGATACCTCCGATGTGATATCTGACAGACAGAAGGCACTGACGTCTGAAGGGCTACAGAGCAGTCTGTGAAGGTCTCTATGAAATGGAATTCTAGACATACTTTCATCCCAGGTAACACTTCAGTAAACTACAATGATAAAATATTTGGACTTTTTTTCTTTTTTTCTCAATTTAAAGAAAGCTTCGTTTTTAGTTTGGATCTATTTCTCCTTGGCGTTTCATGTGGAAGTGTTTGATTTCATACATGCTGCATCCCTTATGTCTATTTTAGCTGCCATCTCTCCAATGTTTTGGAAAACATTGGGAGTTCACAGCCTACAAGCTACCAGTTCCTTTGTTATTGATATAAACTTGGATACACCTATTCAAAAATGCAATTAGATGATAGGACAGGACAGGATAGAATACTTCAGTTGGAAGGGATGTACAGCAATCATCTACTCCAACTGCTTGACCACTTCAGGGTTGACCAAAAGTTAAAGCAAATTATTAAGGGCATTTTCCAAATATCTCTTAAATACTGACAGGCTTGGGGCATCAGCCACCACTCTAGGAAACCTGTTCCAGTGTTTGACCACCCTTTTCATAAGGAAATTCTTCTTACTGTCAAGTCTAAACCTCCTCTGATGCAACTTTGTTCCATTCCATGTATTCTGTCCCAGGATCCCAGAGAGAAGAGCTTAGCACCTTCCTCTCCATCTCCCCTTCTCAGGAAGATGGAGAGAGCCATGAGGTCGCCCTTCAGCCTCCTCTCCAAACTCAGTAAGCCCAAAGTCTTCAGCCACTCCTCACAGGACATTCCTTCCAGCCCTGTCATCAGCTTTGTTGGCCTCCTCTGGGCTCATCCAAGAACCTTCACATCCTTCTCGAGTTGCAGTGCCCAGAACAGCACAAAATACTTGAAACTGGAGATACAGAGAAAGAGGAAAAAAAGGAAGCAGTGGTGGGAGAAACAAGAAGATTAAGGTATGAAACTGCTTCTAATATCACTTCTTTTTTCCTTTCCCCCCTCTGGCTTTTTCGTCTCACAGCTCAACAGCAAATGTTTTAAGTACATAGAGAAAAAGCTGATATCTTTGCACGCTCTTTTGATGTCATCCTGCTGTTTGTTTTTTTTTTTTTTAAACCAGCATATATCCATATACACATTCCCCTACTGCTGCTTTCTTTCATCTCCAGAGATAAGTCATTTTCCTCCTTTTTCAAAGGTTCCTAAAACGCTCTGCTGCACCACACAGTCTAAACCACCCAGCTCTATGCAAGTCACTAGAAATTCATATTGCCTTGGAGAACTTGCAGTATATTTGATGATACTGAACTCTTCCTTTTTAAAAGTAAGATGTTTAAGTAAAATCCTCTGTACTGGTTTGGCTTAGGAGAAACTTCTGTGAAACTTGAAAAGGCTTAAGGAAAATAACTTCACTCATTTGAGTAATACTGTTTCAAATCAAGATTGTTTCAGTTTATGACTATGGAATACTTTGTGATTATACCAAGAATTCAAAATACCATAAAACTTTTCATTCTGCAAGCAGAATAAATGAATAGATTAGCTGATATTACCATGAGGGTGAGAATGCATCAGTCCCTTTGTGGGTATTTGAACTCTGTAGCAAACACTGAAGGAAAACTTTATTTTCCCTGTACTGTTAGCTTGCTGAGGTCAGCTTATTAAAAATATACTCATAACTGTCATATCATACACAATCTAATTTAATAATTCCTATTTTCTGTTCAGTATATACTGAAACTAGCTTTTGACTCAGTGATAATTGCATGTGGCTCGCATGGATGCTCATACAGATGTTGCTTATATATATATAATCCATAGTATTTCATTATGCTACAAGAAAATTATTTTTAGCTCTAGCTAAAACAATAAAAAAAAGCAGATTCTTGCAAAATATCTTGCTTGCTTGACATTTTAATGTCTTACATGCGTAGCATTCATAGGTAGTTTACCTATTATCTTTCAGTAGTTCTTGAACAGACTTATTCTTATTTCCTAAATAATTGCAAGATAAATTAACTATTCCTTTTATTTCTTTATATGCATATTTTGTTGTTCCCAGCACTTCATTTTTAGGGGACTGTAAAGGCAGAATATGTACTGCCAAGAAAACATCTTTCAGCTTCCAACTGCGGTTACTCACGAGAGACATACATCTGGGAAGGTCTGGGAAGGACGTGTCTCTTCGTGTTCCTTTCATGGCTACAGAACTCGCTTAAGTTATAAACATCAAAATTCTTTGGAGATAAAATTAGCATAATGAGTGGCTAGTATTTGAACCACATGAAAGCAGTGAAGTGGGTGATGCCCTTAGCACTCTGTCAGAAGGTCAGCAAATGAGATCACTAAATCACTTTGCTTTTAGTAACACTGTAATTAAGTAAATTATACTGGTCCATGTGCCGGAGTGCTTCCTTACTGTAAAAAATGCAAACAACACAAAATCCACCACTCCCCAAACCTACCAGGTGTCTTGAAGATGAAGTAAGCTCCTCAGTGCTCAGAATCTTTGTTTGACAGTGTTTCACTGTTTTCACTGTTATTTAGTGGAAAAGGATTAACAACGGGCTACCACCACGCAATGAATGCCATTATCCTAAAGAGAGCTAATGCGGTAGATCAGCAGCATTATGTCAGTTTTCAGATAACTCCCACGTTATTGATAAAATAGACTTTTGAAAAACAAGTACTGACCACACTAAATCCACAAACATTGCAGCAACAGGTTGTTGGTTCAACTGTTTTTGTTCTAACAGATACCAAGCCCCTGTATCAGAGGGCAGACTCAGAGGGGAAACAAGGTGATTTTCTCAAGGCTATATTTATTGTCAGAGCCGGGACTGTAGATAAAGAGAATGCAAGTACCGTTGGTCTGTTGGCACGCTTTGTAGATGAGGTGTTAAGGCAGTGGTTACTCCTTTTCCCATCTATTAATAACTCCATCTAGTAGTGACTTCCATCTGCTCACTTTGGGACATCAGCTAAGGTATTAGAGGTTTTCTTCTGAACTCTGTCTACACCCAGGGACCAGGGATAACTGTCCTCCAGATTTGCTTCTGAACGTGGGACTGGCTGGGATGTTGAAAGACCTGAGACCAAATCTTAGGCCTCCATGACTTGCTTGTATGACTACATACAAGAATTACTCATTTGGCTTTTACTGTTTATTTTTAAACCTCTGTGTAATACAAGAAGTTGTATGTATATTTTGGAAAATGGTGTGGTATAGTCTGCATTCTCTCCTGCTGTATTTTTTTTTTCCACTCCAAATAAGAGAACATTCTTTTGTTTGAAAACTTAAATATTTTCTAAGATGTCTGTTTCAACCAGTTAGGATCCACGTTAGGAAGAGGTTTTTCTGTTCTTAACCAGGTAAGCCAACAAAAGACAAAGAGAATTCAGTGCCATTTGTAGGAGCACTACGCCAGTCTCACGCTGCAGATCTTCATTAGGTTGGTATGAATTCAGCATCGTGTCTGAAGTTTACCAGAGTTATTAACAGGAAGGTCGTTCTACATTTTATACAAATACATGTGCTGTGTTTTCATACCAATATATATATTTTCCTTTCCCTGCCTGCATTGCTGCTGCTGAAGGAAACGGCAGAGTTTGGGAGCAGCGCCCTGGTTCTGGGAGCGAGGCGGAGAAGATGGAGCTATTGGGGAAGAATGGATTCAGGGGTAAACTTCACCTTGCATTAAGCACAGTCTGCTGAATCAGCCACTGTGCTTCCTCATTTCTCCAGGAAACCCACTGGCTATGCACAGGAAAATACAGTAGGGCTCCAATTTTTAGGGCTTATGTTAGATTAAAAAAAAACCCCAAAAAACCAAATTTGTACTTAGGTAAAAAAAGTGAAAGACAAAGAAAAAACAACCCCCAAAGTGTTAAAGGATAATTGTGTTGCTGCAGAATTGTTAAGTGCTAAAACTTATCCTACCTCTCAAAATACTCCCCTAATATTGAGAAAAGGAGAAGGAATTTTCCTGTAAATGATTTTTATGTTTGTGATTTACTTACATAACGTTGCAAACACCTATTTCAGGGTATGTTGTTTAACACCATTCACCATTTGGTGAGCTTCCAACAATGAAGGTCCAATTGCCCCAACAAGAGGAGCATTTCAGGGCTGTCTCACTTCTCAATAGTTATAGTATAGTCATACAGTTATAGTTATAACTATATATAGTTACATAACTATAACTAGTTAGTTATAAAAGTTCTCAATAGCTCCAAAACTTCAGAGGCTTGC
>VZTM01016475.1:81449-95576 GCA_013400555.1 Jacana jacana | reverse complement strand
TAGTTTTATATATGAATTGATTTGTCAGAGATTACTTTCTATTTCACAAAATTATTTGGAGTACAGCTAAACCTGGAGGAGGATGGATATCCCAGGAAACCACTGCTTCTGAGATGGATGTAGACCCTCTAGATTTGCTTTCATGTTCAATTTTTAATTAGCCGTTCTCCAGGATGGTTTAATTTTAAAGCAAAACAACCATTATTTACTGCCTTGGAATCTTTTTCTTGGTACAGAAACAGTCTACAGTGTTATAGTAGTACTACTAAGAGATTGTGCAAAAGCATTGAAAGGCAGAGCTCTGAATAGGATTTATTTTCATTTATTAGTTGGAAAGAAAAACATTAACTGGACATACTCATTAGGGACAGCCAAGAAATGCCCTGAAGCACTCTTAATGCAACACAAAGGTGGGTTTGCTTTTCCAGCAGATAAACACTGAAAACACGGAGATATATTGTTAGGAGAAAAATACAGAGGTAGAAAAGAAAACAAAACAGATGGAGGATGCTTAGCTTAGCTTGCTGAAGTTAAATATGCAACTTACTTATTACCATACAAACCACAGAAACATTCATGATTCTATTGCATGCCCTGTTAAAATTAACACAGACATCTCAACTCAGAACGGAATTAGATTTCAAATTCTCTTTGTAGTTACTGAAACCTTGCATGAAAGGTGGTGGATCACACTTCTGCCACACGAAGAGTAATCTCCCAGAGCAAAAGACTGCATTGCTTCTGAGATCTGGAGTTCCAAAGCTCAGATCTTTGGGTTGCAGGTTTTCCAGGTGTGTGAGTGAGGGTGAAGAGTTGATGCAGTTCATGATGACTACCAAGAGGATGTTGTGAAAGAGGTTCCAAAGGTCACATTGAGCCTTCTGGCCTTAGATCCCTCCATCACCCTGAGGACTGTGTTGTCCAACCTCCTCCTCCAATCAGAGTAAGCAGTGAGCCCAGACCACAAAAGGCACTCTTTTGGGTCAGTAAAGAAATTCTCCATCATCAGAACAAGAGAAAACGGACTCAAGTTGCACAGGGGAGGTTTAGATTGGATATTAGGAAAAATTTCTTCATGGAAAGGATTGTTAAGCACTGGAATAGACTTACCAGGGAAGTGGTTGAGTCACCATCCCTGGAGGTATTTAAAAGACAGGTAGATGTGGTGCCTAGGAACATGGTTTAGTGGTGCTTTTGGAGGAGTGAGGTTAATGGTTGGACTTGATGATCTCAAAGGTCCTTTCCAGGCTAGGCAATTTTATGATTCTGTGATTATGTCAAAGATCGTTTTTCATGAGGAGCTGTGAACACCTGTAAGACCTACTAATTGCATCACTTCACTTGTCTTTCAGTTCACTTTTGCTGCTGCTAGCCTTGCCATTGTTTGATTTAGCTTTCCCCATACAAAATTCAACTGCCTTCTCTCTGACTGCCTGTGTTAATAACTACAGCCCTCAGCCAAAAGAATCTCCAGGATCAGACCCAGTATTAAAACCATGTGTTTTCTTGAAAGCCTTTGTTCAGTACAACTTGCTTGAGGAAAAAATATCTGAAAATCCAACTTTTAGTCATATAAGTGAAATTTTGCAGGCAGAAACCTTGTATTTAGGTAGATGCACAAGGGTAAAACATGTAAGTATTCCTGTCTTCTTAAATCTGTTATGATAAAAGAGAATGTGTGCAGAAAGGATGCACATGGCAGAGCTGTTTTTCTTTTTCCAAGCTGGCAAGCTGAAATCTTATCATCCTTTGGAAGAACCTACCCACAGCAGGCTGTAGGATGCCTGTCCAAGCTGAGATTGAAATCAAATTCAAATTTTAAATGATTACAGATAGTCTATTACAATAGCAGTCCTAAAGGAAATCAATGTAGAAATTTAACTTTGCTTTCAAATTTTATTTTTTTTTTAATTTTTTTTTTATTCTTGCCAGTTTGCACTCAGAATTGATATCCCTGACATTTTTTTTCTTACAGCAAAACCTAACTTTCTTTATTTCACAACTCTAGCTTTTCAGACCTTGGCTAACCCCCTCACTTGGAGGGATCTGCTGTCTTTCTGTAAAATCATGCCATGTTTCTGAATCAGTGGGCAAACTCCAGAAGCTGGCTGTACAGGCTGGAGGCTTTCATTTGCACCTAATGTCTCAGCTCAAGAAGGCTTTTAGACACATGAATCACAATCTTAGTGTGAGTTTGGTATTTAACAGCCTTGCTAAACTGGGCAAAGGTCTTCTGGTTTCAGTAGGGTTGAGATTTCACCCTGGGAAACAACCTGTATGTAGGAAACTGTAAATCATATTGGACCTTCTGTCAGCCCAATCCCCCCTCATCTTGGGAAGCGGGCGCTTACAACCACTTCACTGGAGCAGACCGAATGCAGAGAGAAGTCCAGCTGGACTGCAAATCTTCCTGCTAAAGCAGGGGAAAAGGGGCTATCGGCTTTAAAAATCAGGAGCCAAACTGCCCATTTTCTGTTCTAAGGATGCTGCCATCAGCTTACAGTGAGAAAAGAGTTTCAAAACACTAGAGCCAGTGGGCACAAGAAAGCATTTTCTGTTGATGTTCTTAATATGGGATAAGTTGACCTTGAAGCTATTAGAACAAGCAAATAAAATAAAAGTGGGTAACCTGGTCACTGAATTAGCAGCATTCTGTCAGTGTTTTAGGTTACATCAATAAAGTACTTTCATCTCTACCTCGCAGAAATCGGATAGTGATCCGTCGCATTATTACAATGTTAAAGCTATAAAAGAAAGAGTGGAACCAATATTATACTTATATAGCTCAGTAAAGAAGTCCACAAAGGCTATTTTCTGTAATGAGATATGATACATCATCTAGGTATAGTAGGCAAAAAACATAACGAATGTGGTTAAATTAAGCAAACCTTCAGTACAAGGTGCCTATGGGGATATTGAAAATATGACTTTGGTGTTTGATGTGCAATATAGGTGCATTGATCCACTAAAGTAACACAAAGAATCCTGACTAACCTCTTAGCATCTATCTGTGGGATATGCACACACTTAAGTTGTGCCCACACAGATCCCTGGCCACATCCAAACAAAGTCTGAAGTACATCTGAAGATGTAGCATGCCAAGTGAAGCTGTATTATCTGGAGGTGAGACAGAGCTCACTCTATGGAATGACTTTTCTGGCATTGTGATTCATGCCACGCTGAATCACAATTACCAAAATCATCTGTTAGGTTTGGCTCTTCAAGTCTTTTTGAAATCATATCTGGAGTTGTAAATTGTTAGGTTGCCATCTATAATGGTGCAAAAACTCCTCTGAAAGGAATGCCTTCCTTTAATTAAAGGTGCTTCTCTAAATGTGATACATAGTCAAATCCCAAACTGCCAGTCAGAAGTAAGCGTGACCAGATTACATTACTCCTTGAAGTATGCCCATTAGAAAGTGCTGTGATGGTAATCAGATGGTAATGCAGTACATTAGACTCAATATCGTGGCCAGAAGAGGCTCACATGGCAATTGCAATCTAGCATGATGCTATGGTTGGTGATAGCCTTGTTTAGAAAATCCCCAGGGAAAATGTTGTTTTCACAAAGTGTACTGAGATTCTGCTGTGACATAATTAGAAAAGCATGACTGACTTTTCATTTTATTTCATATCCTCTCTTATTTAATATGATTTTCTGAAGTAACTGCAGAGGTCTTTCTTGCTGAAACTAGCCAACTGGATCCTTGTTTTGAAAAGACACATTTTTTTCCCCCAGGAAAATTATTTTTATGGAATTCATTATTTTATTGAGAGTGTGTTTATTTCCAGTCATGACAGAGTTACTCACAGCATACAGTCAGCGTCAGGTTTTGAATTCAATTACCAAATTCAATGGTGAATACCTTTAAAACCCTTCTGATTAATTCTATCCAAGTGTAGAGTGAGGTAAAGATTTACCATATTCAACACCTCCATTAATCACAAAGAGTAACCTCACTAGCAAATATTTGTCCCGTAAGATGTTTGCATTACCTTAAATATTCCAAGTCACTCTTCAGGAATTCCCCTCCCATTGCTTATTTTTAGTGACATAACATAAAACTTAAATGGACCAGGTGGGAATTAACATGAAAGATTATTGGCTTTTGAAAAAACTCTGGCAAGTGAAAGTCACTAATTATCAACAAATCAAGGCACTGAAACTGCATCCTGAAAATGCTGTATTGACAAATGTATTTAATTCAAGTTAACTGCATCCTTATTAATTTTTCAAATGTCACCATTAATGATCCAAAATCTAACCTTAATATAATGTTTTTTTGTTTGATTTGATTTATTGTTTTAGCTCCGGAAGTGTTCCAGGCCTTTATGGATGGGGGTCCAGGATACTCATACCCTGTGGACTGGTGGTCACTAGGAATTACAGCATATGAATTACTGAGGGGCTGGGTAAGAATAATGGGGTTTGTTGTTATTTAACACATTGAGTGACAGAAGTCCCAAAGTTTGCAATGCTCAAATGCACACTTTGTGATAAAGTTTGAGTGGATGAGGCTGTAGTTCAGGTCAGGAATGCCATCCCGAGTTCTTCCCAGCTGGAAACATTCTTGGGAACATTTAACCCCACTCTCAATTAGGTTATCAAAGTTTGCCTAAGTTTGGCTAAAGAATGGTCTAAAGTTTTAATGGCCTCTCCACAATGCTGATTTGGAAACAATGTTATTCTTTTTTCCAAATAGAAGTTGAAGTGCTTCAGGCGTTATTATATCTTTGATTCTCTTGGCTAATTCCTTAAAAGAGCTAAAGTAATATCCTAAGATGCTTGGCCCACCTACAGAAAATTTATCTGCCAATGCACTTGTTACTCACTTAATCAATTATGTGAATAAATTAAATGAAAAATCTTCCTGAGCATGGTCAAATGTCACAGAAGATAATGGAAATTTCTTTTGCATTTTGGTTCAAAGCTTTGAAGTTGGTTACTTAAATATTTACTGTTCCCTATGGAAAACACTAATTTAGGTACTATTTGAGGACAATTATGTTGCAAAAGTAGCTGGGTGTTTAAAAAATTTTAATTCCTATTTTGGAAAGAGGATTTTATTGCATTGCAGTGTGCTGCATTTAAGGAAGCCGAATTTATTATCATATGACACTGACACAGTACCACTATCCTGTCCTGCTAGGCGGTTTGTAATGTGAGACAATGAACAGTTTCATTTAGGATGCCAGACAAAGGAAAACAGAAATAAAGAACAATTAATATTGCCATTTTTAGATGGAAAACTACATTTCATTGTGTCTGTGCATTGTTACTTTAATCCAGAAGGCACATCTTGCAAAGGTCCAGAACTTGGCCAATCTATTTTGTATTTCCACAGAAATGACAAAAGTCATGTTCCTGACACAAAGGTATCTCCCATGACGAATCTCAGCCCCTGTCTCAAAGCACAGGAGTAACCCCCTGCCCCGTCCTTTTTTTTTTTTTCTTTAAAAAACAAAAACGTGTTTGCAAATCTCTCTAACATCATTCTCAAAAATTACTGAGGTTTTCAGCTGACTTTCTTCCCAGGATGGAAAATTTTATCCTGAGCCGTTAAGGTCAGCAAGAGATAAGCATAATACATTCTCAGCCCTAGTCACAGATGGTAGTAGTAACTGCACAGACAATAAATTAAAAGAGCATCCTGCTGGTTTTATATCAACCCTTTCACCAAGGAGTATCTTCAAGAAACCAGCACAATGAATGAATGAATGAATGTGTAAAGGAAGCTGAACTCCCAAGACTAACCACAAAAGATACCTAGTCACTTTAATAAATGAAAAAATTCTATAGAATGGTATCCATTTGCTAGGATCTAAGCAGTCTTTTCTGAATAAGTCTATCTGGCTACAGACAAAGCAAAGCTGAGATTGAACCAAATTCTTTTCTTTTAGTAAAAACATTGCCATCTGTCCATGCTCCAGTCAACCAAGCCAGCTGCTTGGTTTCTCCTGAAGAGTGGCTCTTGCCCACTGAACAAGTCAGAGGGTGGCTTGGCAGCCCACCACTTTGTACAGACTGGGAAAATGTGTATTTTCCCCTGAATTGTATTTCTAATTTTTGCTAGACAAGGCCTAAACTGACAGCAGTGATGACAAGAGAAGTCATGGTGGGTTGAGGGAATGCTCTTAACCCGGGGCATGTTGCTATCTGTGACAACCTTGAGCTTCGAATCTCCATCTGCTGCAGCAGCTCCACGCAGATGGCTGCAAAGAGGCAGCTTGCATGTACAAGGCTGCAAGATAAACCTAAGGGCAGTCATCAGGCTCCTCCTCCACGCCCCCATAGCACGTTATTTAGCAGGGAGGAGAGACCCCATTGGCATGGAGCAGAAGGGTGGGTGCTGGGTGCAGCCCTGGGGAAAGAGGAAGATGTTGCACTGGGCAGAACCACCTGGAGATGTGGCTTTCTCCAGTTGGTGTATGGTGGATGCTAATGCATGGTGAAGGCAGAATGGAAAGGTGGAAGGAGTGTTAACAAGCAGGGGTTATTTCTATCTGAGCCATTTTTTGGTTAGCCCCAGTAGCACTGGCATTCCTTAAAATGTTGCAGGCACATTTCTCTCCCTAGCCAGTTACCAATAAAAAACCTAACAAACAAACCCTCAGGTTTATAAAGCTTTGCATCAGACCTTGGTCTTTTCCCTAATTTCAAGAAACTAAACTGCACGATATAAAACATGGCATAATTTTGTCAGTGGTAGGTTGATGATTGGACTAAATGATCTCAAAGGTCCCTTCCAAAAGACTAAGCTTATAATGGCCACTTTATAATTCTAATTAACTAAGAACAGTATTAAAAATCTCCACAAATCTCAAAATATTAAGTTAGACTTCAGAAGGTTAAAATCCTTAAAATAAGGTAAATTTTTAAAGGATTTTTTCCAGTGAGGAAAAAGGCATGTGCAGAAACATCCTTTTATTCTCAGTTTTTCCTTCTTTCAACAATATATTATTCCTTAAAGTTGTTATTTTTAGAACCAAGGCACCATTTCCAACAATTGGTGTAAATTCTGGCTTAGTGATCATATTGGTCACTTGATTATATCAGGTTTGAAATCATCAGTAGGTTACTTCTTGACCACACGAATGTTGTTAACAATGCTGTTAACAGAAGGTTAACCTTTCATTTTTAATTGCTGCTTTATGGCAGCATTACCACAGGTAGGGAAAAGCACATGATAGACTATTTCAAATGACAGTCTTGAACCTGACTCTAGAAAATTATGTATTCAGAGCAGGCATCTAGGTCCTGTTGAATTCACATGGACATGATACAGCTAAATGACAACTGACTAACTGAATGTGAATCAGAGCATAAAGATTTAAGCAACCCTTGGATTAATTTTTACAACATCCCAGTGCCTTGGAATAGATTTTTCAGTGGTGTCCAGTGACAGGACAAGAACTAACAGGCACAAACTTGAACATAGCACATTCCATCTAAATATGAGGAGGAATTTATTTTCTTTTAGGGTGGCAGAGCACTGGAACAGGCTGCCCAGAGAGTTGGTAGAGTCTCTGTCTCTGGAGACATTGAAAACCTGCCTGGACGGGTTCCTGTGCCACCTGTTCCAGGTGGACCTGCTTTGATAAGGCGGGGTTCGACTAGATGATCCCAGAGGTCCCTTCTGACCTCATAATCATTCTATGATTCTGTGATATAGTTTCAAACGTGTTCTAAGTAAAACATATGCATGAATCTTCTCAAAATAAGAATATTTTCTGCTCCTTTATGAAGAGAGGCTCTAATTCACTATCAGATTAGATAACACCTTGAAAGATTTTAAAATTATAATCTTGTACCAACATGTGCTAGCAAAAGTCAAGGGATGATTCAGTTCTTAGTGAAGATAACAACTATCTTCCCTTTGCTGTTGAGGATATTGGATTAGAAGAAAACTATGTCGTGCATCAATTTACGTATTGCTGCTGTGATGGCATTTGACTCCCAATATTGTATCGTATCATATCGTATCGTATCAATCACATATTTATCACCTGCTGGGTACAACTTAATTCACAAGCAACCCACACTCTATCCTCGCTTAAAAATATATGAGTATCATTCTAACAACTTACTTCACAAATACAAGTCTTTAAAAATATGTGCACAATAATTAATAAAAGTATAAATTTGTATGTAGTGCTTTCATTTCCAAATGCTACATGTAATAAAAGATGAACCTCAGTAATCTTCATGAACAAAGCACTGTGAAGCCTGAGACTTCTATTCATCTATAGAAGAATTTAGGCACTGCAGACACAGAACAGCAGGTCCATATAATTCATAGAGCCATGTAACGAGATAGTTTCAGATCTCAAAAAGGGCAAAGGAGAAGGATTGGGATTTGGAGGCTACTTTTTAACTGTGTTTTTTACACAGATCTTTGTAAGCATGTAATACTCAGTAAAATCAGGCTGACAGCTCCCTTCAGCCACCATTTTTCTATCTTGTCAGTTTAGATTACAAGAACATTCTAGTACTACACATAAAAAATAGTAAATAATCCACATTCACATAGAATGCCCCAGGAACAAAATTATTCAGCCATCTCATTTGAACTGATACTTCTTTCATAAGAGAAAAAATTTCAGAGGAAATGCTTTTATGAGTAATTGCATTCATTACGAGCAAAGAAAAGCGTACGTGCAAAGAAGGATTTGCCTCACAGTTGCTCAAAATTGTTATATTTTGGTGCTTTTGATATTTCCAGCATAAACAACACTGAGCTCAGGGAAACTTGAATTGTCTACACTCTTTTGTCCACTCTTACTGACTTGATAATTTAAT
Source organism: Jacana jacana (assembly GCA_013400555.1). Classification (NCBI taxonomy): domain Eukaryota; kingdom Metazoa; phylum Chordata; class Aves; order Charadriiformes; family Jacanidae; genus Jacana; species Jacana jacana. The sequence continues at coordinate 86,776 of VZTM01016475.1, read as the reverse complement.
TTTATACCAGAGGCCCTATGAAATTCATTCAGCCACCCCCATTGATGAGATACTCAACATGTTCAAGATAGAAAGAGTTCACTACTCATCTGCATGGTGCAAGGGCATGATAGCACTACTGAAAAAGGTAAGAGGTCACAAGCACCTTTTGTCCTCTCTTCTCTTCCAGAAGCCCCTCCAACAATGCAGAGGCATGGGGCAAGGACACACATAAGTTAGTCGCAATTCCAAGGATAGAAAGCAGTGCTTATCCCTAGACTTTTCTGAATGGGAGTGTTGTGGTATTTTCTCTGGATTATTATTATTAGCCTTAGACTGCAGCTTTTCATTGACTAAAGGAAATAGAAATCAAATGCGTCTGTTTATTTTGAAACTGATTCATTAGTGATAGTAAAACTTTGGGGATCGGTGATTCCCACTCTGTGACTGGGTCCCATCTCTCTAGCCCTAGTTGTTCCTGTGAGAGAGGGAAGAAAAGGACCGCTCTGACCTCTGAATTTCTGCCATGGTTTCCAGCCAGGGATCTTAGAAGTGAAAAGGGCTGTGTCTCTCCCTGTCCCATGTTGCCATAGTTGCAACAACAGAAGTCGAGCCACTTTACTGTCAATGTCGCTCAGGTACAAAGACATCACAGACCAGGAACTCACTTTCTTCTTCAAATCCCCGTTATTTATTTGGTTTAATTTTCTGGCTGCAAAGATCATCTGCCTCTTTTAGGTGTTTCAGACCATTGCTACTGATATTTGAGCAGGAAATGTTTGTGAATGTGCGAACAGAGCAGCGGAAGATCAATTGCCTTTGCAGCAATGAGCAATCTATTTTTGATAGATGGAGCAATGAGGTAGTTAATTTTAATTGCTGCCAGGATGCTCAGTGTAACTGTATCTTCCAATAAATTAAAGATGAAATACAAATTTTTAGGTGGCATTGAACTGTGATGTTTCACGTCACTTGGACTCTTGTGTATTTGTAAACAGACTTTTGTTGCTAATACATTTATACACTCATGTCTGCAACAGCCATCTGGTGGCAATTAAATTATGTTCATATCCTATGAGCTATTACTTTTATTTTTTTAGATTAGGAGCTGTTAGAGGATTCCCCAGCCATTTTGTTATTCAAAATTGTGCATGATACCATTTATGCATATGATACATTTACTCTTATATGGCATCCAGTCCCTTAGAAAATGCCTTGTACTTGATCACAGCTCCTCACTAAAGACCCAGAATGCCGTCTCTCAAGCCTTGCAGACATCCAAAGCTCTCCATACCTAGCTGATGTCAACTGGGATGCTGTTCTAGAGAAATCTGTGACTCCAGGCTTTGTTCCTAACGTAAGTTGATATTCCAGGTGAACTGTGTTTGCAAATTCCAACTCTAATTATCACCATTTTACTTGCTTACACTTGTGTTTATTGCTCTTCAGTGATTTACTTCTCACAGAAGCTTTACTTTGGATTTTGTTTTCATTTATTCAGTCACAGCTAAGGGAAAATTTGGCCCATTTCATTAGATCACAACAAAAACTAATTAACCTCGCTTCACTTTTTGTTCACTTTCAAATAAAAAAAAAAACCAAAACCAAAACATTTTCCAGGCTTTGAATTTCAATGGTTGGAGTAAATGGTTGTCAGAGTTAACCCTGAGCCAAAGAATACCAAGACCGTGGCTGCTCTGGAAGCCAGATGACTGAATAACATTTGCAAGACTTTTTAACATCTCAGTGTGCTGTTCCTTTTTCACTTAAAAAATATTTTTTCAAAAGACTGTCCTACTTCCTCTATGAGAGTTTCCTACACTGAAACATTCCAATTATATGAAGGAATCTAGTAGTTTCTTTTTTTTTTTTTCTGTGGCTCCATTTTTTGAATATTATCTACATATTTCCATTTTGATCATTTGTAGGTTGAATGGCTTTGAGGACGATGAATAAAAAGCAATGAATGTAGCATTGACATGCTTCTCCACTTTGTTGCTTGCCCACTTTGGCAGTGGTAGATTTACTGTTGGTTTTAAAGGTCGTTTCTAACCTGAATGATTCTATGATGCTATACTCAGTCATATTGCACTGTAATTCTTCTCCAAACAACACATTTGTAGCATATTGGGCATTGCTTATATGTATTTTTATGCAGCTGTGAATAAAGATGAGGAAGGGGGAATAGCTAGACCCTATCCAGAGGCACATTAGAGTTCTTGGGACAGAAATCTGGCAGGGACAGGATCCAGCCCTCCAGAAGCGGAGGGGGAGATGTCGTTGCCTAATGGGGCAATGACAGCGAGGTAGGGTGCCAAGACAGTGCTGGCAGTGTTTGCTGTTCTTCCTGGCACCTCACCAGAGCCTTTCCTGGAAACAGCATCCTGCAGGAGAGCAAGCTGTGGGTGGGCAAGCAGAGCTTCCCTCAGAGAGATCAGGGAAAGACCAGGTCTCTACCCTATGCAAAGCACTGCAGAATAAAGCTGCTCCCTGACCTCATGGACCACGAACTCAGTCCTCCATGGTGACATAGTTCTACAAGATGAATTGAGGCCAACATACACGGCGATCTGGGGAGAGTTGTATACATTTTTTGACAGCTTGCTGTCAGGAGCTTGCTTGTCTTCTGCAGGCAAGAGGGTGCATGAGAAGCCCTTGATAGGAAGGTCTCATTGTTTAATTTCTCCATGTAGTTTGATTCCATAGACATCATTCTCACTTAACCAGTACGTTTGTTTCTTTATGGTTTAGCTAGTTTCTTTATATTCACCCTGTAGTCATAAATTGTTAGTAGTTTTTTTTCTATTGTTAATATTTGATAGAGGAAGCAAAAAATTGCTTAAATGTAATTTGCTTTCATTTTTAAAGCTTCAGAATGAAAGTGATGTATTTTTAAAGGGCTTAAACAAATCTTAAAACTGTACATGCTCAGGAAAGGCTGATATTGATCAAACATAAATAAATTTATACGTAAATATAAATAATATATAAACCACCATTAATAGAAAACAAATAAATTCTACTAAAGCTGACTGGATAGTATGCCAGAAAAGGCATCAGAGAGACTAATACGATTCTTTGATTATATAGACTTTGCTAGGAATTAAAATGATAGAGTGATCTCTAAATCAAATGCTTTATTGTAGGACACCACAAGTTATACAAGTGGCTTCTGATGTGGTTTTACTGCTTAGTGTCTTTGGTTACTAAATGGTATCTGACATTGATGTATGACTTGTCTTAGTACTTCCACCTTGACGGTGACAATTGTGTGACTGAAGTCCCAGAGGGAAACAGGCTGCTTTTAAGACCTTCCACCATACAGTTCAAATTGTATGCAAGCTTTTTTTCAAATGTTTTCAGAAAATGAGTAGAAGAAAAGAACTCATATTATTCTGATTAAAGGAGTAGCACAACACTGATGCAGTAATTAGGATGCCAAGTAGTGACTTTTAAAAAATGTACTGGGTTCCATTGAACCATAGAACTTCTGGCCATATCTTAGCTCCTATCCTTAAATCAGAGGAACAATTCATCCCAGCTGTTGTCACAAGATGGCTTTACTGCACTAATGAATAGAAAGAAAAATCCCCTTAAGGCATAAACTATGCTCCTGTAAACTTTTATGCTGGAAAGTTCTGCAAGAATCAAGAACCTGAGAAGAACAAAGGAAGAATCTAAAAAATATCAAGGAAGGAAACAGCCACATAGAAAAGGTATTTCCAAGAGTTCTGCTTAGTATCAGGACTTCCTGATACAACCAAGAATCTTAAGATTTCGTTCAAGCATGAAAAATTAGCATAAAAATGGACAATCCAGAATATTTAAGTAAATAAAATAATGGGTAAGAGGAAACATAAGGGACCCAATTTTTTATACAGACACAGTTAACTGCAAACAGCCTGCTCCTTCTTTCATTACCAGAGATGGGAGCTAGGCAACTGAATCCACCTGTTACTCTTCAGAAAATGAGATTTTAACAAGTAAGGTCTTAGAGGTGCTCCCCATCCCTCCTGTGCTACCACAGTTGCCATTTATGTTCTATGGCAATAACCAATATTCTGATTAAGACCCTGGGCTAGATACCTCTAAGTGAGGCAACATAGTACTTACTCCAGGAGTACCTCTGTATATAAGTAGGAGGAGGATCTGCCTCTATAACATGATTTTTATCTTACCTCCCTTAAGCTTCAAGCATCGCTCAAGGCCTAAAAGGAGAGTTATCATTTTACAGGTGTAGTTGGGAAGCCAGATCATTATTCATGCTATTAACACTTGCCAGACAAACTGAAAAAAACAGTGATGCTTCAAAGAGTAACTTTGGGTCCTTTTGTACCAGAAAGGAAGACTGAACTGTGATCCTACATTTGAACTTGAAGAAATGATTTTGGAATCCAAGCCTCTCCACAAAAAGAAAAAGCGACTTGCCAAAAACAAATCCAAAGATGGAGCTAAGGAAACCTGCCCACTGGTAAGCTGGGGACTGGCTGCAGTCAGTGGCATTTAATTTACATTTTCTAATGGATAAATTCAGTTAAGTGAACGTCATCACCTCTGAAAGCAAACGACCTCTATGAGATTTCACATATAACTTAACCAGCTCCAAAGAAAGATGCAAACCCACCATTTATTTTAGTCAAATAGTAAGAGCATGTTTAAGTTGTAATCATTGTTAAGATTTTCACAGATGCTCATTTAAAGTATGAAAAAGTGTTGCCAGTTGGCAAATATGCTTCCTACACATGGGCAGACAGTCATAAGAAGTGTTTATCTGCTGCTAGTACCAAAAATGAAAAATATGCAGTGAAAAGCTCGTTATTTATAAACGATTTAAAGCTGTCTCTTGTGGTCTTGACTAATTTGTCCCACATAGAAAGACCCGTTGTATAAACAGTCTAAACTTCCCGGAAGAGTAAGATATAACCCTTTTCCAGACTTTAATTTTCATTTCAGTGAGGTTTTATAAACTCTGTTGCTACTTCTAATGAATTTGAATGCCCATGCAAACTATTCTTCATAGAGCTATCAGACGTAAAAATCCGCTTAGGATTTCTTTGTGAGGAATTTCTTCCAAAAGAAAGAAGGATTGATTGTGCTATCACTGCCTGCTTTTGAAGAGCCTTCAGAAGCTGTTTTGTTCAGTGTCGTTTCTGTTGTTGTGATTTCTGTCTATGATTCTCCATCTTTTTTAATCAACCTATTCATGCTGTTTTTTAAAGAACGTACACCTGCAGCAGTGCTTGGAAACTGTTAGGAAAGAATTCATCATATTCAACAGAGAGAAGTAAGTGCATTTCTTAATGTTTGTTTAGAATTCACTACTGAAATTAATTTGAGAACTTTTTTTT
>VZTM01016475.1:0-76527 GCA_013400555.1 Jacana jacana | reverse complement strand
ATCCCCGCTGATCTAAGCAGCCTTGTCCCTTTCCTAAGCTACCGGTACACCTTCTTTCTCTTCTCCCTATTTGTTCAATGCAACCACACTAAAAAATTCTGCCACAGATTGAAGCAGTCACATGGATGCTGCACATTTCCCTCTCTTTTCTTACTGTAATTCCTACTGCTTGGCCATACTGCCTTCTTTCCTAAAAGGTACTGAGCAGCTCTACGTGAATAGGCAGCTCCCTGTTCCCTGAATAAACAACAGAAGTTGGGGGAGCATATTTTAAGCATGTTAAGATGCTTAAAATCATGTTGTCTGATCTTTTCCATATTGTAGGTGAAAAGATTACTTAATATTCTCAGCATTTTTTCATAAGATCAAATTTATTATCTCTGTCTTTGTAGTTGCTTTTCTTTCCTTTCAATTGTCTTTTCAGATTCAAATCCAGAGTCCCTGAGCGCTCTCTTTCATTTCAGTTTGATTGGAATTGAATATTCATAATGATTTGCAGTATACCTCAATGAATGCACTTTTCTTGATAGGTATTTTATGTCACTTAGTGTCTCTGGAGATATTTTTATTATCATAATCTCCATAATATCTGAATGCTTTTTGGATGAGGCTACAGCACAACTTTTCTTTTCTTGTCACTTCTGCTGACCTCAATTCAGTTTAAATCCATCTCTTTCTGAGCATTTCAAGTGGTTGCTCTGCTCTTCACTCATCTCTTTCTTGTGCCTTTTATAATGGTTATGTCTGCTTTTGGAGATTGCTCCTGCAATCTCACCTAATTAGAAAGATGCCTTTCTGAACATGATTGAATCTAGCTTATTTTTGAGCACTAATAACTGCTACTTGGTCATGCAAGCCCTTCCACTTTTGCCTTTGATTCCTGCTCATTATTACTAGTTTAGAATTACCAGGTCAAATGTGACCCTCGTCTTAGTGAGCCAAACTGCCCAAAGATTCGAGCATAGCTGGTCCAAGATGGTTATTTTTCTGTAGACATACCTTCAAATTCACTTTTTTTTTGGAGAAAAGAGTAGTCATAAAAAAGCCATTGTTTCAATAATGTGTTCACTTCAAAGATCCACGGAGGAGTCAAGAAAGGGCTAATGAGTACTTGGAACCTCATTTTCAAAGTCTTTCAGGAAAAATGGCCAAAGTTTTCCCAAGCAAGTAAGCATATCTATGCAGTGGCTACACTTTGCCAAATGGCCACCCAGCTTTGGGAATGAAAGTTTGTGTGGGGATGCGTATGTCAGAGCACTCTCTGTGCTGAAACGTGGTCCTGGAAGGATTGAGAAAACAGGTGCAGATCCTCAACACTGCAGTCCAGCAATTCTTTTCCATTTACAGAAAAGTAAACACAAATATACCTCATAAGGACTAATCAAAAGTCAATTCAGAGGCAGAGCAAAGAAAATCTTAATTTGCACTTCTCAGATTTAGAGATGAACCAAAACTGTTTGTTTCTGAGCACCATATAATATATATATTTGGGTTTTTAATAGGTTACATGGGGCAAATATCTATGATAAATGAAAGCTGCATGACAGGTCCTGACTGTTCAGTGTCCATATGGGATTGCCTTTATGATTTCTCTTCATGTCCTAAACTAGCATAAAATCTCACCTGTTACAAGTCTACAATTATGTAAGAATGAGTCATGAAGGCTGAACTCTTCATCCTGCTTTAGGAAAGCATTTTGGGGGACAGTTGCTGAAGCAATGCAGAAACAAGCTAATAATGGTGTAACACGATTAGTGCCAGTCATTATGATACTTTGGGCATCTGTTGAACATATTCATAAATGACTTGGAAAGGGAGGTGAATGGTGAGGTGATGAACTTCACTGCTAATACCAGAGAAGTCAAAACTAAATCCAACTGCAAAGAGTCATGGTTTTGAGTTGCAGGGTAATAAAAAGTGGCAGCTGAAATTCTATACTGATAAATATATTTAGGAAGAAGATAATCTAAATTTTACCTTTAGGACAATGGACTCTAAATTAACTTCTGTTATGAAGGAGAGAGATTTTTAAAAGACTGTGGATAGCACAATGCCAAAATTGCAAAGAAAGCTATAAAAACATTATCATCAGAATATTATCGTGTGTATATAGATATATGTTAATTTTGTGTATGATTCTGCCACCTTATCTCAAAAAAGGTACAGAGCACTTAGAATGGTCATAAAAAAAAGAAAATCAGGATTAATCAGAAGAGTAGCTTGGCTCATGTTGAAGGATTTCATAGCCTGAATAGTTTAAAGTCAGAGAAGAGGAAAGAGTGATACAGGCTAAATAATAATATGTTATGAAACACTGAAAAGATGACTAAGCAATGATTATTCACTTTTTCTGGTAACTCAAGGTCACAAAGCTGTTGGGCTGTAAGTTTAAAAGAAGACAAACCGTGTTATCCTGGCAATACAGCACCTGGCCAAGTGCTGCTCTGGATGCTAAGCATACAAAAAGATTCCGAAAAGGATTATAGAAATTAAAGGAGAAAGACCCACCAAGATCTATGAGACATTAGACTTCCCCGATGCCCTCATTGGTCTGGGGTCTGGAAATGTCAGAAGAGAGAGGATATGTCACAGCAGACACTTGCTTCCACTTGGCTTTGTCTTTTACAGTGTCCTCTAGTGTCTGAAATGGACCACTATGAGAGGTGGCAATCTGTGTTAGATGGAAGAGTTGGGTATGTGCCTTTATGCTGTCTCACTGCTTACAAGGTTTCCATCTTCGTAATAACACAGGGTATGCACAGCAAAATATATGTGTGTATATATATGCAAGTACATAGGTATATACATATATATCTTTTTTGGAAGCAGGTAAACTAAAGTAGATTTAGGGCAGTAAAAGGTTTAGGTAAGATTCGGATTGACCCTTGCTGTTTTTCAGGGGACATCAAGCATACAGCCTCTGGGAAGACCTCAGGGTCATGAAACCCAGCTAAAGATAATTTCCCTGTGTGCCACCTGGGGCACAATACATACTCCTTTTGTGGGTACACCTTAGTGACTAGCCTAGATGGCTCGCTGTTCAATCCAGTGGTTTCCATGGATCTCTGTGTGAGCACCCACCTTCCTCACACACTGGTAGAGAGGTTTGATAATTAACTAAAGGCTACAAATTACACTGCACAATCACAAGTGAACCACCAGCTAGGTCTCCTTTGGCAGGGGGTCTATCCATGCAGGAATGAGAGAGCTACAGCGTTAAGTAGACTTTTTTTGAATCAAAGTTTTGGCTTTTAGCAGGGAAACCTTGCATGAGGACTAGGTGGAGAGAGACGAGCCAGCAGAAAGGTCAGTGCAGGCTGTGGTTGCTCCTTGAGACTCAGAGCTGAACCAACCCCTTCTCAGATGCTTATTCCAATCTGAGAAGTAATGTCAGGTCCCAGTAATCAGGCAGCGCTAGACTGGCTTGCCACATACCTTAATTCTTAAATTATTGGCTGTATGGCTCCCATGTAGTTGCAGTTTCAATTAGAGATGCCGTATTAATGAAATTGATGCTGCAATGCAAATGGGTTGTCAGAGCTAATATTTTCCTCGCTCACCTCTGAACCAGGATCCTCTTCACGGCATCAGGGGAGAGACAAGAAAAGCAGAGAGAAGAAATGAGATGGGATTGAATGGTCATGTTTTGGTAGTGGCTGGCTGCCCTTTTGCCCAGTCCTGCTTTGTTGTAGCAGCCCAGCACACCAGTTCTCTGTCACCAAGCTGCAGCCATGTGCATCACCATCACTGCAAAGGCAGCAGGCAGTTTACAGGCACAGGTCATTATTTGTCTTTAAATTCTCAGTCTGTTAGCAAAAACATGCTTATGCTGTGGTCTACTGTCTGTCAACAGGCCGCTTCACTCCAACTCCTCTGTAAAACCATCCTGCCCTGAGGTCCAGGGTCTCGGTGGAGACGGCAGTAGTTGAGGACATCTTTCCAGTAAAGTAGGTCTAACTCTAGATGAGGGCAAAGAATTGTTCTTTTCCCCATGTATTTCATTTGGACTTGACCCAAAAGACCACTTTACCTTGAAACTTTCACCAGAAGAGTAAAGGGAGTATTTTACAGCAGCTCCTGCAATCTCTCTATCTGCTAACAGCTTTACAAAAGGGTGAGCCTGCACCCCTCAGGATACACACCCAAGGCAGTTTAGGAAATGAGTGTGATTCTTGAGAATGAGTAATGTCCCACACTGCAGAGAAATATTCATAGGCAATTGCCTGTAGTTTTGGCCTAACTGGAAATAAAATTTTCTTCCTGTGGTCCAACAATCTCCCAATACATTATTGGGAAATTTCACAGCTGCTTTCCTGTTGCTCGTACACGTGGATCTACAGAAAAACTAGTTTGTGTTTTACAATGTGGATGAACAAGACAGATATTGTTTGGGATGCACCTGGCCTTGAACAGACAACAACTCACTTCTAACAGACACCTATTTTTCTAGTCTGAACATGGCTTTAATGCTGGTGTTAATTAGTTGTTTTAGTTTCAATTCCTTAAATGGCTGCACATTATTTGCTGTTTTCATTTATTTACTTCAGCTCTTCACTCTTATTTTGCTTTATCAATTCCCAGGGTAAACCTCAGATTTCAATATGTTGCAGGTCAACATGCTACAGCATCCAGAATAATTTGTTACTTGACTTCCCCATACTAGTATTTCACATGTCACTCACACGTTATGTGCACCTGAACCCATTATGCTTGATTATAAATTGCTGGTTGATAGAAAATTATATTCACAGGCATTTACCAAGCATAATTACTCAGTAGGAACTATCAACCTGAATCAATTACCCATGGTGTGAGCATATTTCCCTGATGATTTTTGGAAGGGGTGGGTGTAACTGTCATGAGCATCAACAGTACAAGAAGACATTTGTGCTACATGGGGATACTTCATCCAAAATTTTACTTTTCATATTCAGCTATAATAAAGCATAGCTTTTAGTCTGTGCCTCAGTCATTTAAATTTAAATGGAGTTAAACCAGAGGTATTTGAATGATTACATGGTAATCTACTGAGCTATCAAAACACATACATCACAGTGTGTTAGGAAAGCAGACCTGAGTTTACGACTGTTTCTATTGAAAGAGTCAGTACCAAGAGTACCTACCTGCTTGGGGTCAAAGACAGACTGAGGAAAATATTGGTTAGATGCAGAAGAACTCAAGATTTTCAAGTTTCTGAAATAAATGAGAAGGAGATGACAAAGGTTCTTTCAAGGTATAGCCCAAGTCATGCAGAAAAGCCGTTGCTGGCAGACCCGGAGCCTGAATATGCTATAGGTACAACTGCATGGATGAGCGGGCAATTGCACCCCTGTGCTCCTCGGTGACTTCATTACCCAGCTCTTGGCAGTGTTTATCAGTGTGTGCTATGTACCAGGCTGATGGAAGTATTCAGTTTCTGCATGCCTGAACAGTGTGGGTGTAAATTAGCTCTAATCCAGAAGGAAATTGGCTCTGCTAAGCAGTGCAGTGTGTGGTGAGCTCATACGGCTGCTAGACAGGAGGGGACTTGAATCTGTGGTTCAGAAAGGAAGAGCATCTCTATTTTTCTAGAGGTGGAACGGGACAATATACCTTTAATAAATTTAAAAATAATGTATTTAGTTTAAGTTCCTTTAGTGGTCACTAAGGAAAGACTTGTACCTCCCAAAGTTAATCCATGACACATATATTATGCAACTCAGACTGGAACTGATTATTCCATGTTAGTGTCTCTATCTGTCCTGTAGAGAGATCCTGAGCTAATCTTTCCACTGTCTATAGTTAGCTGGCATAAAATCCATTCCGCAGTTCATTTCTACAAAACTAAATGCGTGGCTGCCAGTGCAACAGGCACAGGTCAACTATGGTCTGCTGTTGCCTCTGCTTGCACTCTCCCAGTGTCAAGCAGTCAAGGGCATCTCATGCAGCACCAAGCACCGTTTGTGGGGCAAAAGTATTTGAGCCATATATACCTACCCATGCGGGCAGAAGGCCAAGAAAAAGCAAATTATAAGTGTAAACATTATCAAGGGGGAGCTAAAGACTCATGACATCCACTCTTGCTAGTGGCATGATGAGGTGACTACTTTGACCCAGGTCTCCACGAAATGGATACCCAAACAGTAGCATTGTGATTCTCTTGAAGCTGCTCTGCACATGTTGGTTCCCTACACAGACTCTGGAGCAAGGGGAAATGATCTGAGATTGCAGAACCTAATTTTCAGTTTGGAGTTGCATAACTCAGCACAGACAATGCTGAGTGATGAGTGTTGAGTCTGCTCCAGTTGGTCCTAAATTCTGCCCTGGGCTGCTCCAAGCCTCCTATGGTGAAAAGCAAAATTGTGCCTGCCCTGTTTACTTGAAAGTGCTTAGCAAATTCATACACTTGTCAGTGATTTCTGTTTTCATGAAAACCCTACTGAGATAGCTCTGTACACAAGCTAAAGAGAAGAGCCAGCTATCTAACTCTGCCATTGTTGCTGCTCCTCTATTAGGCGCAGAAGGTTTTTTTTAATAAAAAAGAACATTAGCTATATGCAACTGTCTTTTGAGATAGTTTGAATTAGCTATCCAATTAGTTTAATTAATTAAATCTCCACAGTTGGCATTCTTTGGGATCCTTCCTCATTTTTCAGGGGTTTAACTCTGGGGTTTTTTTTTCTGTATTTTAACTTATTCTGCATTTTCCACCTTCATTGTTGTTTTCTGCCTATTTTTTTAAAGGCAGAATATAAGAAACTTGTTAGCATGGTCTCTGGCAAAGTTTTTCTCACACCAAAATGGCTCTCTGAAGCAATTCCCTTCATGTTTGAGAGGTTAGCATAGAGACCAAAGCCTGCCTAACATCCAGCTGGAATAAAACAACTCTGTTTGGAAGATGGGAGAGCTCAGCCACAAGGATGCAAGCCAGTCTGTGCCACGTCGCTCCCAGGCATCAATCCCTGTGCCATTTTACCTTCTGGTGCAAACATAACTGATGCCTTAAATACAGAAGTTGTGTTCCTGTGCAGAGCTCCATTTGCTGCCTGTCACAAGAGCCCTCCTGGGAATGGGGAGTGCACAAAGGGTTTGCCAGTTTAGCAGACGTTCGGTTTACCGGGTAACCTAACCTTAAACAACATCACTATAGCAATTAATTCTCCTCTATGTTGCTAGGACCCCAGATTTTTCCCTTCAAATAGGGGAAATTTGCAAAATTTGGCCAGAGACTTACTTCTGTCCAGGTGTCCTAAGCATATGCCAGCTCCTCACCTTGTACCCGGCTTTCCCTGGGAAGTGAACCTGGGCATGAAAGGGCACGATGGGCTCTGCAGCTTTTACCAACAGGATGTGGATGATCCAGGAATACCACATTTATTCTTTATTGTAAAGACATTTCCTAGGAATTACACTGAACAAACATTAATGTTTTCTTCTTCATGGATGAAAGTGTAAAATTAGCAAATTTTCTGATTTTCTGTTCAACTCATTGGCTTATTTTTGCTAGCTTTTTAAAATAGAAAGAAAATTCCTTTCTGATGTATTTGGTAGCTGTTTTGTTTTGAAAAGTAAAAATACTCTTCCAATATATGCTTATTCAGTTAAAAATAACCTGATCAGGATGTTTTGCCCACTTCTTTCTTCTCTATTTTACCTTTTCACTAAAAAGATTTAGTTGAATGAAAACCTGGCAGATGAGAACTAGTAAGCAGAATGATGGAGATACAAGAGAAAGACTAACACTCATTTACAATTGTAAAATACTGCCAGCTTCTTCAGTTTTTACAAAAATAGAACGCAGCAAGAACCAATTATAAGAGAAACCTTTAAGAATGCAGGCAGAAAATTATTAAGTGTCCATGCATCAAACTCAATTCTTATTCCCCACAGTGGCAGCCAGATGACAAGCCAAGCGGCTTATTGTCCCCAAAATCATTCTCAGTTATCAATATTTCTACAATCATTGCCTGCAATTGATGTTAAAATGATGGCAGAGGAATAATGGGGGAAGCTTTCAAAGTGGCATATAAGATGCACATTCACACAACCCATTATTTTTGAAAAGACATGGGTACGCTGCAGGACCTACATATTACTGCCAAAAAATTGCCCTGGTTTTGTGGTATCTGCACTTTTACTGATGTGTATGAGCTCCTACAAAGCTTAAATAAGGGATTTTACGAAAAATAAAGCTTTGTGTGAGCTTGGGGAAGTGACTCTGTTTTACTGGCTAAAGCATGAGAGATTGTGGGTGCCATGAACATTTTTACTCAGTATCAAACCCAGAGAACAGAGTCTTTTTTGGGCTGATCCAGAATATTATCTGATATGACCAAGAATTTCAGCTGTCACCTGTCTACCACCTACTTACCGCTGAACACTCATTATTTAGGTCAGAGAGGTGAACCAAAACATATACCTTCTCATGCTACACATAGGTAAAACTCAAGCTACACCACAGCTTTCCGGTTATACTTTCTGTCACACTCCTGGTTACCAATACCAAGGGTGATGCTGGACTTTGGGGTGACTGTGTGAGTCCTTTTTAGTCTTCGCAGTCCAAATTCTTCTGTTCCTTCTCAGAAGTTTCTCTGCATAAAAACACTCTGAAACGTGAGGAACACAGGATTATACTCTGTACTTGTTCGACAAGGAAATAAGCCAATTTAATTGCCACAGTTAGACTCCAAAGTCCCATTAAGTCTTTCTTTTTACACCTTTTGACTGGAAATAAAGGAGATGGGTGGGGATACAGTTTGTGTATTAGAGTGCCACTAATTTACCAAATTGTCTGGATTGAGAGTTTTTTCTTTGTTTTGTGTGTAACCAAGCAGGGAATCCAGTTCTGATGAGGGATACAACCACCCACTAACCATCTCCACTGCTTTAAAAGGAAAGTCCGGACTACTTGGTAAAACAGTGCTTAGTTATCATCAAGACAGATTAGTTGTGCTCAGAAGCAGGTGGTAGGAGGGTGCAAAGAGTTAAAGCATCACCACCTTGAGGAAGCAGTCATGTTGACCACATCTGATTTGTTCACCCAGGCATTATTTTACTTGGTTTTGCATACAAATTTTGATACAACACTACCACACTAAACAAACATATCAACTAGAAACAAAGAGTGGGCAGTAGTAGCGGGCACCAAACTGACATCTTGCCTGCCCTCAGTGCCAAGAAGTCTCACTCCAGTGTTGGCAAATAACCACTACCTTGGCTAGACATGCTGGGTATTCCCAACTCTGCAAGGACACATGGGAGATATTCCTATAGTAGGGTTCCTCGTGCTTTACAGAGTCCACCTTTATGGCAGTATGGTATAATACTCTGTAAAAAATGATTTTCACTCTGGCTAGAATTTTTAGAACTTCAGCATATCCAGCAATTTTAGTTATATGGCATAACTTCCACGTTTCTGTTTTCTAGGAGCAGTATATAACAAAACAATCCCTAGGCCTGTCACTTTCTGTCTTTCCTCTACAAAATTTCACTGCTATATCTTTTCTATTGAGAATGAAAAGGTTTTAGTGCAGTACTTTGAGAGAATACTATCCTTCCAAGAAACCGTATTTATCAACTGACGTTCTGATGTCTTGGTATTTGGGCATAAGGGCATAAGGGCTTTTGTTGCTTCTGAAATTCCCCTTGCAACTTCTGTATCTGGGCTCCACTCAACAAAACACAGTGACATGCAGAGAGACATGTAGCTGATATAGCTCTTTTCTGGGCACCAGCATTCCCCATGATAGATCAGTTATTTTTCTCTCCTGATTCAGACATGTTCATAATTAACCTTCTAGCAAGGCCATCTGGACAAGACATCAGTATTAGTTATCTGTAGCTGCTAAATCATAGAACTGAGGTGGGTTTCTAACTATTTAGCAAGCTCTCCCCCAGGATTCATTAATTTGAAAAGCTAGCATAAATGTGCCTGGTCTGTTCTGACCTAAGACACCTTTCTTGGTGATGAATAACTGGGATAAACGTCCCACATATTTGTCTACTCCTCAGGGCTTTTTTCAAGGGATAGAAAAGTTTTCATTAATAGAACTTTTTTGCTGCAATAAAACTACAGTTTCTAAAGCTTGTTTTATTATGCCCACCTTTTGCCCAATCCAAAAGCAAAAGCACCTCTTTTCTCCAGCAAAGTGTTTGAAATACCAAAAGTCCAGGGTAAAATGCTAAATCTAGAAATGGAAAAGTAAATTCCACTGCTCACTCAGACCATTTTCTTTTCTCCACACCCACCACATTTGCAGCACTGGCAAGCTCACTTGCAAATTTTCTGCCCTAAGAAGGGTGTCCTGTAGGACCTGGTACCCATGGGAGCCTCGGAAGAGGGATAGTTCTGCCTGACTTGAATTACCTTGTTGTCAGCAGAAATTCTGTCCATGATGGAAGCTGAGTGTGTGCTCACTGTCTGAAACATCCTCACACTTCTGAGGCTGCAGTATCACACTGACAGCCTGGCAGGACCCGTTGGTGAGTACTTCAGCTGCACAAAGGTGTTGTCATGCACCAAGGTATTGTTTGGCTAGAACAAACAGACAAGAGTGGCAGGCAGTGTAACAGCCCCATACAGCTCTCAAACAGAGCAGCTACACTTTGTACACCTGACACTGCCAGTCTATATTGCTATAGGGGTTTTTTTGACCAACAATTTTTCCCTGTCCTTTGAATGTCCTTTCACTGATGAATATCTGATTCAAGACCCAGCACTGAAAACCAATGCTGCAGGAACTCTACTATAATATCTGAGTATCAGGATAATAAGAATCTTAAAAGCAGTTCCATACTTCACACAGACACTTTAGCAGAAATTCTGATGAAGCCCAAGACTTGACTGAAGACTATTACTTTTCTTAATGCCTGCTTGTGGTTAGTACAGCCTCTTTCTTCCTCTCTGATGAAGAGGAGGTTGATCAATGCTCAGGGACACACACTATCAGTATTGCATGGATCAGAGGTGAAGGGAAGGAAAACTCAGCTTATCTCTTTGTTGGTTCAGCAGAACCACTCTTAATTCCCAGCATAATTACCTCTGAGACTGCTTATGTATTTGTACAGAACTGTCACAGAATAGATGTAATAGACACAGTTCAAACTCATTTTCATCTCTTCTCTGCAGGCTTTTTTTTTTTTTTTAACATGGCTATCCACTAGAACCATTTCTTCACTTTCTTCGTCTGCAGCTGGCCATGTTACCATTTATTCTCAGTCAATAGCATTCAGTGAAGGAACAACTCCCTGGTTCACATCCACAACTAAGTCCCCATCAAGCCATTCATTCTCCCTGAGCATTTATCAAGTTATCACAGCCTGTAGCTGCATCAGCTTAAAGGCACCATAAGTCATTCACTGGAAAGCAGTTTCCTACAAATGATTTATTGCACTGGTGCCATTTTTAAACAGAATGGCTCAGACTGCATTTATTTTGCCATGATTACAGGAAAAGTGTCGAGGTACCCTTGTTTTTGTAAAGCTGAGAACATCTGATGGAAAAGTGCTCCAGCTCTGGCACCAAGGCATGGAGAACAAGAGATACATTTCATTTTGCAACTGTCCAACACTTTAACTGAAGAGAAGTGCTTGTTCACACACAGCTGCTGTGGTGAGATTAGTTTAGCTCTTGACCTGAGCCTATTTGCAGTTTGGATCTAGACTGAAATACTGACCAATTGCTTTATTTAATTTTTGCTGGAATTGCAGAGGTTTGGGAGGAGACCTTGGTTTCTTAGCAAATCTGAAATTTTAACAGTCATATTGAATCTGCAATTTTTCATCCTTTTGCATTGAACTTACCCTACTAACCAGCCTAAAGAAAAACTTTCAATATTTTTCTTCACTGAGTGAACAAAGCTGAGCTGCAAGCTCTTCTGTAGTGGTCCCCCAGTTTGCTGCTGGGTTTCATTAGATGTTTGGGATTTTCACTCTGGCCTGACATAGTTGTAGCAGTCTTTCTTTTTTTTCTTCAGTGTTAGATTTCCCATGCTAGATTCAGCTTGTCTACTCTTTTCACTTTTGTATTTTTATATATTCAATAATGCACATATGCATAATTACATATGTAGTATAATTACATTTTGCTTGATTATATATGCTACCTTCTTTTCTTAATCATCACAGACACCAGACTAATTCTGCTTTTCATTCAGGCCTGTGAGGCACAGAGCAGTACTTAGAGGCACAAAGCTCTCAGCTTCCATTGCTCTCGGCACCAGCTGCCTCAACATCTGATGTGCAACTACAAGCAAAGTCCCACGTTGCTCGGCACGTTCCTGCTCATTGCATCCTTTGCCTAATTGAGAGCTGCAAGTATGAGCCTATACATATCCTGCCACCAGTATATCCAGAAAAAATCTCCTGCAGGCATGGGTTTGATAAGAACACAAGTTTTAATCAGTTTAGGCATGGCTTCAATGGTTTTTTTCTTTCTAATGTCTTAGCCATGATTTATCCATCTCAGATTTATGACTAACTCCAAACCATGTGAGATTTCTGGACAAACATAATTCCCCCTCAACTTCACCCCCCTACATTGTTTCCACTTGTCGAGAGAAAAGTTGAGGTACAGAAAGGGGCTGTAATTTGCCCAAAGGGTGACAGAGGTAGAAACACAATCAGCATCTCCTGATTCTTAGTCCAGTTTCCCAGTCCACAGCCCACACTGGCAAGTAGGTGTTAGCATGTAGACTCTTAGTGTGAAGTCTTAAACATAATTTTAATCACTGAATAAAGCAATTGATAAATTATTAAACATTTAACTAACTGTTAGAATTTTACTGCATTATCAGGTTAATAAAATATAATTTATTTTGAAAAATATGGTTAGTGAATCTAGATACAGAAACTGAAAATATCTGAAATGGCACTTTTAAAACAATGTTATTCCTTTAGTGCTTCCAAACCCCCATAATCTAATTATGGTTCAATAATAGACCTGGGGAGTAGAGACAGGATAAAAGAAAATAAATGGAAATCAACAATAGAAACTACCTCTGCAGAGAGTGAGGAGTTCAAGGCTGGTCAGTGGAATCTTTTGAACTCAGCATGAGCTTCGTTTCTCTCCCTTCCCGCTGTCCTCCTTACATGCTGCCTTTGTGCCAGCTTTTGTAGTTTGAAAAAATAATTGGTTTTTCCTGCTTTATGCTGTTATCAAGACTTTGTATTTTCCCATTAATTTTAGCAGTACAGTATATGCCTTCTTTTTCAGCATTTTATGAACAAAGCAAGTATTAAAAGAATGCAGGGGTAAAGCACTTGTGTGCCTTTGACAAATGCAATGATTTCTCAGATCTCCAGAGTCAAAATTTTTCTCACTCCACTATTTAGCCGTTTGCTAACCAGTTTGCATCATGACTTTCCAAGCACTGTAGCTTTTCTGTTGATGCCTATAAATACCTCCACCTCATAAGGGCCAGTAGTTCACACCCTAAGATGGTTCATGCCTTTGATTAAGTTACTCTCATGGTTGTCCTTTGGATCTCTTTTGAAGCCCTTATCATAAAAAAAGAAAAAAAAAGAAAGAGCCATCAGCCATCACATCAGCTGTCTTCCGTTCCTTGGTGCCAAGACAGTTTCAACAGTAAGTTACATACTCCATTCAGCTGTGCAGAAATTATATATTTCAATTTTCCTAGAGCCCTTGGGTGAAAATTCACCATCCTGATGAGTTGTCAACATTCATTTGAATGACTGGTTCTAAAGCTGGTTTACTGATGGTTTAACTAGAGATGATGGACAAATTTCTCATAAAGAAAGGAATGTCCCTCAGCTCATTTGTCATGGATGTTGGTGAAGGTTATTCATTGACTTTTCAGCTAAGGACTCATATTCCTTGAGCTTTCCTCTAGTATGTCAGTCCTCCATTAGCCTGTAGAGACACTGGTAGCCTTCCTTGTTCTGGTGCAGTTGGAAAAAATACTGCTGGGGTAAATGCTTTTAGCAATTCTTCTGATCTGTTTTTTCACTCTGTCTTAAAGTTTTTTATTCAATGTGCCAGTGTTTGTGCTTGTGTAAATTTAAACTATTTGGACAGACTTTTTATTATTTTCACTTTAAATAGCCTCCTTTCTTCCTCTGCTTATCTATGACAGCTGTTTCATGTCCTTTCATATTCTTTTCTGAGTCTTCAGTCTCTGTAGTCTTTAAGCCACCTGGAAGTATTTTACCCTTTTAAACTGACCCTTTACATTTCATTTTTACATGCTTTTCCATTATTGAGTATTTTCCACATATTCAATGCTATTTGCAAAGACTTTTGGGAGTATGTCATACATATATCACTTATAATCACTGTAACAAAGAGTTCTTCCATAGTGTCTCCGGTGCCAACCCTTGGTGCCTTTTTCAAGACTACATCAACAGCTGTTTCTCATTTTGAGAAAACAAGCAATCAGAGAAAAAATTCTCCAAAACAGCAGCTGTTCATGTTTGCAAAAAAAATATTGGTCTCTGCTTCATAGCTTCACCATGAATCCTTACACCCTTCTTGAAAGTATTTACATTGTGTCTGTATCTGGAGGGAAACACTGAATATCACATGAATCACAGCAAAATCACAGAGGTCGATACCAGTGCTGGACAGAAATGCTGAGAAGCTTGATGACAAAACGATTGGTGGAGACTGAAGATGCAGCTAGGGCTGTCGTTCTCTAGAAAAATGTTGTCACAAGGCGATGACGTTGCAGTCTCTAAAGAGTGTAGGATTTTGTTGTTGTTCCTTGAAACCACAACATATGAATTAATAACAAAGGAATACTAAATATAATTTTAGATGGTGTTTTTTTCTCTTGTACTGATGGAGGACAGTAGAGGGGAGCAGCTGCTTACTTCTATTGTGTGTCCAGATAACAACTCTCATCAGTCTTGAGCTACCTGAGGGTTTTGTCAAGTTACAGTCTGAGCAGAGGTGTTAAAGCCAGTGAAAGCACTCTCCTCTGCTGACTATTTATGGCAGGCTTTAATGGGGGCAGTTCCTGACCAAGACCCAGCAGCACATGCTTAGCAGAAAGCAATTATCAGTGTTTAGAGGAAACAGCAGCTCAGGGAGTTAATAGAGATCGAACGGTGCAGGAACCTATTTTACACACAGGTGTATGTGGCTATCCACAGGGCAGGCCACAGCTGTCATTCTGGTACAGTCGTCTGCACATGATGGCTATATCAACCTTTTTACCTTTGGCAGATTAAGAAGACAGCAGGATCAAAGTGGACAGACTTCCAGCATAGACAGCAGAGCATCCCTTCAGAGCCATGAGAAACTCCAGGATGGACGGAACAACAATTTACTGGGACATGGCTGCACAAGAGGCTGCAGCAGCTAGTGAGCCATGGCCCCTCACATGCCTCCACCCTGGCAGCAAGGGGAAAGGTTCCTCTGTTCATGCCTTCACCGTTGTCCCTCAGATCCCAGGACATCTGACTCCTCCTAAAGCAGGATCCCCAGCCAAGGACAAACCCACAGAGCACACCGGCTGATACTTTCCACGTCCAACCCTGCTCTTCTTTGGACTCCACTATTGAAAAAAATGACCATCAGCAACAAAGTACAGTTTTATAAGTGTGACTTTCCTTTTCAAAATCCTGGAATAAAACTTGAAACTATTCATTAGGCAGCCTCTCAAAGATTGCCATGTTTCTGGCTACTTGCAAGAGACAGTTATATTGGGGCCAGCTTTATCTTGAAGACTTTACATTACCCTCTCTGTTAATTAAAATGGAATTTTGTGAAACTGCTGGACACAGCTGTTTCTGAGCACCTGCTGTTGAGTTTATAACAGATGTATATGATGTAAATACATGAATGTAGTGTCAAGTAGGCCAAACACTGAATAATTTAATTTAAATGCCCGAAGCCTGTTGGAAAAGTTGCAGCGTGAATGTATTCACATTGTTCTTTACTTCATTCGTTCTGCTTTGTAATAAAAGGTGTGACCCTGGCCAAGTCAAAGTTTTGCTAGTGACTTTAGTGGATGCAGGATCACACAGTAGTAGTGTATGATAACCACGACAAAGAAAGACTTTTTCATCTGTAGCAGTAGGCTGACTGAGCCAGACTTGCCAGCTTAGTAAGGAGAGCTACAAACATCAAGAATTTGTTCAGATCCATAGTTAGGTGTTATAAAATGTGAAGAAGTTACATGTGTCTCTGTTTTCATGGATCTATTCTGGATAAGAACTATCTTGAATAGAAAGAAATATAGTTTATCTAAAGTATTGCTGACATGAAAGCCCTTTTTTTCAAGCAGCACTCACAATTCTAAACATTTATGGTATTCTACAACTTGTACATCCACATTTTGATAATAAATGCATGCTTGTTCTGTCCTATTGTGCTTTTATTTTTAAGGGTTACCATCCATAAGCAAATTTCTTTTCAACTTTTTAAAATGAATAAGTTAGGTTTTTGGAAGTGAGAAACATTTTATTTGTAATAATCTATTTTTACTGTATTGTTTCCATTCTGTATTTTACAAAAGAAAGTTCTTTGTAATTGAATCTATTTTAAAATTTGATTTCACATTCTATGTAATTTTTGTCACAATTTTTTCATAAAATACAGATTTTTATTGCTCCATGAAACAGTATGGTGTTCCTATTAATAATAGAGCAGTCTACAAATGTACCAAGGTAAAAATTTTACATGTGTAATGAGTGTGGTCTACCTGGTTACTTTGGGCATAGACTGAAATAATCATAGCATCGAGCAAAGGAGCAGAGTTTCTCTGGTCCTGAGAGGACAGATTTCATTGCCCAGAATAAACTATTTCATGCCCATGCCTTCTTATAATGACCTTTTATCTTTTTTCCTTTTTTTCCCCCCTAAATATGGTTTTCAGTTGGGAAGCACCAATGGGAAGCAACAATTTGGATAACATTTCACTACTTTCTGGAAACACCTACTGTTCTATCTGATCAAAATGCAGCTTGGATTCTGATCTGCACCTCGATCCTGCAAAGAAATGAAGGTTTTATTTACTTGATTAATCCAGAAATTAATGGTACCACTCATAAGTAAATGCTTACAGGATCCATGAAGTATCAGGTAATAGAGAGTAGAGCCACGCAGTTTGTGGAAGCAGGGTCAGGGACTAATTACATTTTTCCATGTAAAATTTCCCAATTAGAAAAACATTGGGGAAAAAAAGGCAACTACACATTTGCTTTTTTATTATGATTACAGTTGTTTTGAGCAAGAAGAGCTGTTGTGGGTGATCTTGTACATCAGCTGCATAGTATGCAACTATCTAGCACCTTAATTCCGGCTGGGAAAGACTTTTTTAATTTCATGTCTTAACCTTACAGCCCTACAGCATTTGGGTTCATAATGTAGCACCCATATCAGATTCTTTTTGGATGCTGGTACAAAACCAGATGTGCTCCAAGAGAGCACATAATGCCACCCACCCAGCCTTGGGCCTGTAGACCACAGGAACAGGAGAGAATAAATCTGAAATTAAGCTTCCCCAAATGTGCCCCATGTATACGTCAGGTCTGCATCTCTGCCCACCCTGCCCTGCAGAGCCCCTGCTGTTGGGTGGCACTGCCCACTGAGGCACACACAGCCACCCAGAAGCCTGGGTTTATAGAATGAAAAGTTTATTGAAGGGAAGATCCACAGCCTTTAGAGTGCGGTAAGTTCATCGGTGACTGTATTAAAAATCAGGGGTGGGGGAGTGGGGGGTGTTTCGTGCAGATAGAATTTAATTAGCAGCAGGATCCTACCAAGCCTTAGCAGTCTGAGCTGGTTGGCTGCTGGGTGTCTTTGTCAGTGCTTTACTCAGCTGTTTTTGAGAGAAGCTTGCTTATTCGATAGATGGCATCTACTTAAATACGCTTGCACCGGGTATTGCGCATGAATGCAAGCTCACTCAGACACTTTAATTTCACGCTTGTTGCCACACGATCATTTCTCAAACAACTCTACTGTTTGCAAAAAAAAATAGAAATCATGGCACCAATCAGCTTTATCCAGAGCCCATGGCGCTTCCAGTGACTGCAAGCTAAACCTTATGCTGCATATAATTGTCTTTGTCTACTTATTATACAGGTCAGAGAATACCCTCAGCTGTATTGTCAAGACCCAATAAAGAATCACAGAATAGTTTTGGTTGGAAAGGACCTTTAAAGGTCATCTAGTTCTATGCTCTGCCCTTGCAAAGAGCAGGGTCATCTTTAACTAGATCAGGTTGCTCAGAGTCCCATCCAACCCAGCCTTGAATGTTTATAGAGATGGAGCATCTACCACCTCTCTGGGCAGCATGTACTCTTAGTTCACCTTTCCTTTTGACCAACACAGCTGTAAGGAACTGGTCTGTCATGGGAGGCCCTGATAATGGTGCAGAAGGAGAGGAGAGGTCATTCTGTACAGTATTTGCTTTGTGATGACATATAGAATAAGTGCTACAAAAAAAAGTCACTCAGCCTGGGAATAAGGCTGAGAAGTGCTTGGTTGGGACTTGTCTCCCCCAGCTTTAGACATAGGAAAAATGTACACACCTGCAGCTGGATTAGCCAGATCCAGACTCAAAAATAAAGAGGGGAAAAAAATAATATTCTTTTAGGGAGTGGTGCACTTGCTCTGTCTTGATTGTCTCTTTTAGCAGATGGTTCTCTCTTTAGTTCTGCCTCCATGGAGCACAATGTCAGTGTATACAGCTCAGAGGTGGACATGCACATTGTGCACTGACATTTAGTCAGCTGAATCTTGTTTGTGGTGGCACAGACAATTATGAAAAAAATAGGAATATTTCTGGTCATTTTGACAGGAGTAGGAGCTGTTTAAACAGGTTTTTATCCTTATTTGCAAACGTGGTATTAGAGGGACGGGAAATTACACAAAAAAAGACTTTTGCAATGAATATTGCCTTGCTTTCCAGCAGAAATGAAAATAGGGAAGGCAAACTAAATAAGACATAGATGTTTTTTACATAATACTCAGTGAGATGGAAAAGGAAAGGAAAGCGGGGCAGTCATAAAACCAAAAGAAACTCCTTGGGACTCACTTATTCTATACAGCTTCATTGCCTTGCAAAAACAGCCAGTGATCTTAACTCCCAGAGTCTCATCTGGTTTCTTCAAGTCATTTCAAGGGTAAAATATTTCTTTTCATTTCTGTTCCAGGGAAGGAAGTCTAACGCAGCTGCAAAAGCAGTTTGCTGCGAGAACATTTTATTGCAATGCCACTCGCTCTGTGGTGTCACAGCTCTGATCGCACACGCACATTCCCACAGCACCACTCCCCACTAAACTCTGCCAGACTCACCTTCTGTTCAGTTTGCTCCCTCTACATTGTGGATTAAATATTGGCACTGTACTGTAAATGTTTAATTACCAACTGTTATAAAATGCAAACAGCTCCTTTCCTCTGTAATCTTGACCAAAATGATTAATGAAATATTTCAAATATTTCCAGAAGAAGTTTTTCCTGTAGATCTGGGGGGGAGGGGGGCGGGCAGGCGGGTTATAGATCTCAGCACACTATTCAAAATTACTTCAAAGTATATAATAGAAGAAATACGAGGCTCCAATACACTCATCCATCCGTTCCATTCATTTAGATGTTTTCTGCTTGCAGAAATATGTGATCACAATTTCAAACGCATTTCTGTCAGTTTAAACTGAACCTAAATATCATTGTAATGGGACGTACTGAGTGAGGAACTCTCGTTGGCTGAATAAGACCCAAAGCAGTTTTCTCTTTTCCAGTTGGGTAGCCATGCCAATACTTCTGCTATGAAAATAGTGTCTGCCAACATAGGAGAAGTTAGAGGTTTTGGACAGGTACATCTACAGTTTTGGTGGGAGTTGGAAAGGAAAGAGATATTCAAAGTGCATTTAATTAAAAAACCACAGGTATCCTCCTGAATCTCCGCTGCTCTGGCACCAGCCTCAAGAGGAGACCTGGAACAAGCCTCTGTCCTGCAAATATTCCCTATTATTTCTATATCTGGCCCAGATTCCATCTGTGGCTAAATAGGTGCATCTCTGCAGGCTCTAAACAAGAAGAAAGTGAAGGCAAGACCCCACCTGTTTGCCGTGCTGGTCTGCCCAGACTCTGCCTTCTTGTACAGCAAAAGGAACAGCAACTTAGAGCAGCGGCTGGAGCCAAAGTCATCAGTCCTGCTTGGAAAAGCAGAAATTATGTTTTCCTACACAGGGGTTGCTGCTCAGTCCCTTAGCACATGCTGCCAACAGGCCCTGTGGTAAATTCTGAATGAGGAATAATGTAAAGCTTTTATAGATCCTTCTGGTGCCATGCAAAAACCTCCATGATACATTGGTGTGATTTTTGAACTTGAGCTTTGCAGTTCTTCTTCCGGAGAGCAGTCGGGTAGCTAAATAACTAATTTCCTCTGCATATTGTGCTTAGTCATCTCAGCTTCCATCAGAGTAGTTACGTCTGTTTATCTGTATTTTAATGATTGGATCAACTACTCTCTGGCTAGCGGGGAAAAAATGTTTTGATATTTTTAGCATTCACTTAGCAATGCAAATAACCTTGCTATAATTGTATTTGGGAGAAAACACAGTACAATCAGGACCTTAATAATGACTGATATTAGCTATGCTCTATACATAATGAACTTGGCTCAGAGTCACAAACTCCCCTTTTCTGTAATTTTTAATTGAGAAGGAGGAATGTGTCTAATCAATTAGAGTATTTTTTTACAAAATAGCCAAACAATCCTCGTGAGTCCTCCCAAAATCATAAGGCAGAAAGCTTTGTTGCTCGATGTTTGGGGTTTTAAGTCAGTTATAAATAAAGTAAGCATATCAAAACCTCTGTAGTTTTCAATACCCATTAAGAGAAATACAACTGAGAACAACCCTGAAATCCAAGTCTTTCTAAACTACATGTCCACAAAAATAGTATTTTGTAAAATCAGTGCCCTCTGAGTGAAATTACCACAATAATTGTAGTCATGGACTTTTTCATGGGCAAAAAAAAATGTTTGATATGGTGTTCTGGAGAACTTTTTTTCACATTTTCCCTGTTTTGATGTGTACTATATTACATACTTGGGCTTTTCCCACAGTGATTATTTTGTACTTGAAAAATCCCTTTTGGAGGAGTACTATACAGTTTAATTAGCAGTTATAACTTTTCTATATAATTATATAGTAAGGATAATAGTCTCTAGTCAATGTAATAAGATATTGGGGCAATTGCAGTGTGGTTAATCAGTAATAAAAGAATGCTTTAAGTCTTGAGCCCTATGTAAACACTCTACCCACACATTAAGGTAAGTCAGACGCTATTGCAAGGAATTTACAGTTTGAACTGAACTAGCTTACAAGATATAACTTGAAGCCAGAGATGAACTGGAGAAAGTGTTCAGGGAAGCAGGTAATGGTGAAATCCATTTATTAAACATAATGAGTGCCCATAAAATGCAGAGTTATGGATTATTTTTTTTCTGTATTAAATTATGTGCAACCTCTCTTTTAAGGACATAAATTTCTTGTTTATATTTGCAAGCTCAGGCTATATAATCTTGGTGAGTAGGGCAAGGGCCGAGGGACAGGAGCAGAGGCAGAGCTGGCTGCAGTGACACCAATGGATATCATCAGAGCCTTGTCCTCTGACCAGGAAGAGCACAAGAGGCTGGCTCCACTGGGCCAAAAATCTCTGCAACTCTAGAATCAAGCCAGAGAGCTGTGAAGAGTTGAAATGAACAAGCAAAGAGGATGAGAGCTGTCATCAGAGCTGGCACGTTGCTTCTGCGCTGCCTCATGAGCAACCTGGCATGATCCTCTACAAATCCTGCCTTTCCCCATGGTCTGGGGGGAGCATTTACTCCACCAGGCTGTGTGCAAATATCCATGTGCGAACACCGCAGCACAGAAGTCAGTCCCCACTGAACACCTTCTTGACTGGCACAGATCAATCACTGCCCTCCCTCTCACTGCTAAACACCATCCACAAACGTATACCCTCACCTCCTCACCAATGGACCTGCCAGACAAAGGACTCTTTTTACCATCTACACTGTTACTGTGAGGATGAATCACAAACTCCAGGATTTAAAGGTCTTGGAAATGCTTAGACCCTGCTGAAACCCCACCAAGTCCACTGGTCAGACTGTTCCAGAGGGTAACCTCATAGAATCATGGAATCATAGAATCATAGAATGGTTAGAGTTGAAAAGGATCTTAAAGATCATTGGGTTCCTAACCCCCTGCCATGGGCAGGAACACCTCACACTAGACAAAGTTGCTCAAAGCCACATCCAACCTTAAATTCTTCAAGGGATGGAGCATCCACAACTTCCCTGGAAATCTCCCCTCTTTCATTTTAAAACCATTACCCTTTGTCCTGTCACTACACTTCCTGACAAAGAGTCCCTCTCCAGCTCTCCTGTAGGCTCCCTTCAGATATTGGAAAGCTGATATAAGGTCATCCCGGAACCTTCTTTTCTCCAGGCTGAACAAGCCCTTCTCCCTCAGCTGGTCTTCATAGGAGAGGTGCTCTATCCCTCTGATCATCTTCATGGCCCTCCACTGGTCCTGTTATAACAGTTCCATGTCCTTTCTATGTTGAGAACTCCAGAGCTGGACACAGCACTCCAGGTGGGAGTAGAGGGGTAGAAAGCATTCCTCTTACTGAAGTACTGGGCTTTATTTTACATATTCTAGAGGCACACATTAATACTCAAAAGCTAATAAAAAAGAAAGAACACTAAATAATAGAGCAAGACAACCAGCAAAACAACATGTATTTTTATTCTGAGAGATAGTTTTGCTATCTTATAAGCACAGGTATTTGAATAAGAAATGTAACTTTTTTGCAATTGAGAGGCATAATGGCTCGATCTGGGCAGAGAACTGCTCTAAATATATATACGTAACTGATAGTCTGCTCTCATTATTATAGCAGTAACTTTCACTACCTTCTCATTATTTTCTTCAAGAAAAAGTATCTGCTTTTAGTAGTGATATTGAATCCTAAAGGTCAAACTATGCGAATTGTATTTAAAAAATTAATACCATTTCATATAATTGGTCTTTAATTTGTCTTCACTTCAAATGCACAAATATTGCCCTGACAACACACAACACAAACACCCTCCTGCCACGGAATTTTCCATCGTTCCCCACAAATAAAGCTCTCTGTGTCTCTAAGACATTGTGCTGTCCCCCTCTGGAAAAACTTCTCTGTGAATTACACTGTTGACCATTGCCTTACCTGGACTGTAAGTTATTAACATGAAGCTGCATTGTCATTCTGAAGATGCATGAACTTGCTAGGATTTCATACCATCATCTTTCATGACCCTACTGTACATTCTTGTATAAAAGGGGTTTTTTTAAGGACTTAAGGATTTTGGGGTTTTGTTTTGAGTTGTTGGGTTTTTTTAGTATCAGTATGCATCGAGCAGATACATATGTG
Organism: Jacana jacana; assembly: GCA_013400555.1. NCBI lineage: Eukaryota > Metazoa > Chordata > Aves > Charadriiformes > Jacanidae > Jacana > Jacana jacana. The sequence goes on along the minus strand of VZTM01016475.1, from coordinate 53,153 downwards.
AGAAAGGCCTGAGCTATTTTATTGCACAATAATTGTTTTAGCATGTTTGTACTACAGCAGTGCACCTAATTCTCTCAGTTTGCTCCTTTCAACCTTGAATGTGTCAATATTGATTTCCACCTTCCACCCTGTTTTACTCCTCTCTCTTATTGGTAATAACAAGTGTATAATTTTATTAATAATATTAATTTATTTATAATCTATACTTGGGACACATTCCTGCTTTTCTTGAAAAACTTATATATGTATGAACAGATTAATTGATTGTATTTTCCTCCTTGAAGAAAAAAGGAGTATTTACTTTTTTATACTAGGTAGGAATAACAAATTCAATATTTTCCATTTAGTACACTTCAAATAAAACCATTTCTCACTTTCCATCTATGGTTTAAGTCAGTTCACAAGTGAACATGATGAGATTTAAAATGTATTATTTGCTGAAAATATACCTGTATTTTTCTTGAAGACATTTATTCCAAAATTCTTTCCACGGAAGGGATGCAGCCATTCCTGTGATCTTTTACACTGTAATATACTCATTGTGTGGCACATACATATTAACCTATGATTAAAAAGGTTGGTTATGAGAGATACTTCTTAGTTCATCTCCCTCGTGTTCACCAACAACTTTGGAATATCCTTTTACAAGTGACAAGTCAAAACATGGGTAGGAAAAAAAGCATATGAAAACACTTGTGGCATAAAACCCAGATTTTTCCTGTCAATGGGTGGTAGAAGCCTCAATCTTCCAAGCTAAATAATACGCTTAAATATAATTAGATATAATGCAGCCACATCTGCAAGTGTGTTCGAAAACAAAATCTTTCTTGCTTTCTCTCCAGGGATTTGAGATCTGCAGATTTCCTGCCAGAAAAGAGAGAAATGGATTGAGAGCAGGCTGGAGAGAAGGGAGTGCTTTTAGGAAACGGAAAAGCACTCTGGCTCAATATTTGGAATGTGCTAATGTTTTTTTAAATCCCGTATTCTCCTGAATAATGGTGTGTTCCTTGACATGACAAGGCAAGAATAGGCATAAAAGAAATATTTATATGTATTTGTGTTGTGCCAGCCATAGCTGATTGTTACCCGAATGTACTGCATTAACAGAGAAAGAGTTGGTCTGCAACAAGCTTACACATGATGGACTTTCTCTCATCCTGTCGTGAACCTTTACAGACAGATCAATTTCTCTCTGTTTCCATCAGAATTTTCTGGAGCTTTTTGAACTTCCCTTCTGCATCTCTCTTTTTCCCTGCGTTTGATGCCCATTTTCCATTCTCCAGAATTTCAGCTTAACTCTGAACTGAGCACTTCTGCTTCCCAACAAGCTTTATCTTCAAGTAAAAATCAACTTTTGCTTAGATTTAGTGAAAGTAATGCTTTGTACTTTGTACAGGTCACCTTTAACCATTTCTGCCATGGAGATATGAAATCACTTCTTCAGCAAGACCCAGGCTTATCTGTATCTTTGGGATCCAGAGTTATGATGTCGCTGTAATAAAGAACTTGAGAGTCTAAAATATTCAAGTGCTGTAAATTTAGATACCCAGGAAATCCAGCACTATGTGCTTAGAGCCTGCTCTTTTGTTTTACTTCACAGGGGGACCTCACAGGCACCTCCGGGACCTAAGCAGCCATGACAGACATACAGAACACACCAGTAAAATATCCTAAGCACCGGGGTATGTCTAAAAGTCCTCTCCTGAGGCAATGGGGCTTCCATCTAGCTCAGCTCCACAGCTGTCCCAAGGATAGTATATTTCTGTGACAGTTTAAGACTGACAAATTTATCCAGAAAATGGAAAACTCCAGTTTGAAACTTTCCACAGTCCACGGAGCTTAAAATATGTCCTTCCAGGAGACTGGACAGGGAGTAGAAAGAAACACATCTCTCTTTTTTTTCCCAGTCTCTTAAGAATTCAAGATTAACATGACCATGTTACAAATCTCCAACTAGGGAAAAAATGCTACGTAAACAAGATACCATTGTACAGAGTATTGAAAATAAAAGCACAATGCATGCAGTACACTCAACATAAAATTAAAAAAAAAAACAATAAATACATGCTGTTGAAGTTCCACTTGCTCTCAAGGTCAGCTACAGGACAAAAAGTTATTTCTCTCTAATCAGTATTCATGTGCAAGTGTTCAAATTACAAGTCAGGATCCTGAGACACTGGAACGCTTCTCAGTTCCATCTTTTTTAAAAAATTAAAATTAATTCCATTTCAGTGTTAGCTTTGATGTATTTCAGGCAATTTTTTTCCACATTGGTTAAAAGAAACTTATTTGCTCCAACAAATCTTAATGTCTGTTTGTTTTGTTTTTTTGTCTTTCGCTATATTTAGATGACAAATATTTTTATAGGAAAGTCCAACCATTTTATGAAAGCACATTTAAAAACATCTGTGTCCTGGTTTTACTGTGTACTAGAAATGAGTCTTGGTGTTGAATTTCCGTTGAATGATCCCTTTTGTTGCATGAAAAATTTGGGTGGAAGGAGAGGGGAAATTTTTTTAACAATAAATGCAACTGGCGAGAGCTTTTCATTATTGCTCATGAAGAATTTGATTTTGCTAAAAGCACAGAAAAGCGTATCATAAGGGGAAGATGTGGCACATGAGGCTAAGAAAATTAATTCCATTTGCTGCAAAAACAAATTGGCAAGAAAACACGCTGTAGCCTGCCTGTGAGGTAGTCCATCACCAACAAAATGGTGGTGGAAAGAGAGGAATGTGCAGAGAGCCCAGAGTAAGGAGCACTACATCCCTGGTTCTTTTAGCAAGAAATCGTGTTACCTGAAAAGCTCTCTTCAGTGTAAGGGGTGCAAGCAAAGCTACTAGTGCTATTACAGATCCATTTCCACTGGAAGATCAAAGCAGCAACATAAAAGCAAGTGTCCGCTGAAGTAATTTCTTTTACTTTCAAGGCAAAAGGTAAAAAAGCTGATGAATGGAAATCTATCAAAATCCTTTATTCTGGCATGTTGATGGTAATTACCATGACTGACATTAACCCTGCTAAATTGCCATCATTGTCTGCTAGAAAAGTGCAGAATGGAGTCCCTCCAAACAATTCATCTAAAGGAAAGAAAGGCCGATAATGAAAAAGTGAGGTCTGTTCTGTATTACTAAACATGAACAGATGCATAGACAAACACAATTTATACTGGAAGTAGGTTTTAATCACTTCCCTACCTCTTCTTGTTTTTTGCAGCTTTCTCTAATTCCACTTTCTTTTCTCACTTCTTTTCTGAGAATGAAGATAGAGAATTCTGTGTTGAGTTACTCACCTTTAAAGAAGCTGCCTTCATCTCTAGCAGCTTTCTCCCTTGCTGTCCCAACTTCACAGCTGAAGCTGATGCAAAGAAAGCATCACAGCCCAACACTTGGGCCTCTGCAAAGGCACAGTCCAAACACACGTGGCACCTGAGTATAACCCCAACGTTCATGATCTCTAAAGAACTGAGTAAAATCAAAGCAAAGTGCTCTATAGCCTCAGCCACAAGCAGCCCTCAGGATCCCATTTTATCCCATTCCTGTCCTAGATTTGGCACCCAATTAATACCAAGTTACCACCAGTAGTAGGGTCAGAAGGGACACAGGTCACAGAGTGCTTGGTTGTCAGTGAGATAACAAATCCCACTAATGTGTTGCATCAAATTCAGTAAAATGCTAAGAAATCTAACACTGAATTGGTGTATGATATTAAAAACCACTTTGGTGTGTTGTTCACTCAATGCCGACATGTTGTGCTTGGGAAAAAAGAGAGCTGGATTAGTACAACTGCAAGAGAAGGAGCAAAGATGGCTGTGGTGAAGCAGAGGAAGAACTGAAAATGCCTGGGCAGAAAAGTCCTGGAAGTCTGGGAAAAGAGAAAGAGGAAAACCACAGAAAGAGGCTAAAGTCTGAGATTACATTAGGAGACTGGGCTAGAGATTAGGTTGGGACATGGCCAAGGGACTGGCAAGACCAGGAGGCTAGGACTGTTGGCAGTGGTCAAATGGGGAGAGGCACCACAGGTGAAGGAAGGCAGGGATGAGTAACTGAGGAGGGGAGAAGCACATGTAGCAATGGGGAAAGGAGAGACCTGGGATGAAAGTGGGCCTGATAGAGCATGACAAAGTAGATTCTTAGGAGTTGGATGGATCATAGTCCAGTGGATCATAGTCCCTTTCAGAGACCTGATTTTTCACTGTCCCTCTGGTGTTAGCTGATGCTGTAAATCCTCCAGTGTCCTGGTTTGAGGCAAAACAAACCAATTTTCTGTTCAGTAGTTTTACTTTTTTAGCTGGGCCTCTTCTAACTAACTAAAGTCTGAAACTAACAGCACATTGTTCAGAGAGTGTTTCGTCTCACAGTGATAAGACCTGATTATACCAAGGGATGGTATGCAGAGAGGCCCTTGCTTATACTTACTGCTAGAACAACCAAGGTCAGGGAATTTTGTCAGGTGACCTAAAACTGGCCAATTAGGGTATTCCATCCCATCCGCATCATGCTCAGTAAAAAAAAAGCTGAGGGATCAAGGGGTTGTTAGTTTTTTTTCCTTCAATGGCCGACGTCTGGGGAGGACCCTGTCTGTTCATCTGCCTTTGATCCAGCTCCTGCCGGTCACTGAGTCCAGCCTGGGACGTTCACTGGTGCTGCTGGTGACGTGATCATCGTCCTGGGAGCCTGATACGGTTTTGTATAGACTGTATACTTTTTTTTCTTTATCCTTTCTTTTATATTCTTTTTAATTTTTCTTTTTATTGTTTATTATATTATTGTTATTGATATTTCATTAAAGTAGTTTAGTTTTTATCTAAACTCCTGAATCTCTTAATCCTTTCCTCTCCTCTCTTTTCCTTAGTGGGGGGGGGAGGAGGGGTCATCATCTGTCCAATTGGTCAAAACCACGACATCCAGCAAAGTGTGTCTCATCCCTCTCCATTTCCCATGGAGAAATAAAGGGAAATAAGGGGAAATACAGCTACTGGTAACAGAGTCTGTGCAACAGAGCCAACATTTCTAGACTTGCTGAGGAAACATATGAGTGTGAATGAGGTACTGTGACTAGAGCTCACCAGCTCCCAGGTAGGTATTTTTTGAAAAGCATCATTTCAGGACCAGAAGGTGCCTTTGATCACTTTGAAACAACCAAAGCACTGTCACAGCAAGGACTTTTGGTGCCTCTAAAACTGGAGGGCAAGAAGGCTGACGTTTATGGGCTGCCAGGACTCAGGGAGTTGTGGAGAAGCCTCAGCATTTCATGGAAAATGAGATATTCCCCTTGAACTTGAGGATTTCTGCAAATCTTCATTATCTGACAGAATATGCTCTCTTGAAAAATTCCTACCAGCTTAAAACAAGGGAATCCTGGTTTTTCTGGCTTCTTGACAGACCTAGTGGTTTACACACAAAAATGGGCTATGGAAAAACAGGGAAAAGTTAGAGAGTGCCAGAAAAAGGAGGATTGGCACAAAAGCCCACAAAAAAAACAAACTGAAAGTCCAAAGGCAATTTAGCAGACCCAGTGGAAAACTGATTTTTTTTTTCTTTTCTTTTTTAAAAAAAAAACAATGTTATTTTTCAGAAAGGATTTGTCTCTTCTACAGAGGATTGTTTAATGGCCAGCAATTATGGTTAGTGTTTCTATTACCCAAGTAATGAGAAAACCAGAGTCCCAGATTTATAACAACAAAGATTTTCAGATCCTCAGTAGGATATAGATGGAATGAGGATGCGGTGAAGTCCCTTTCCACTGTCAGCATCCTCTTTTCTCATTTGCTCAGCAGCACAGGGCTTCAGCGAGAGTCCTGCCAAATGCACCCATAGAGAAAACTTTGTTTATGGTTAATGGCCTCTCCTTTAATTCTGGGTTAGATTATCCTCAGGCAGAAGACAGCACTGAAAAAATATTCCTCCCCACTTTGTGTGAGTTTGCCAGTCATTGAGTTGTTGAAAGGGAAGAACCACCCTCACATTGGAAAAAAAGTTTTAAAAGGAAAGGTCTCACCTGCATGGTAGAAAGACCTGTCGTTGTCTTCTTGCAGTCCAGTACTACAGACTCTGACTGAGAAACACGTGTCCCTGGGATCCTGAGGCAATTAGAGACTGCAAGAAGGCTGTTGAAGGTATTCATTGCACAGGTTGTGCACTGTGAACAGATTACTTCAGAAATCTCATGGGTACACATTAGTTTTGAATGCAAAAAGCAGAAAAGAAATGGTGCCTGCTCATCTTTGATTCCATTTTCTGTGAAGTCTGGATATTCCCACTTTTTCTTTTATTTGTTTAGGATCATGTATTATTTCAACAGTCATCATCTAGTCTCAAAAAACCCAACAGAAACCATTTATGAAAGCCAGCAATTCCCAGACTGCAATTGCCATGGGACTTTGGTACTCTGCAGCAGAAAAACATCCCAACTCATTAAAATATACTGATGGGAAAGGAAAACCACAGGCAAGAGCACAGCCCTGAGTCCCACCCAAGGCAGAAGATGCAACAGCAAAACCACACTTGCAAAATCCCACAAACATACTGCACAATAAGGTATGACAGTCCTGTGCATGGTGAAAACAGTGCATAGGTAGTAATTTGGAATGATTTTCCTATGAGTAATCAGCATCCACTTAACCAGAGGGTCGGGCTGTTGCTGTGCCTCCTGCTCAGGGAGACATGACTGCTCTGGCAGCTCAGGGAAGGGACCCGTCACCCAGCTTTGGTCTAACAGGGAACAACCCTGTGCTGGTTGGTGCCATCAGGCCCCAAGTACAAGAGGAGGGGTGTGGGATCTGTGTGCCTCATGCTCTTTTAATCAATGTCTGGATTTAGCAGGAAAGCATGTGAAAGAAATCCCAATTTTCTAATCTTCCTTCACGGTGATTGCATAAGGTTTGATGGATAAGTATCTATAGTCTTTTAAGTATATCCATGTTAATTTTAACTTCCTACAGCCTTGTATTTTATTCACAGTATTCAGTACCTGTGTCCCTCTAATTCTGATTCCATTTCTGGAGAGCTATAGTACCTTTTCATCTTGCCTTATTATACACTTTTATAAAAGCTGAGACATTCACATGGAAAGTAATCCAAGAGGAAGAAAGATTCCTGGGCATGACCAGTGCCCCAGTGGACAGGAAAATTTCAAGTGGCACGACCAGATACATTTAATGTCTTGTTTAGGATTCTGACTTACACTTCAGAAGCAAGCCTTGAACATCCTTGTTTCTGAACACAAATTGATAGCTCATAACAGGAGCTCCACCACCAAAGACTTGTCTAACAGGATGCAGCAGATCTTGTACATAAATGCTAGAGGTAAACAATAGGGAAAAGCTGAGGCAGAAATAAAACCAAAAGCCTTTACCTACAGCTGCAGAAATCACCTATTCCTTTTACACACAACAGCACTGCATAAACCGAGATGTGCAGAGTGTCCCATTTTACCTCTTCCAGCAGCCAGGTAGTTAGAACTCACTCTCCTGAGGCATGAAAATGTGTGTGCCAGGGCCTAAGGGCATTTCCTGAGTGAATGCTATTTCATAAAAGGTAAGATGAGTCTTCTCTTCATAAGGAAGTTACAGTGCAGAGTCTGAGTCTATCCTCATTTCCCACATGGTCCCCACCAGCACACATTGGCTGCACTGGAGGAACCTCTGTCCCCAGTCCCTGCTCCCCCACATTGCCCAGGGAACTGGGGGGAATGCCACTGCAAAGCCAGTGTAAGCCAATATTACTAACAGTTTCTTAACTTTGTGCCTGATAATGAATTGTCCTATGTCCTAGTTTTCCCAGTTTACCATGCATTCATTGTTGTCCAGAGTTCACTTTAAGCTCTTTGGAAAAAGGTTAATGGCTGGGGAGTAGTTTTCTGTTTTTAATATTTTGCTGGGATTAGCATTTAAAATACCACCAATTGCTTGGTCTGAATCACACACTCTAAGCTAAGATCAACAAAGGAAACTGAGAATATTGAACTCTCAGATACGGGTTTATAGCACCCATGGACACAACACTTGTGTGCTTCCATGTACTCTTAAATCTGTCAGGGTTTCCCAGCTTAGATAGTGTTTCTGGTCTTTGAGTTTCATCTAAGGTGCATAAATAGAAGCTGGAAAGTAATGATGAAAAAGATTTTATTCTCCTGTACTGTTAACATTACATTACTGTGTTTACTATTTTTGATTCTCTGTTTTAAAATCTTACCCTTCTGTTTTTCTTCTCATTCATGCTGGTTGTAGCCACCTGTTGTAGTCATATTACAGCGTTCAGAAACACTACTATGGGGACTTTGACTCTGACAAAGACATTATAGACAATTTTCTCTCTTGAATTACATTAGATGAACAGAACAGCTTGAATAAAAACAAGCAACACAGCTGTGATGCTGTTGACTTCTTATCTTAGCTTATTATGGTCAACAGGAATCTGACATACTCTACTGATACTGGAATCTTTTAGAGAGAATTAAAATTCAGCTGTCACTGGAGATCTTTTGGAATTTGCAGCAAAAGAAGGTACCATAAAGCTGTAGAAAGAAATTGTAATCCTTTTGAAATCAATGAAAGTTTTACCACAGAGTCCCATGGGATGAGGATTTCACCCTCCCTATTGTAGAAAGTGTATTCTGTCCTGGTGGCCTTCTCCCTGATGTTTAAAAGCCTAGGGGGAGTTTTACTCTCTCCTAGGAAATGTATGATCTACAGTGCGTAACCAGAACTTGGAAATGGATAAGGAGAGAATACTAATACAGAGAGCTGACAAGTAAGAAGAAGCCAGAGCCCTTGCAGAACTCAGTTTTAGGAGTACAAAGCCCTTTGATGCTTCAGGTTCAGCTACTGTTTATCAAGGAGAAACAGGTAATGTACATCAAAGAGTCTTTAACAGAGTCTCCATTTGATCACACACCAAAAATCCAGTTTAAACACTACTTGTGAATGTCAGTTACATGTAATTTGACATTACTCACTCACTTTCAGTGAGACAGATAGAAGGTCTTTTTAATTTTATCATCATTAGCATTCCTCCTATAGTAATCTTGTATCTGGGTAATACTCATGTTTTATTCATGTTCCATCAAAGCTGTGTGGTAGGTGGGGAAAATACTGATGAGTCAGTTTATATTGAACATGAAACCCAAGTGGAACCACGCGTGAGTCTACAAAGACTTTGTGGAATAGTAGGTGTCTAGTAATCACATTTCTTCTTGAAATATAAATAAACATGCCATATTCTAATAATATTCATCCTTACATGGTTTGTCTTGAAATAATTCTGTATTAATCTTTTATGTCTTGTAAAGAAAAATTCACATTTTTTTCCCAATATAAATAGAGGTAAAAAGGTAAGGGTGAAAACCAGCTACAAAAATTTGCAGAATCCTACAGCAGATGTAACACTCCTGAATTAAACCTCTGCATTTCATTATACTACTGCTTAGGATGTTTTTAGACAAGTACTGGCAGGTTTAGAAACCAAATGTTCTCAGAAAATAAGTTACCTTTTAAAAAAATTCTTAATTATTGTTGACAAAGAAAAATGACAGTTTTTTTCTTTTGGAACAAGGAAAATCAATCTGAGACAAGCTTCCAACATTCCATGGTAGGGAGTTTGGAACAAGATGATCTTTACGGTCCCTTCCAATCCAAACCATTTATGATTCTATGATTTTTTGCAGGGTATTTCAAAATTCAAGACAAAAAGTAACTGCCATTGAAGAATCCCAGAGGATGTAAACCACGGCTAGAAAAGTTTCTAACTAGTTCCTCTGTGTAATCTCAACAGTTCCAAAATTCCAACTCTTAAAATTATTTTAAATATTTCTCACACTGAGATTCAATTGCTTGGTTTATTGCTTAGCAATGCTAGCAATGGCCCACAGATTCCATAAGCACCTACACTTTTGAAAAAAATAGGGTCACTTTGTGCATTTCACTCCTTCAAGCTCCTTTTCAGCCTGCTGATTACTGTAATAACTTGGCCCCATGATATGGCAAATTTGCCCTCAGGCTAGTCCTATTAAATTACAATTTCAGGAGCCGTGTTACACAAGAGCCTACAACAAACATGGGGAAAGGTCTGGTACTTGATTGAGTCGTCAGCTAAACAGTTTATTTAGTGTGCATGGGAATAGTTCAACAGCCCCTCAATTATGCTGGGTGTACATTTTTTTCCTTTTTTTTTTTCTTTTCTTTCTTTTTTTTTTTTTTTTTTACAAAGGAAAACTAGAAAGTAATGAGTGGAAGGTTAGAAATAGTGTTCTTACCCCTTAATGCCTTAATGTTTATTTATACACCAAAAGCTGGTATTTCTATGATGTTTTCTATTTTGGAAACTATCATCTGCTACAGACACTCTCCAAACCTGCCACACTGTTGATCTTACTTAGAAGAACCCAGCCTCAGCCTAAGCTGACCTAACAGAGACCAGAACTCCTATTATCAATATCTTCATTTGTGATACCAACATTTGCATTTAGGGGGTTGCTCATCTGCAAGTTTGTCACTATTCAAATATGATTGTCAAATAATGGTTTGCTGTTAAACACCTCTCCAGCCATAACCTTTTCAATGGGGACCTTACAACAAGACTAAAAAAAAAAAAGCTCTTAATTGTAGAGTAAATCAGAAAATTTCTTGATTGTTCAGCCCAGGAACTTAAGCCTGCATGGAGCAGAGAAATAACGTGTGTGAGGCTTGCACTTAGTAGTCTGTGCCACAGCTGAACAAGACTCACAGCTAATAGAAGTTTGGGATTTGGGGACCTGAAAGAAGTAAAGAATGACAGAAATGAAAAATATAGATCTGGAGATTCTATTCTCAGGTCAGTGCTTTGAAATAAGCCTAAACTCATTGAATTAGCCACTTAATTAAATGGATTGAAATACTGGAATGAACTTCCTGCTGTAATAGATTGTGTAATAGTGTCATCTGAACAATTTAATTGCTCTGTTTGAGGTTTTTATGCATCTGATTGATTAGTGAATTCAGCTTTGCCATTTAATAATAAATATCTGTAGTGGTCTTCATGATTTAAAGGCCAAAGAATTCACTTACTAGGAGAGCAAAAAAGATGGAAAAACATTGTGTTTCAGTTGTTGGCAGTTGCTGTGGCCGCTCTGTATAAATGCAAGGTCTAGCATCTCTCCAAGAACAGTGATAGCAGTTAGAAGACCCAGCTGCGCCAGGCACTGCAGGCTGGCTCACAAACAGTGTTTCAAACAAGGCAACTGATGACCAGACCCAAAATTCTCTAAATTGAATGAAAAGCCTCCTAATGCCATTAGGAAATCCTGAATCAGGGTCTTTGTTTCACCATTAGATTTCAGGCAATGATTGTGGTCTGACACATACTACAAGGCAGTAATTCTTGATAAAGACTGAATTTTTTCATTGTGACCGTTTTTGTTAGGACTCTCTCTGCCTAGATCTTATCAAAACCAATTAGTACTCAGCAAAAAAACACAATTTTGGTTAAATTAGTTCTGTCCTGCTTTTCTACTTGTTTGCAAGTACATGGGTAGTGTCATCTAAACCCACAGTGACAGCCAACAGCAAAAACTGCTCTACTGAGAGTTATGAGCTCTCTTTCTGTGTTTGTTATTGTTGCTAGCAATTTCTGAGTATTTCTCACAACTGTTTTAGAAATATTCATCCAAGAATCCATCATCCATGCTCATATGCCACATCGTTTGCCCTCCTTTGCAACTGTCTCCAATATTTAAAAGGAATGCAGAGAAACACTCGTGCTATTAAAAACTTTTCCANGGGAAAGAAAAAATAAATAAATTCACAGTAATGTTGTAGGTTATTCTGGGAAAAGATCATGGTGCTTTAAAAATGATATCTCATTCACTATCTCCTAGGAAAAATAAGTTCATTGCCCTGCAGAGAAAATAAACCAAAAGAAGAGCTCTGAGAATATACCTTTCTCTGTTATTTGCAAAATCATAAATAAGAGTTAAAATAAGAATGAGGCGACAGCCACCATATGACATTCATTGGTCACATATAAAGCTCAATTTTGCATGGTCTGTTGCCACAGAAAACAAATTATTAGTGGATTATTTATCACTGTAGAAATTTGTTAACAAACTTAGGATATGTAAGTGGTAGCAAAGCACAGTAGCTTACCCTACGAAACCTGCTTCAAGAAAAGAATATATCAGTCTGATGTTACCAATACTTTTATGTCCCCAGAGAAAATGATATTTTCTCAATGCTCCTTCAACCACTGGGCTATCATTTTGGAAACTTCACTTACTAACTGATTGCAAATATTAAGCAGAAAATACATGACAGGTGCCAAAATGTTTTAATAATACATCATCTTAGAGATGTAGAGAAATGAGTGAATTCTGACAAGTGAAAGTACTCCCAAAAAATAGAAATATAATGAAAAAGACAGTGAGAATGGTCCAGAGGTTAAAGTACTGAGCTGTTATTCTGTTGTCAGCTCTGCCACAGACTCCTTTTTTGACCTTCAGCAAACAGGTTTGCCATCAGCTTTCCCAGATGCCAGACCAGACCTTGAATGCCTCCGCTCTCCCTCCAAAAAAAGAAAGATAATCCTTCCCTATAAGGCAATTGTGATGATGCATTGTGAGAGGTTTAGCCACTGTGGTGATGAGCGCTGTGCAAAAACAAACTGTGTTGAGATAAAACTTGTACTGTCAGTCACCAAACTGCTAGGAGGTAATTTTCAAAGTGACATTTTCATGTTATTTATTATAAAGAAGGGAATTTTTTACATCTATTTTCGATTAGAATAGGAAGGTACAGTGAACTAAGCATCGACAGCTTAGAAATAAGACACCTAAGAGTAAATGTGTAAACCCTGAGTGATGCCATGTGGTGCTAAGATTCATCTTCCAGCCTCTTCCTTTGGCACCCACATGCACTGAGGAGGAGTGTGGTTCCAAAAGAGCAGCTCCTGCCAGAGCTGGAGACGAAGACAGACTGGCTGCAGAAAAGACTTGCTTTGAAGGGACTTTGCATGGTATTATTTATTCCCTATGTCAACTCATATTTATGCAAAACAAACAAAATGTTGTACTGCTTAACAAACAGACCTGCTGAACTAATTGCCAAAGGATGTCATGAATGCTAACGTTACATGGGTACAAGAGTGAAGAAATAGATGAAAGAGAAACCCACTGAAAACACGGAAAACACATCCAAATGTCAGAGGGCTAAAATAGATGCACATTGGGAAAGGATGATACCTGCTTACTCAGTTCTTGTTTTTCCCTTGGCATGAAGTTATGGTATCACTAGGGACAGAACAGACTTCAAAAGACCTTTGGAGAGAATCCAGTTAAAGTCTTTCTTTAGGCATTTCAGAATAAACTTTCCAGGACACACTTTCTTGTTGCCAAGACTTCAACCACACCTGGCTGTAAGGAGAGCATTCAAGGCTAAACTCTTAGGCTGCACCACCAGGCTTCAGTAGAGAATTTCATCCTCATTGACTCGTGTTCTACTCTTCCTCCTCTAATGCAGGCAGTCCACATTAACAAAGTCTTTTGAAATCCTTAGAAATAAGGACACATTTTTTACCCTTTTTTTATTATTTTTTATTTTAATCAGTAGAAAGCAACATTTATTTTGGAACAAGTATGATTATCTGGTGAGGAACGTTTTCTTGTCACAGAGAAAAACACCACCATGTTAGATCAGAACAAATGCATGTCTCATGCATTACCTCTTGAGTTGTATTTCTCCAGGGCATCAGGTTTACTTCAGGAGAGAGGATAACAAATATGTGACCTTAACCCACAGATGGCACTTTCTGAACAAATGACTGATACTGCCATCAGCTCACAAATGGAGGAACAGTACAGAACTACAAAGAAGAAGATGTATAGCCATCAGAAACACAAGCTCTTGCAGTTCACTGTGTATGTGCTCACTCCCATGTTTCCACAGTTCAGCCTGCTCTAGAGAAAAAATGGCCCCTTTTGATCAGAAAAAATAGCACCATTGGATTGAAATGTGCTTCAACTCCAAGATCAACATTTTAATGGAAGTTATATGCTAAAGTTAAATGATTCAGGCTGCAGTTTAATTACACAATATTTCATAGTGGACTTCTCTCTTTTAATTCTGCTTGCGTACAATATTACTAATTCAAGCCCTGACCTGATGGTGTGTTTGGAAAAGCTATCAGTCTTATGCTGTGTTGCTATGAGGACCAGATTGCCACAGTGTCTGCACAGGCATTGGTGTGTGCAAGGACAGGAGAGAGTCTGGGCAGGGCAGCATCTCCAGGGGGCAAGGTTACCTGTGTCACCAATGGAGCTCAGCAGCATGACCAGCTCCCTAGAGCCAAGGCTGATCTTGGAGCTCCGTCTCTCACCTCTGGCCAGGACTTAGATACAAGATGTGGAAAGGGCTGTGGATTGCTTGAACCTTCTCCTCTGCTCTGTGTCCAGAGGAAGGACTGGAGACTATTTCATCTTTTAGAGCTAAATGCCTCCATGACTATAAAAAATTAAGCTGGTATTAAAAACATGATTACTACTAAAGTTATAGCAGGGAACTATAGCATAGACCAGATTCACTAACTGGGTTTTTCTCCTTTTTTTTTTTCTTCTCTACAAGGCTCTGCTGATGACATCATTCAGGATTACATCTGTGATGTCAGCTGGCAAGGAATGCTCAATCAGTCATAATGTTTAGTAAAGCTATTAAAAAAAACCCTAAACAATGTGTCCCTTGATTTGCAAACATTGCCAAATCCAGTATCTCTTGTATCTGCTTCTGCACACACATTCTGAGTCTACGAAAAGACTTGAGAAGTGTTAAAAAAAGGCCTGCAGACCTTTCTTTCACATTACGCTTATTCCATGTCTTCTCAAGGCAAACCCAAGCACACGTTCTCTACCAGCTGGGGTGTGCTGTGTTGATTTTGATAGAGCAAAGAGATGCAGACAAAGCTGTAAACATGTACAAACGCTAACCAAGGTTCAGAGGAAAAGCTGCAGACACCTTGGCGTGAGCACCATAGCAACAACCTCCATTAAATCTTTTTAACCCTATCTTAAAGATACAAAAAAGGAGACAAAAACTGTTAAAGTGCTTGAAAAATGAAAGACAAAGTGAAATTCAGGTTAACAATGTTGTTTACCTCTTTCCCTTCACCTGTAGAGAAGACTTATTTTAAATGGAAAATACATTTATTTGTCAGTCTTTTAATGGCATTAAAGTATTTAGCTGTCTCTTCATGGAAAAAAGAGAGGAACTAGAACTGTTGCTGCCCTTTGACGCTGATTTTGCTTCCCAAAAGGCAAAATGTGAGCAGACAAAAGAATAGCAGAGAGGTTCAGTTCTTGTCTAGATCTGTTAAATCTCATATTAGGGAAGCACTACATAAAGAACTACATTCGCTGCCTCCCTGGTTGTGCTGTCATTAATGACACCTGAACTTTTTCTTTTTACTTTTTCTTCTCTTTCTACTCTTATTTTCCTTCTTTCTTTCTTCTGTTTTTCCTTCTCCTTCCTTTTGTCCTTCCTATCTCCTTCCCTTTCTCTTTCTTTTCTTTTCTTTTCTTTTCTTTTCTTTTCTTTTCTTTTCTTTTCTTTTCTTTTCTTTTCTTTTCTTTTCCTTTCTTTTCTTTTCCTTTCTTTTCTTTTTCTTCATATCTTTTCTCTCATTTTTCTTCATTTCTTTTCTCTCCTTTTTCTTCCCCCATCAGAAATAAGCAGGGGCCAGATGCTNAGACCAGAACCGACCTCTCTAAAATGCCCTGTCAAGTAGTTGTACAGAGCGATGAGGTCTCCCCTGAGCCTCCTCTTCCTCAAACTAAACAGTCCCAGCTCCCTCAATCACTCCTCTCTGCTTCAGTCTTCACTGAGGAGCAGAGCAACGGTGTGGGGATGCAGAACAGTGGGGATCCTCAAACAGTCCCCCAGTGATGATCTGGTTCCTATCAGTCCACCTGCCTTCTTCACACTGCCTGAAGAATTATGGACCGTGGGAAGGAACTGAGTCAGGGAACAGTTTTCTCAATTTGTCTACCAGCTAAGCCAAAATTGAAGCTTGATTCCTTTTTTATGTTGTCTTCTAGGTAACCTTTGATCTCAGTAGCAGCAGTAGGCCTTTTGTTTTGCTTCTGTTTTGACAAGTTCAGAGTTTTATACTGCTTGCGACAACATTGATGTAATAAGAACTCATACTCTGGCCAGCTTGGGTTTTAGGCCTCTGTCTTCTGTTCCCAGTAGTGCCTTGCACCTCCTTTCAGTAACGTGCAGAGCACAGCAACCATGGTGTGAGATGTAGTTAGAAATAACTAAAGTAGGTGCTTTCCCCTATTGCCCAGTTATTCCCCTATGAGCCCTGTCCACAGCATGGGATGAAGAATACAGCCCTGAGAGCAATCCCAGGGGAGCAAAGACACCCATTTTTAATCAAAACACTTGAAGTTTGAGCAAAGCGCTGCTTTTGTGATTTTGTGGAAACAAATCAAAATTTCCTTCAAGAAAAAGCAACCAGAACAGTTATTTTCCAATCAACTACAATCAACAGTTATGATTATAGTAATTTGAATATCATTATTTCAGGCTATTAATAACATCAGCACTTCAGACAAAATATGAAGTGACTAATCCAAGACAATATAAGCCACAACTCTGGGCCCAGTGCTTACTCCTGCCCTAGTGATTACTCTGCTTGACCAAGAAATTCAGTACTGTTCCAGAATTAACACCTGAAACATGGTTTCACGAGAGCCATATCCAGACACAACTTTTTAAGGCTTTTATACTCCCTGAATGCTGATGGCAACCCTTTCTGCTGACTCTATCCATAGGTACAAATTTTAGATCTGACATTATATTCTTTTAACCTCGTGACAGCTGGAGCAGTTTTCTATTCACTGGAAAGAAAGAAACTCGTGTCTCATCCCTCCATCTTTCTCCACACAGGTTTCACTGAAATAATAGTGGTAGAATTGGCTTGATATCCCTTAATTCCACAGTAACTTCTCTGCAGTCACCCCTTTTTTAAGTGATTAGCTTCATGATGACATGCAAACTAAAGCATTTTTGACATATATGATATTTTCAAGTAATAAAAAATATTATATTATTAATAAAGATGCTCTTTTTAATCACCACTCTGCATTAGTGCAAGAGTTTTGGACCATCTTTAAAATTGTTGCATGCTCAAGAAGTACTTTTCTTCTTGCTTTCTTTCTCCCTCCACTGCTCTAAGTGCTTGTGAAATGGTTTCAGCTGTTCTTCACTCCTCATTGGGAAGGGATGGCATACTCATAACTGAAGTTGCTGGGATAAATGCTAGATGATAGCACTTGCTGGAAAGACCACTCTCTATTTCTTTGAACCTATTTATTCTATGCTTCATTTCCCCTTCTGTTAAATAAGAGTAGCAATAATTTTTTGTCATGTTGTTTATTTTTTAAAAACAAATAGGGGAGGAATAGAAGTAATGTGAAGTCCGTATTACTGAAACACAAATAATTCCTTTTTAAAAGAACCAAAAACACTGAAAGTAAGTGAAAGGAAAAGATTTAAATTAGTTTTTAATGTACATGCCCACAGGGTGCAGTATCAGACATGCAATTGTCATTCCACCTGCAACTCTCTATATGCTGAAAGGCTGCTCAGTATTACCAGCCAGTCCAATTGCAAAGGAGTAGTTAGAATTATTCAGTTTAACTGCAGTGGGAATCAAATGAAATTAAAATTCCTTAGACAATAGGAGGGTATACAGGGATGAATAGAGCAGAAATGGATTTCAGGTCTAAGAATTTGTTTCCAGTTACAACATAGAAATCATACAGAGATGTATTTATTTAGTCTGTTTATATGTTTATCCTAAAGCAAGAAGAAAAATTGAAAAAAAACAGCCACAACCAACAGAGCAGAAATATATGAATCATCAAGAGAGCTTCAAGGGTATCAATTAGGATACATCTGTTAACATCAGTGGATCTGTGCTCAAGATCTGGCTCCAAGTGAAATTGTCACAGATGTGTAATATAGCACCACTATTTCATAAAGTACATATGCTTACTTAGCTTGCTGTTTATTTAATTCAAGCCTCAGGAAGGACTAAGGAAAGAAAAAACAACCCATAAAATTTCCTCTTGGGACTGATGGGAAGATATGATCAACACTTTTAATTTCTGAAATGCAGTCTCATGGCACATGAGTAAGTACTTGCATTTCAGCCTACTGCAGAGGCAGTTCCTGACCACAATGGCATCATCTTCAACAACAAGAATTAGCAGATTTCTTATGTCAGCAATACAGCCGTGCACTCCCAGGCAAATATATCTCTGTGACAGCCTTTTCAGCTCTGTAGATATTAACTGTCATGAAAGGAGTCTAAAGATTTGTTGGTGTTCATTTTGACTAACACAATCTGTGGCAATAAATCCAGGCTCTCGCCCAGAGCACAGCGAGTTACAGCTGAGCATGGCAATGTCTTGAGCCCGTTGGCCTCAGAAGATCCTGTGGTGTCCTGTTAATGGTTTGTACCTATCTCCCCCCAGGGCTCAGCCCCAGTTCTCATTCACAGCAGCTGGACAAGGAGCACGAGCTCTGGGTTCACAAACCGGCAGCAACCGCTGCATGCAGCAAGCTAATCGCTTTGGGGAAAGAGGTATTTCTCAGTGTGACAGTGCCAGAATGTAACTGCTCACCAGAAATGTTTCATTCATTCAAAAGCCTTATGACGGTCATGAAGTCATAGTCCAAAGTATTGCTCAGTGTCACCAGGCAAAGAGCAAAGGGCTCACTCCTCTTCTCTTCAGACTGGTGGCACGAAGGGTCCTGAACAAGTCCCATGCCCAGCCTGGATGACTTTGTTGCCTCACATCTCTTCACCCATTAATCTGTGGTGGCAGGTTTGGTCCCAGAAATTAATAAGACATTTGACTGACTGGATTTTCAGGCTTCAGACAATTATATTAAGGATTTTAGCTAATTTAGACAGTGTGAAGCCTACCTCTCTGCCAGTAACAGTATCATAACAGCCTAGCTGGAGAGAATACCTCTGCTTTCGAGCTTATGTTGCCCCCATTCATATAAGTAGGGGAGGGCTCTCAAATTGCATCTTCACGTGATTTGTAGGGCTGCTTTTTATATATTTTACAGTTTCCTGAGGACTAACCATTAAAATATCTTTTTTAAAAAACCCTCTTACCTTGTAAAGCCCTGCTGGCTTATCAGGAAGGCACTAGAAAGAAAAAACCAAAATACTTCTGTAATAAAAAAAGACCACATCTATATCTTGATTCCTCCAGCAAGTACGATCTGTGTCAGTCGGCTACATCAGCCCAGCCCCACAACCAACCACATAGAGTATGCTGGTCTGGGAGCAGCACACAGCTGTAGGGCCTCAACTGAGCCACCACCATCAAATTTCTAGGTGATAAACATGTATCAGGATAGATAGTACACCTAGCTATGCAGCCCAGCGAGACCAGACTACTTTTGGGATCACTGGCACACAATCACCAATAAACATTTAGGCAACTGTGGAAAACAAAGGTTCAAGGCTTGTGAAATGTAGGTGCCCTTAGAGTGAGACTGTAGTGGAGAATTCATTGAAGATCACATTTTTAAATACAAACCTTATTATTAGTCTCAAGAAAAGGTCCCAAGATTGAGGATTTAGCACTAAATGACTGGTTTCAAATGAAGAACTCTTTTATCCAAGTGTTTCATAACATGTTTTGCCTCTATTAACAAAGGGCTTATTTTCATGTGTTTAAAGGAAAGCAAAAGTATAACATTTTCAGACAGTCAAGAGAAAAGGAAACTGGAAACAAACCAGACTAAGTGTTATTTCCGATTTTGTTTAATATTAAACAAGTTTGATTTTGAAATGAAAGCCATTTGTTCATTAAAAATATTGACCAGCTCTAATCACATGTTTGTTTGAAATTGTTCCCCTGGCAACTGCAGCCAGAAGCTGAAACGATCTGGTTCTGTTTGAAGAAAGATTTGGATGCTGAAAAGCTCCTTTAGTTTGCCCGAGTATGTTTATTAGTCTAATAAAATACAGTTCTTCTCCCTCCTAACCATGGTCTGGCACTCAGTAGATCTTCTCTAAAGAGGTTCTGAGACCCACAATGAAAATGTACATCTGCTTTGCAGAAGCCACACACAGCAGAAAAGTCCAAGAGAAGGAGAAACAGATTTTTATGTGAGTATGTTTTCCTGCTCGTTAGCATGAAGTTAAATTTCCTAGTTCTTCCACTTCTCTGCTTTCCTTTAGTAACAAAGCAGTGAAGACTTACTCAAAAGACAACCTATACCGCCTGTTCTTAAGCATTAGATGAACCATCCCAGGGTAGTACCTCTACCTGTCTCTCAGTTATGGGGAAAGCCATGACATTTAGCTTTGATTAGACACCGTGACATTTAGATGATCAAAATAAAGCAAAACAAATTGCAGCATGTACCCTGTGCACAGAGCACACCTTGACAGCCAGAACATGCTGGCAGGATTTTGTGCCACGCTGAATTACTCTCCAGTCTGATACGACACTGAATCACTGGGTGTGCTGGGTTTGTACTAAGCAAACCCTGACATCTTTATTCATGTAAATAGTTGTATTGCATTTAAGGAACTATTCATATGCATAAAACTTGGAGGAGGCAGGAAGACACCAGGCCATTTCTGCAGGGTTTTTTTCTCCCCCGAATTGATAAAGGTTTTGTTATCATAATTTTCTTATCACATATTCTTGGAAAATATTATTTCCAACTGCTAGAAGTGCTCTCTTCATATGTTTCAATTAGGAAGAAAATCTCTCAAACACACACACCAAGGCAGCAATGCAATTATTCTCAGAATAAAGTCATTTCGTAATCTCATTTTATTCATTCCACAGCCTGGGCTTGATATTAGAAATTAACTTCACTCTCGACAGCAACATGCAAGACGCTTTTAAAGATCTTTGTCAGCACACACTCCATTAGTATTACTAAAAATCCTGGTTTGCATCAAAAGCCTACAGGAAATTTGCTGACCCTGCATTTTTTTCTGTGCCTGGTTTGGAAGAGAGACGGCTCGTGAGCCTTCCCTCCCCACAGCTGTGCTCTTCAGGAGCCATTGCTCATGAGAGATAGTGTTGTATATTCATCAGCTGCCTGACAACTGCCTCATTCCAGTGTCGGTGCGATTTTTCACTTGTTGGATTCACAAGTGAAATGCAGTGCATTGGGGCCCGTGTTCTCAGACCTGTGTTCATCCACCACTGGGATTCACATCAGTTCCCTGGTTTAACTCAGGAAAGAGAAGCAAATCTGGATGGAAGGAGTTGACAAAAAAGCCCAGAGCCTTCTGTAAGTGTTTGGCTCCCTGTGCAGGTGACAATCATCTAATCTCCGTGGAACCAGGACGAGACCCTGGAAGGCAGGGTAGGAGCTGACCTGTGAGGAATTAGTTCATCCTTGGTGCTTCGGGAGGGTGCTGAGCAGAGATGGAAGAAGAGGGATCAGATAACTGGTGTCCTCACTGGAGGCAGAATGATTATCTGGGCTTGGAGAGTGAAGACTGGAGGTCTAAGCTGTAAACAGCTCCTTAGCACTGATGCAAAGAGTGAGATTGTGAATCGAGGCAAGAGAGTGAGACTGTTGAGTAAACCAGCTTTTAGATATTTAATATCTCTAGTAGACCTCACCTCATTTAAAGGGGGGGAGAGGGGAGAGGAAGTGACCCTCAAGGATTCTGTTTTTAAACTGAGAGGACAGGGGGTTTCTAGGGCATTGCAGGCATGACTAGTTGTTGTACCCTCAGCACACCAGAACCCCACAATTCCAGCTCTGCTGCCGCTAGCTGGGTGGACTAGAGCTGTTTGAGATCATCACGGCACTGTTACTGCTGAGAGGTTTTAACTGCTCTTTCACCACCATCACAGTCTGAGCCTAGTGGCTTCAGATTTCAGAAAAATTGATGCTGGTCTGCCATATGCTGGTCTGCCATGCATGGAACTCAGGACCCTGTTTGGTCTGGTAGCTCTGCAATCAGGAACATATAGTACAAAACCCCACTATGTCCATTCCAAAAGACAATCATGCTAACAGCATGCTGGTTTGCCATACAAATAATATGAAAAGTTAGTATACAGAGTTGTGAATCTAACATTTGTATGAGCTGAATTGGCTAAATGGGGCTTTTCCTCTGCTCTGCTGTGAAAAGCGTTACATCACTCTAGATCTTGTGTGAAGACCTGTATCTGTGTAAAAGGCTGCAGAAATTATACTGATCGACTCTGTGGTAATCCTGGTATTTTATTCTTTTTTTTAAACATACTAAGTATTTTACACAGCACAACTTTTAAGTGGATGTACTTGAAAGCAAGAACCATCTCTCTCCTCTCTCTCCACAGAATCCCGTGACTTGCTTTATGCTGTAGTATCTTGGCAACAAAATGGACCATCACATACTCTTTAGGATGAAGGAGGTTTGACAACCTCTGGCTAGAACTTGCCTCTCTGCAGGTGTGAGCTGAAGATGTGATTACAGGTCTTAGGTTACTTCTGGATTCTTCTCTGCTTTATTATGACTGCTAAAATTATGGATTCTTTTATTGCAATTTGCAGAAATTCCATTTCTTTTTGCTAATGACCTGCAAGATGAGAGTATTCTTATTAAATCTGTGAACAATACCAAACTGGGAGAAGCAACAAGCACACTGAAGGACAAGATCAAAATTTAGAAGAGTTTTAACTAGTCAAATGAAGGATCTGAAGAGAACAGATTGTAAGGTCATCAAGGGTATCTGGAGAGAATGGTGCTGAGAACGGCATGGTGATGAATCAGAGATGTGGTTAGCAATGTTACCCAGCTGGAAAAAACTATAGGCAATGGGGAAAGAGTGTGCATTATTTATATACATTTGATGAAATCTATCAGTATAGGAAAGCTTCTTCTGAGTAATACCTTCAAATCCCCTGTACTTCTCTACATTATCGGGCACTGCTATTATCTTAGCCAGTTTGAAGACCTAATCCAGTAAACTTCCACAGAGAGGTTCTAACTCCTGCGACCTTCTCAATATTCTCTTGGACATAGGAATGGGAAAGCAGAGATGCCTTTGAAAAAGATCACTGTCAGTAATGCAACCCTGAATTACCCGGTTTCTATTGTACAGAAATTGGCATAAAGGCCAGTGTTGCAGATGCAGCCTAGATGGCAATTTTAGAGCAATGAATTACCAAAGATCAAGAGTAAATGAATGAAAATCTGCTGGTAGGCATGATTAGAGTTAATTACTAGTGATGGTCAAGCCATGAGCAGAACAAAAAATACATTGGAAAAATCTGATGAATGATTATACATTTATCTCAATTAATACGGACATTGCACATCTGTCCACTCCAAACTTTTTCTATCAGCCTTTCAATTTATAGTCCTGAAAGTCATTTTTTACTCCTTCTGAAACACTCTTTGTATGGATATTTTCGTTGAGTACCTACAAAATCACTCGCATGTTGTAACCAGGCTGCATTCTCAACTACGCGAAATCAAGGACTGAAGCCTGACACCAACACTCAGACTTACCAAGTTCTGCCCTCAGATTCTGAGAGCTACTTTGGCTTGGAATGAGAGCTACCACTTCCAGGGTTTAATTTATTTTCTTGTTTAACTATCTTCCTTTAAACAAAAGTGGTTGGAAATACACAGCCCCTTTTCTGCAGATAACTTCTCTGGCATAACTGAAGATGCTCCAAAAAGTTAGCTTTTTCAAAAAATAATTGACTACCCTCAACTTATAACCCAATGTCTGTCTCTGCTCTCCAGAGGAATGTCTGAACCTTGGGGACAATAAAGTGCTACGTACCAACAAGCACAGGCTGCTTGAATACAGAGATGGGCATTATCAGCTCTCATTCAATGGATCACTTCTTCTGCACCACAAAGGCAGACAGACAGTGAGTACACTGTACAGCCTTTCACAAGTGTCCAGCCTGACTTCCCCTGCCTTGCTCTCTGTGAATGACAGCAACACAAGTGGAAAAAGAGCACCGAAGACCTAAGCTGGTGGCCTTTGCCAGCCGTTTTGCAGAAGACTACTTGACTGGAGAAGCAGAAGGTGGCAAAGGCTGGGCCTCATCTGGAGGATAATGTCCGTCACTGCTCGGCTGGTACAAGCGTGCAGATGAACTCTCAAACAACTCTCCACAGACCGTGACAATACAGCTTCTATAATCCAGTAAGGAAAATAAGCTTTATGCTGGTACACCCATGTCTGCACCAGTTACATCAGTGAAACGCTTGGGTGTCGGGCAGGGGAGGAACTGGGCCAGCTGAGAGAGCGGACTCGGCACTGGGGGCATTGAACATCCTGCTGTCAGTCTCTTGGGAAGCGAGAGCTGTTGATGAAAGGCAGTGCAATTACTGGCCCAGGGTTGCATTAAGATAACAGCATAAGAAATTAACATTCCCCAGAAGAAATAAAGGTGTTAAAATAGCAGCTGGGTAAATACAAGATAATGAAGGAAAGCAGCGTCATTTCCCCAGGTTCACATAAAGCCAACGGGTATTTTGCAGAATTGACCTTATTAAAGAGACATTCTCACTTCAAAAATTAATCCAAACCCAAAATTACAATACCAATAAGTGAAGTTACCTGTTAAACCTAACAATTCATTCTACAAAACAGCATCAACACTTCTACTTCCATTTTCACAGTTCTCTGTAGTGGGGTGCTCGGCCCATGTATGTATTTTCACTTTTCAACTGATTGATTTTTTGAGACAATGTTGAAAGTCCCTACCAGAAGATCCAGTGATTCATTCTTGGTATTAATTATTCTTCATTAGGCTTAGCATGTGTATTCTACTTTGTTAGAGATTAATACATAACACCGAGGAGAGGGCAATGAAATGGAAACGTCTTGTAGGAAATTATTGCAAAATGTAGGAATTTATTTAAAAAACCCCACCTTTAAAATTAAATCTTTTAAATAAAAGCTTGATCATAGGGTTAAACTATGTAACAGAGTGAGCAACACGTCTCGTGTGTTAACCCAGCATCGGTATCTCCAATGTGCCAAGCCAGAAATACGGGAAGGAGAATAAACAACCTTTTAAAACCTTATTCTTCCTAAAGGGAGCTATGCAGGTTTCACCCTGTTATCTCTGACACCGTAATTTTTTGTTTCAGCCTCTATTAAGAGATGTAGCAAAGAATCTCATTATTCAAATTAATTAGGCTTCAGTAAATGCATTCGTGTGGAAACGACAACGTACAACATGAACAACAGGATCATAATATGACACAGCAGAAAATCCAGTGAATAATTACAAATAGCTGCACAGGTCCAGAAGCCTGTGCCTGCTGATTCTGTGTCAGTCTAGGGACACTGAGGACCCTGACAATATTCCAGCAAGTGCCCATTTAATGTTAAAAGGACCAAAGTATCTTCAAGTCATTTTCTTTGACTGTTTATATGGCTCTAAGCATTTTGTCACCTACTGATGCGTATCTCTGCTTTGACAAACACTACGTGGTCCTTCATGAGGGAACACACCACGAGCAGAAAGCTGGGCCGCTGATAATGCTGAGGAGCCTGTGCACAACTAATATGCCTCCTGCAAATCCTCAACCAGGAGCAGGTTGTGCCCAGCCAGTGTCCTGGGGACACACTTGGAGTTAGAGCACTTAAGTACATGTTGAAGAAAAGACAACAAAACCTCTACAGTTTATTAGTCCAGTGTGGAGAATAGTTTCTTCAATAAATTCTACCATTGTCAGTAAGCCAGTTTCTCCTGCGGATTAAAGCATCACTGCCCCAAGGGCACTTCCTTTGGCCTGTTCTTGGAATATTTTGGCTCCTTGGTCAATGGCTTCAGGCTGAGGGAAGACAACAGCCACAGTGAAGACACGAGTACATTGTCACCAGTCAAGGACAAGACAGTAAGTAATGAACTTTCAGGGGAACACAACTGTAGGATTAATCAGAGGGTTCTTCATTTCCAGTATTTTCAACCTCAGTTGAAGGCCAGGTAGAAGCCAACAGGAAGAGCTGCTAAACAAGTGAGGTGTTTCTTTGAAGTCTCAATTCTACAATAAGCCTGATATTAGCACCCTTATCAGACCCTTTTATCCTTTTAATTTGGCTACATCTGTTTAAAATAGGAGGTTCAGACAGACTGTAAAGTTCCTATCTGATGGTAATTACACAAGAACGAGGAACAAATTGCCCCATGTGGGTGCTGGTCTCTTCTCGCAGGTAATTAGCGACAGAACAAGAGGGAATGGCTTCAAGCTGCAGCAGGGGAGGGTTAGGCTGGACATTAGGAAAAAAATCTTCACAGGAAGGGTGGTCAGACACTGGNCACAGGAAGTGTGGTCAGACACTGGAATAAGCTGCCTGGGAGGTGGTGGAGTCACCATCCCTGAACATGTTTAAGAGTAGATTGGATGTGGTGTTGAGGGATCTGGTGTAGCGAAGAACTTTATAGAGCAGGGCTGATGGTTGGACTCGATGATCCCAAGGGTGTCTTCCAACCAAAATGATTCTGATGCTATGATTTTATTGATGACTATGAAGCTAAACATGCTTAATTTGAAAGACTTGCCCAGCACACATTCCTTGTAAAACTGTGAAATATGGTTGCTAAAACCTATGGCACGCACACAGAACTGCACACACAACTGCTGGCCCTTCTATGACCTCTGAATGTGAAGAACTGACTGTGAGACAACTCTTCGTTGAAGTGGGCTACCACCTCAGTAGTACTTCTTTCATAAGGCACAAGAGACTGTAAGATCTGGACATTTCTTTTGAATATGTATTGCACAATATGAAACCGATTCATAGCAAGGCATGGCTTTCCCTGCTAGAACAGCTACCATCACTGAGCTGCTTCAAACTTGTGAGGACCTGAAAGAGAGCTACCAATCAGCCTTCTGTTACTAGACACAGAGATTAGCTGTTAAGGATAATAAACTGATATTGCAATCAATATTCAGATGTTGTTTTGTATTCACTGTAACTGATTAAAGCTACTGGCCCCAATGTCTTCTCTGTGATTAGTACTGTCAGTTCCCTTTGGATTATAACAAGCCTAGAGGCTGGGCTTGAGAAGCAATCTTGGAAGAGACTCATGTTCAAGAGAGGGTACCCCAGTTTCCAAGCACTCCTTGCAGACCCCAGAACAGCTCAGCTTTTCCTGTTGCCTTTTCCTGCACCAGGACAAACCCCTTACCTGAAACACCTGAGCCTCCTCTGATACCGCTCTGACCTACCTCCAAGGCAGGACAGACGCCACCTTCACCTACCCACGCCTGGGGTATGATATACCAGAGGCATTAAGATGCCCCAACTCAAGTTGTAAAACTTGAATTTTCCAATAATAAAATAATAAATTAATCATATCTCTTGAATAAATAATAATAATTAATAAACGAATAAAATAATTATTAAACCAATAAATTATATAAATATATAAATATTAAATTGAATAAATGACTAATATTTCTTGAATAAAACAAGAAATGTAAAACCCAACTCAAGTCCCACAACCCTGATGGATGACTCTTTCTGTGAGAGCAACGACTTCTATGAAAAGACTGAAGAATGCAATCAAAAGATAATTAGGATTAGCAGGCTAATTACTGCATACATTTTCTAATGCTAATAGTAATATGAAACACTAATTGTTGTTTACTGTGGGATGACTATTTAAACTTGTCAAGAGAAGTGGGGAAAAAAACATAAGGTTCTTTCCATGTAGAATAGATGCCAACTGCAGACACACATACATTGTTAGATTTTTATTTTTATAATTAAATTGGTACCCTATTAATACAAAAAATCCTAAACTTCATACATGAAAAACTGCAAAATATATGACCACAGTACCCTCAGAGCATAGCTTTTAAACACACTTCAAAAAAGGCTTGACTATCATGAATTATTAATAAATACATGTGTTTATTTAATTAGCCTTTTCCTCTTCCTGTTTTTAGAGTTCATACTTACAGGTTGCTTTCTGTCAACCACAGGAGTTTAAAAATTAACCCTTTTAGAAATGTAAAATTACATTCTCATCAATTTAGAGAAATCCAGGAATAAGAACTTCAAAAATACACAAATGTGTATTTTTGAATGTGTATGAAAATGTGACAACTGGCAGCACTGCAATCAAAACAGCTTTTGAAGGTATTACCTGCCTGTTTACATTTTTCCTTTTTCCACTGAGCAAGTGTGAAGACATTGGTTCCCCACAAAAAAGACTGCAACAACTTGGAAAGATTTAATACAGTTTTGAACTGTGGCCACCTCCCTAATTCAACTGAAGTAAATTTAGAAAGAAGAGCGAAAAACAAGTTACTCCAGGCTGCAAGGCTGTGTACGCACGTGTATGCTGCAGATCTGGATTACCAGCTATCACTGGAGAAGCAACATTCAAAGCCTATTAAGAACACAACATTAAACAGTAAATTAGCTAGAATAACAGAACATCCAAAGGACTTGTGGGTCATCCACTTCATCTCTTCATGTCATCTGCTATACCGTAGCTTATTACAAGAATATATAAATACCAGAATAATAAATAGCCTGCCTATAAATAACGAAAAAACAGCTACAGTAAAATCAGTGCAAAAAAAAAATGATCAAAATGTACTGAAGGAACCATCCTGCCTGTGAGAATGTGCATCATAAACCACCCATATTTCATCTACTGCATCAAGAATTAAAAAATGCAGAAGGCAGAGTGCTAACTGCACCATTCTAAAATTACAGCTATTTACAATGTCAGACAAATGAGATTAAGACAATGCACAGGTTATTTAAACTGCACACTTCATTCTTTCTCATTATTCTGCTGAATTTTAAATACCTTCCCCTTCCCTAATTGATTCTTTGAATGGAAGTCGCCCTCATGAGTCCGTATTTGCATGAGCAGCCTTTTTGGAATTAAGAAAGTTCTTTTTCTTTTTCCTTGGAGAATTCTGCAAAGGAAGAATGGGATCACTCGGCTCACGGAACAAGAACACCTTCTCCCCTGTGTCTAAGAGCTCTATGGCTTCGGCAGTTGCAACGTTGAAGGGAACAGGAGGGTTGGATTGTTCCATAGGAGGACAGGTGCCCAAACATCCAAGATGAAGGAATGATGCTTCTTCCAAGAGGGCAAGTTGCTTCCTCTTTATCAAGCTACATTAAGGAAAAAAAATGAATTGGAAAATGAAAACTTAGGAAAAAAAAAAGCATAACCTTCCATGTCATATCCTGACATAGAAGAGGTGATTTTGGCATTTAAAGAAATTCGTATTTCCATAGACAGAATTCCAATTTTTATTCCAATCCCAAATAATTTACATATTTTATGAGATACTAAATTGCACAAGGAAAGGTAACCTTTCAATAACTATTCCTAGGGGAGATGGGCAATATACATGGAAGATGTATGAATTTTGTGGGTAAGTACAGAAAAAATATTTTCAGGCCTCCGTTTATTGCTTATTACGTGCAGATATGATATAGCAAACCACAAGCTTCAAACAGCACAAGTGTTGGAAAATGCATATTTATGAACTTATTTTCTGGTTTTTAACAGCAATAGGTGAAACCTTTGGAGACAAAATGAAGCATAAAACCCCCCATCTATGCTTCTTCCTGATTTCTCCTTACCTGTCTTTCCTCTTGTTTAGAGAAGGGAATTTTTCCAAACCTCTGTTTACGAGATCTTGCCTTACTTTGTCCTCCAGTGCTTGCCACAACTCTTGGTTCTTCCTGAAAGGGCAGGAAAGAAAAAAATTCCCAGCAGAAGATTCCCAAATATACACAGTTTCCCACCCTTCCTGGTTTTAGCTACCAAAGCCATGACAGTAATACCATGAACACAATAAGGGCGTTCAAGGATTTTTGCTGCCCTGCCACAAATCATTTAAATCACACCTCAGGGCATGATCCCAAGGACCCATTTCTGTTCCTTGACAACTCACATCTGACAATTACAGGACCTAGAACCATAATGTCTGCTTTTTCCCCTTTCCCATGCCATGGCAGGGAACTGGGGGAGAGGGTCCATGAGCACCTCTAGTGTCAGCTGCACAGCCATTCACCTGGTGTTAATGGGGATAAACTGGTGGAATGAATGCTCTACGAAATTATCTGTCACTGAGAGTAAAGGGAAAAAAAGAGTCCTATTTGGGACTCTAATAACGAACTACCAAGGGACAAGCGTTTGAAAGGCTGAAACTTCCATTATTAGAAATGAGGACCTCCTTCATACCTTAAGAAGCTACAGACACCTGAAATCTGGTGTGTCAGCAGTATTACAAATACAAATAGCTGGAAGAAAAATATTTTTAAAAAATCCATAAACTCAACAGACAATTATTAGAACAAGATGTATAAATCTATCAAATAACCATTTATATCATAAAGTTATAAAATTAATTAACTATAAATAATTTTATTATAGTCAAAATATTTCACAAAATAAGCTAGCAGTTTCAAAGTATTCTTACTCTATAAAAATATTTCAAAAGGAAACTTATTGACCTGTGATTTTCCCATTGCTGTCAATCTGCTTGTCCAGCAAATACACATACATGTAAAGCAATAATCTTCTCTTGCAATGGTCTACAAAAACCCATCACACTTACCTTTTTTTACAGCTGCCGGACTCCTCTGCATTACTGTCACTTTCCGCAGCACCATCTGAATATTTACTGATGGAATTGAGGATGGAAAGAACCTCACTTTGTGAGCTGGAGGGCAGCAACAAGTTCAGGATCCTGTGCAACATCCCCATTGGTACCCTCGTCAGTTTAGCTAAATAACCTGCCAGACGGAGCTCCTAGAGGATTCACGACAAGACACCAGAAATTTAGCACAGAAAATTAAAAAAAGGTGTTATTTTAATTACTATCATTAAAGAATTATTCATTATAGAAAAAAAAAAAAAGATATTTTTTGAAAATCATGTTAGTGGTGACAGTTTTGGTGTCAAGTGGATGCAGAAACATGGAATGGTTTGGGTTGGAAGCGACCTAAAGAGACAATGTAGTTCCAACATAGTCCCATGTTCACCGTTTCTATCCAGGCTGGCCCAGATGTTTTACAGTTGTACATTTCATTCTGGGTATAGGAAATGGGAACATTAAAGAACCAGCTGATCTCAGTGTATGTGCTTCATATTCCAGCATGTAAAGTTGAGTTCATTTATGGATTGCACTATTATAAAGAAACCCTTTCAAGACAGCAATAAAGCGATATGGCATTCCTCAGTCTGTAAAATTAGGGGAAGAAAAGCAGCCTCTGAAACCTAATGACAACATTAACATGCTGCCATGGTTGAGCATCTCATCGTTCATCTCTTAATGCCAGGTTCTGTGATCAGCTTGTCATATTTGCTAAGGGGTGAAGGAAACATCTGCTTTTGTTTCAGAGTTGTTGGGTTTTTTTCCAAATGCCCTCTCTTTTTTGGCCCAAAGGTCAGTCAGTGGTAAAGCAGATTCACATCGTGTTCAGACAGACTAAGTTTGAATTTAGCTGTTCCCCAGACAATCAACCAGCCACATTTCCTGCCCTCTACCCCCAACCACCAAATTCCCATTCTTATTTTCTGCTCTGCTGTCAAAACTACTGTGTCCCCAGGGCTGTTCCTGTGGATTTCTCATGCGTATCAAATATGAAAAGTCTACAATATATCAAGAACTACGTGGAAATAAAAGAGCAGAGCAAATTAAAGCAAGTTACATGCCTCAAAGGGCACCAGAAAGAAAAGCTGTTGTAGTCTATTAAAACCATACATGTATCTGA
Source organism: Jacana jacana (assembly GCA_013400555.1). Classification (NCBI taxonomy): domain Eukaryota; kingdom Metazoa; phylum Chordata; class Aves; order Charadriiformes; family Jacanidae; genus Jacana; species Jacana jacana. The sequence continues at coordinate 21,404 of VZTM01016475.1, read as the reverse complement.
GGTAGCTGAAGTTAGGTAAGACATGCCAAATGTTCAAGATGACTCGTGGCAGCTGAGTCACCTCTGCTCGGTAGACCCTCCTATAAGCACTGGTGGGGGAGATGACTACAAAGGCCCTGTCACACAAAAAACCCACAAGTTCAGGAAGACAGGCCAATTTCTTTGTCCACGGTGGTTTCAAAATGTCACAGCAACTGTTTGAACTCTGCTTCTTTTTTGCACAATGAATTTTCAGGGAGCAAAGGCACCTAGGAGATCTCTGCATTAAGTGAATCTTCTTTGAATGAAGCCATTTCACTCTAAGGATGCTCTGTAAAGGACAATTCTTTCTGCTAAATCCACGTTAAAACGAAGTAATCATCCCCCAACGCAGCCCTAACCCAAATTTAGACAGACACACACACACACAAAATAAAAATTGTGGTTCTACCCCAGTTGACAGATGGGACACGCAGCCGCTTGCTCACTCCCCCCAGTTGGCACTGGGAAGAGAACTGGAAAAGTAAAAGCAGGGTTCAGATGAAGATGGTTTAATAAGTAAAGGAAAAACCGTGCATGCAATCAAAGGAAAGAATTAATTCAGTGCTTCCCATGGGCAGGCAGGTGTTCCACCACCTCCAGGAAAGCAGGGCTCCATCCTATGTAACGGTTACTAGAGAAGACAAATGCCATCACTCTAAATGCCCCCTCTTCCTTCATTTCCCCCCAGCATCCCATCACAGAGTGGGGAACATCCCTTTGGTGAGATGGGGTCAGCTGTCCCAGCGGTGCCCCTCCACCCCTGCTCGCTGACAGGACAGTGTGAGGAGCAGAGCAGGCCCTCACTGCTTAGCAACAACTAAAAACATCAGTGAGCTATCAGCTCTATTTCTCACCCCAGATCCAAACCACAGCACTCTACCAGCTGCTGGTAAAAAAAAAAGCTAAGTCTATACCAACCAAAATCATGACATTATCTCCTTTCCCGTAACCCTGCTCCAAGCAGAGAACTCCACTCCAAAATGATGGAAAAGGAAAGAATTAATTCAGTGCTTCCCATACAGCCACTTCCCAAAGTTTCTTGGGCTCTTCAGTGTTTTATAGGCTTTCCATGGAAACTGCCAAGATGCCAGAACGAACAAGACAAAATCCTAAGACCGATGACTGGTATCCAAAAAGTCCAATATTTTCACTCTAAACGGGCCCCATTAGATAAAAATTATGTCTGTTGAGGCTACTTAGGGCAAGAAATGATCTTTGGAACAGGATGTAACTAAGGGTTTAAATCTTAACACAGACACCTAAGTTTAATTTCTATAATTATAGACAGTCTGTATTGTAGTTTTGGTCTTTAAAAACTGCTCTAGCAACTTACAAAAGAACAACATTAAGTGAGAGTAAAAACGACACATTTCTGTCACCTCTTCTGCCTTTTCGGGCTAAATAGTCTCAGGACCTTTAACTTGGTAAATTACACATGGATGATCAACACATCATGACTTCAGTACTGCCTTCCTCTGAAATAGCTTCCTCTAAAACATTCTTTTCTCCACTCTGAACCTGACCTTTCTGCATGGAGTCTGATTTGGACTGAGAGACAACCCTTAACGCTTTTCTGCCGGCAGAATTCCCGATGAAGTAATCCTGCAAAGTGCCCCAATGCCGTCAAGCAGTGCCACAAGTGGCACGGGTGCCCACCAGCCAGGTGCCTCTGACACCTGCAATGCAAAGGGAGCGCTGAGGTTTGAACACGTGCCAGCAGCAAGCAGCGCTGCCAGATGCTCACAGCCACCCCGACCAGCCTGCAGGAGCGAGGAGGAGACGCGAACGTGCATGCAAAGGCAGGAACGGTCACGCCCATCAGACCAAAAGCCCTCCAGCGTGGGCTGAATTTAGGATTCTTCAGGTGTGTTATACAGGAAGTAAGTTTTTCCACACGACAGTCTGCCTGCATCATCTGTTGCCTCTAAAATGCACCTGGGGTTATAGCTATGAGCTTATTTAAAAGTAACTTCACAGTCAGAGGCTTGTGATCCTGAACTCGCTATCGCTCCAGCAAATCTCTTACTGAACTAGATCTTCCTCGATAAGGATGTAGCTGAAACACGAACTGTGGGAAAGCAAAACCACAATCTGGTTTTCCAGAGAGGGCTGCATCCACAGTTCTGTAAACTAGTCTAGAGGGGAAACCCTTCTTTAAGGAAAAGATGTGAAGATAAAGTAAGATATAGAGCCATAATAGCTCCAGTTTCATAATACTTGCCAGTGGAACAAGTTCTGTAAACTGTAAGAAAACAAGGGGGAAAAAAAAGATTGAAAAAAAACAGTTCCCACATCAGCCTACAGGATAAGCACATCCAGAAGCAGGAACATGTTGCACTGTGAGCCTTAATAAACTAGTCTTCTACTAAGCACATACTTCTTTACAGTTGAATTAAGAGTAGTCAGGTCTGCAATTATAGTTGGAGTTACACCATTAAACTTGCTGAGAACAGAAATTGTGTTTTGTGTGTCTGCAAGGTAAATATGTATAGGTTTTATGGAATTTCAACACAGCATGTCCCAGAGTATCTCTGGGCTACACTTTATATGAATAAACACAAAACCCCCAGTGGTGTATCTCATGCATATTTACACAAATTAACTACGAACAAAACATAAAGCACAGAAAGCACAGTCCCCCAAGTAAACACTTAACAGTACATCCAGTTTTTCAGGCGCAGTGAGGTGACAGTGATGCTCTTAAATCTCTGTCTTCAGGATGCCAAAATCTAGAATTATCAGAACTCATCGTTTACCTGCGAGGGTGCCAAGAGGACCGGGTACTGTGAAAATTATGACGTGTTCTATTTTCACACATCAGTAATCTGCAAACCAATTATTTTAACCTCTCAATTTGCAGAATACATGCCATGCTGTTCAGAAGCTCTTTCACAATGTATCTGTGCCAAAGAAACTTAACAACCATCACAGGAAGACTGTCAGCAGCTTAAGGAACATGCTTTACCTATGTTGTAGAAAAGCAAAATCCAGCTCCCTCTGCCCCCAGCCAAGAGGTATCATCTTGGGGAACACAGAACAAGGACTGACAGTATTTAATTATAAGACCTTCCGGGACCAAAATGAGCCACAGTAACATGCAAAACCAGCATATTCCTGGTTAGTCCTGGGAAGTCGAGTGCTAAATATGACTAACACTTCCAATATAAAAAGACCATTCTCTTTGAACTGAAATGCTAAGTGAAGAACCACTCTCTCTTGGATAGGATGCCCCTCAAAACGAATGATTCGCAGCCAGCAACAGCATTCGATCACCAGGTCTGTCCCTCTTCCCTCCCACCCTGTCCTACACAGCTGCTTCAGCACTCATCCTAACAAGCCACACACCTTGAATTCAAGCCTTCATGAGGCTCTATCAGAGGCAACCAAATTCAAGAGCAGCACAAAAACATTTCACAATATCCTTTGCAAGATAAAAGCTCTTCTGCTGAGCAGCTGGCTTGTTACGTGCATCTTCTTCCTCTCCTTCTACACCCAGGAGTTTGGCAAGCTAAGAAACACCGTATGAGATTAATGCAGTTTTCATGCTCTCTTTTAAGAGTGTCCACTTTGTGGTGACTGTTTTTGCCAACCTATGAAATTGCTAAATAAACACTGTACAAGGTCTCTTCAATTAGTCCAAGACTGCAAGGCAATAGCAGATTTAAAAGTATTGAAATTAAACTATGATAATGGTCTTAGCAGTGCTAATCTGGAGGAGTTGGTCTGTCCTGCTTAAAGCCTTTCTTCAGATAAATACATAATGAACTAGGGAAAAAATAATCCAACAGTATAAAAAGAACTCACAAGACTACGGTACACTAAGTCCAATGACTTTAACTACAGTGGCCCAGTGAAAGATCAGCAAAGCCTAAAGGACCTTACAAAGCAGCTTCAATTTTTGTATCTCTTCTGATGTTTGTTTCCCAATAATGTTGAACAGAATGAAACTCATTTTATATTTATCATCTTCAACATGTATCTGAAGCACTGTATTTTTCAGCTAAATATCCACACAAGCCTTTTATCTCCTTTCCTGATTTACTAAAGTAAAATAAAATAAAATAGAATAAAATAGAATAAAATAAAATAAAATAAAATAAAATAAAATAAAATAAAATAAAATAAAATAAAATAAAATAAAATAAGGCAAAAGATCATTTTTTCTCCTAGAAACATGTCCTGAAATCTTCAGCTATTAGACAAACTGCAGCTATAAATGGCAAATAAAGCCTCAAATATAATATCGACTCTGAAAAGTGTTACAGCCGTTACTGCCCCCATCACTGTTCCACGACTGAACAAATAACTGAACGTAGTGGGTAACTCCCTCATCAGCATTATGCAAGTCATTTGAAAGCAGCACAAATGAATACATATAAAGTCTACAGTTACAAAGAAATAATCAGATTAAAACTCGCCATCAAGCGATTATTTACATCATAAGCACCCTGCAAAGGCCTGCAGCAGAATCAACGTCAGCAGGCTGCTACTTCTGTGAAGTCCATGTAAATGATGAGGAGCTCTGTGTGCCATGGGGGCAGAAAACAGTGAGAAGGAACTGAAGGCTGGAATAGAATTCAGCAGCTCCTGACAGCCACATCCGTTTACAATATCCCAAACTGTCAAGGCCAACAGGGCAGCAAGCTGGTTTTAAAAGACAACACGGTTGCAGCAAGAGGCAGGGGGGAAATCAAAGAGGAAAATAATGATACGAAAAAAAATCTCAAACTCTAAGGGAGCACATAGCTCAGATTAAAAACTGGAAAGCTGGTTAATGCTGGTCATGACCTCCTCAGCAAACACTTTCAAACGTTACACTCTGCAAGACACACCAGAATGGGGTTTTGATGTTTATATTATTATGCCCAAAGAATAGGATGCTCTGGGAAAGTGTTAAGATGAGGTTTGAATTCCCTCTCTGCCTGATTTAATTCATTAGGACAAAGTGAGATCTTCTGTCCAAGGACAACACCTTAGCCATCAGGTTGTCGGACACAAGTCTCTTCCAGCAAGGGTCACGGACAGACTCCGCGCTGAATGGAACGCGAGTGTCCCCACGAGAAGCAGAGACTGAAGCGTTTATTAAGCTCCTGTGAGCTTTAGGAGATCTGGATGCCAATTCCCTGCCCACACCAGAGTAAGGATCTGAAAAGATGGGCTACCTTCCAGGTTAATCTCCTAACACAGATATAATATACAGGGGTCTCACTCCAGTTCTTCATGAGAGCAGCTGACCTCAGACATCTAAATCAGGAGAGGATAAAGAGTTCAGAAAAGTGAAGAGAAATAAGCTGAGGCACAGGAAAAGCTGAGAGGCCCTTCCTTTGCTTGCTGACCTCTGAAGCTTCCAATTTAGAATATAGGTGACTGTGAACTCACTTGTCCCTGAAAGGTAAGACACCTGGAAGCAAAAAGCTGCAACACCAAGTTGCTTTCTGACACTAGCTACATATCTCAACCAAGGCCTGCAGGTAAAACTTGGGGACAACTCGGGGATTCGTTTTTAATGCCTTTTGAGGAACTGACAGGCAGCCAACAGACAGCAAATTACTTGAAGAGGTGATGCTTTTTTTGAAAACAACGTGATTAATGATAACTAGAAAATTTAATGAGCAGTCCTTCTGTCTTTGAAGGTCTATACACAATCAACACAAATCATTCCTAATGCTGATTAAAACCTAAACAAAACCCTCATCTTCCTACATGAAAAGTCAGACAGTAAATCTGTCTGTAAACCTGAAACTCAGCCAACTTAGTTCTCCACAGAATGGAATGCAACAGGACAAACCCTAGAAAGCATTTGTAAGTGAACAAAAAGTTTAACTCTGCAAAATTCAAAACTCTGAAAGTAGGCCAGAATTAATTGAAATGAATGATAATCCAGGCTGCAAACGCCAGAACTGGTAGCAACTATTAGCAGATAGTCACTCCAATTGCAGCTGTAATGGTTCCTAAAAAAGAAGAAAAGCTGATTTCCAGATAGAGCTGTAATTTAAACTTGGAAGCTTTGTTCAATTTCATGCTTACCTGACTATAAAGCGCCAAAAATGCATCCATTTCTATATTTTCCAGGAGATCTTCAAGCACCACACAATTCCATTGCTCATCTCTCAAACTGAAGTGAAAGGCAGAATTAACATTGAAATCTTCTCAGGTGCAATGACTGTATTATAGCAAACAATGTCTGAAAGTCATCTGTTCAGGAAGGGTATCTTTCCATCACTGAAACTGAGTGAGCAACATAAGCTCTAAAACAAGCCGGTTTCTCCTACCTTTTCCCCTGAACCCACCAAGCAAACACCAGAGCAGAACCTAAGGTTATGCTCTTGCACACAATTCAAATCCAGAATCACTCCAAAGCAATGTCATTCAACCTCTCCTCATCCTCCTCTTTGAACTCCATCACCACACTTCACAGCAAGTTGTGGATCTTTGTGTTGCTGGAATTTAGCAGTGAAAGTTAACTTCCTTGCTAGTGATTTTTTTATTTCTGGACCAAATCATGGAGCCATCCTCATGTCATTTGGGAAAAACACACGGTTGAAAAAAAAATGGAAGAAACTTGTTTCTTCCATTAAGTTTGCAGATAAAAAGTAAAGACTAGTCACGAGTTTCTTTGAAGCCTTCACTGATACATCTCAACAGTAGCATCCACAAGCCAGTAACCCATCTGCTCTTCTAGTGGCTATCTATTTCTGCAACAGGAGAGTCCTTAATCTACATTGAGCACTCTAGCCCTTTCAGAATTCACACAGACTTAAGAGTGCAGTAACTCCACTTAAGGCCTATCAAAGCCATTTAAAATATCCCACTTGTTTCATGGAAAACCCTTTTGGTAATGGAAAGCACTCTCTTCAGTATCTTGCCCTGAAATATAATAGGCTTCTAATACTGTGCAATACACATGGAAATGTAATTTCTAACTCCTGTAACCCTAATGATTTTGCAAATTATCACCCATTTTTGCTAGGCAACCTTCATAACAGGTATTTCTATATACCTCCCAAGTGACATTTTTTTTTTCATCATCAGTATCTTTACTTAAGAACTGGCCAGGGAAAAGTGAAATTGAGCCTGTTTCTGATGAAGAGTTTGCATAGCCCATCAAAAATGACTGCATGGCTGGGAATTAATTCTGCAGCGTGACAATCGAAACGGTAATTCAATTTAAATTGTCTTGGGTACTTCCTGTGACCCCAGCAGATCAGGCTTCAGCAGAGTCCCTACCTATCTTCTTGGGAGACAAAGGAACAGAACTAAAATCCTTTTCCTCCTTGTTGTTAAAGAATGTTGTTATTTTGCCACTGTTCCCTTCAAGAAATGGTGTCATGCAGCACATCACAATCTATAGGTAACTAAGCTATTATTACTTCATGTTTCTTATTTCAGTATTCCCAAGACTCCTCACTTACATTCTGGGCCACATCACAAAAATGCACTGTTCAAACACAGATGTATAGTTCCTCCTCAACAGAGCAGAGCATTCAGCCTGCTCTTTCTCTGTGATATCTCATGGTCTCTGCAGTAACTTCATAAAATCAAAGACCAAAGACCTTACCTTTGCTGGTGCAGATTTATTAATTGCCTACATTTATTCATGGCCTGTCTTAGCAGAACTGTCACTTGTCTGTCTGCATTTGTTTCCACGGCTTCACTCTGAAGTCCAAATCCATCTGGGGTCCACCTCTGCCTACCCAGTAGCTGCTGCCGCTGCTGAGCTGACTCCTTATGCAACATCTCATACTCCAGCTTCCTGTCAAGTTCTTCAATCTCCTAGAGGTTGAAAACACGTAATGATAAAAAGTCGTAATTCAACTTGGAAGAACAAACTACATTTGGAGTGAAGAAAAAAGATGGTATCAGAATTTCTGTTATTAGTTTATTCATTTCTCATTCTACCCAGCCACTTGCAGTCATTACACTTTCCAATTCACTGCATGGCTTCAGTAAACATGACTCGCATGCTATGAATATCAGAACAATGCCAAAAGATACAAGTCTTTCATTTTCATTCTGTTAAAGATATTTCATTGTGTTCAAGATATTTTCATTGTGCTAAAGGTTGATGCTCTGTGAAAATTTCCACCGTAGAGGACATTTAGAAAGTACACTACCAGCATAGCTGAGATCTAAACAAAAGAATGGCACCATTAAAATAGAATGGCACCATTAAAATTCATCTATAAGCTGAATAAAAGGCACTGAAACAGCCTGAGAAACTCAGACTGACTAGTTTTAGTTATACGGAATCAACAGCTCGTATTAAAGAGGTTTGAAGTTAAAAGACTATAATTCATATTTAGCACAATAAAATTAGGGTGAAAATACAATGCTTTAAAAACCAAAGGGTTAAAACCCAAAGTCTTAAGTGGACTGGATCGTGCTAAAGATCTCTCTTTGGTCAAACAGTTAAACTAAACACCAGAAGGGAAGCTTCATTTCCCAGTTTTCCAATGTCACTGTTGTCTGACCTCAAGTTTTAAGTCGCTTAATATCGCGGTGCCTTACCCTCCTAACCTGTATCTTGGAGAAAATGATGAATTTTAATCTATTACTCCACTTCATCAACTCTATTCAGACTACAGATTTATTTGAGCACACTGTCCCTAAGTAGGTGTCTGCTCCCCAGTCAGCAAGATTAGACATTGGAGTTTAGATCCACTCTCCAAACATCAAAACCAAGTATTAACTTGTTATCTCTAAGGGTCTGAAGCAAATTCACATATAGCCAAATGTTTTTCTTTCACTGATTGGTAAAACTAGCACTGATGTCCTCACCATTAGTGAATCCCATGTAATCTGATGTATTTGTTTCAAAGTAACAGGTGTTAAAATTTGCCAGCCACAGGGACAAAGGAGTTGGGCAAAAAAATAGCAAAAGAGAGAGGTGTGATCACCACAACAGTCCCTGCAGACCAAGCCTAACAGGCTCTTTAAAAAACACCTAAAATATTCTTTATTTTTCTTCCCCCCCAAAATAGGTCTCAATTCAGTTCTTGCACACTGGGTGCAAGAAGAATCCAGTGTTAGGTGCTCTAGCTCTCTCTTCTGCCTCTCCTTCAATCCCTTTTCTTCCAGCTGTTCAAGGACAGAGAAGCTAAAAGCAACCTCTTTGCAGAGATCCCGCACACTTACTGCATAAAAGACAGTAATTCCACATTATTTATATATATATTTATATTTATATTAATATAATATATATATTATATTTTAATTATAATTATATAATACTCTTTCTACATACAACTTTCAGTATCTCCTACAGATTTAATACAAATCTAAGACAACTGTAATAAGCATTCTAACTGCCATTCGAAGAGGAACTCTGTGGAGATGACAGCATTAAAATTTAACCAGGAAAATTTCACAGCAATAGTTGTCTAATGATGCCCTCTAGCAAAGAGGGTTTGCTCTTAAAAACCCATTTGGTTTGTTCTACTCCAGTGCTCTCCCAAGCCTCACTTGGATGGTTGCAAATAGCAGATGTTAAAAAAAAAATAAAAATAAAATATCCTTATGCATACAGAGCACTGAGGTATTAAAAAGGATTAGAAACCTGGCACATCCCAAGTATGTAATAAATAGGATGAAGGGAAGAGGACCTTCCAAAGTCTCTGCTATTTCAACTGTATGAGTGTGCTTGGAGGGAGACAGGTAGGTAGGTGGCTGTGTACATAATCCTTAAAAGCTTGATGACTGAAGCATATTGTGGGGTTATGGGTTTTACCGTACGGGTGGCACTGTAACATGAACAATTTTGTGACACTGCCACGGCAATTTGCACACTATCCCAGTCATGACTCACAATCACCCCCAATTGCTTTCCTTGCAGTCAAATAATATTAATTAGCCACCAAAATGCCGCTCTTTCTGCCTGCAGATCTCTGGATGATACTTTAATAAAAATAAACAATAATGACACACAATCATTCCGGGATGTAATATTGTCCTTCTCTTTCCTTCTTTTACTGAGTGCATTAAAGTCCACATAATCACTGAAAATAAAGGACTACCAGAAGCTTTTAACCAACCCAGCTAAATCAAATAAGCATCTGCAATAGTTGTTGTCTCCTAACAGGAACTTGTCCTTTTCACAACTTCATTACTTACAGGATTATGTGCTTCTAAAATCTGAATGCATTCCAACTTTGACAGGGTTTTTGATGTGCTCAGTTGTTCAAAAAGCAAAGCTTGTACACTTATGACAGCAGTATACAGCTCCAACATTCTGGATTTTTTAACAGTCTTTTGAAAGGCTAAAGCAGCAATATACTCTCCAAGTTTATCTTCCAGATTGCGCAGTTGACACTCTTGCTCAAGCAGCAACTCCAACTTAACCTAAAAAATACCAAAACACAAGAGGTAACCAGATTAACAGAAAACCTTAGATGGATGCTTAGGATTTTACTACTCTGTAACAACTAGGGTTAAAGCAGTAAAGAATCACAGAATCGTCATGGTTGGAAAGGTCCTCTGAGACCACCAAGTCCATCCACACCCACAAAAAACCCCTACAACCGTGGCCACTGGAGCATGCCCTGAAGTGCCACATCTACACATTTCTGAAATACCTCCAGGGATGGTGACTCAACCACCTCCCTGGGCAGGCTGTTCCAGTGCCTGACCACTCTGTCAGTACAGTAATCCTTCCTTATATCTGATCAAAACCTACCCTGGTGTTACTTCTGACCATTTCCTCTGGTCCTGTCATGATTCACCTGGGAGAAGAGGCCAGCACCCATCTCTCTACAACCTCCTTTCAGGTAGTTGTAGGGGGCAATGAGGTCTCCCCTCAGCCTCCCTCTTCTCCAAACTCAACATGCCCAGTTCCCTCAGCCTCTCCTCATAGGACTTGTTCTCTAGACCCCTCACCAGCTTGGTAGCTCTCCTCTGGACATGCTCCAACACTTCAATGTCTGCCTTCTTGTAGTGGGGGGCCCAGAACTGAACACAGTACTCCAGGTGACTACTGCCAAATTCAGAGGCATTATCACTTCCCTACTCCTGCTGGCCACGCCATGCCTGATACAAGCCAGGATGCTGTTGGCTTTCTTGGCTACCTGGGCACACTGCTGGCCCATCTTAAGCCAGCTGTCCCCCAGCACCCCCAGGTCCTTTTCCACTGGGCAGCTTTCCAGCCACCCTTCCCCAAGCCTGTAGCGCTACCTGGCGTTGTTGTGACCAAAATGCAGAAATCAATGAAGAAAAGAAATCAATGCTGCAATCTTACAGTGTAATACATTTTTTAAAAAGTGCTTTTAACATGATAAAAAAAAAATACAGTAAGGTCAGCATTTCAAAGAGATCAGATTTTGTTTTAGGGTAGTCATATCTTTAGTATTAAATGCTGTCATAACTTTAATATCAAATGCTCTTCTGAAATAGAGGATCCATCATTTTTAATATAACAGCAATAAAACAAAAATATAAATAAAGCTATGCATACCTATGTGATTGGTTAAGTGGGAATAAAATGCATCCTTCTGCCTAGCAAAACTAGACTGTATTTAGTTCCAAATTGGCAAGCGTCAGTTAATATTGACCAACAAAATCGGATCTCCTATTCTTTAAGAAAATGACCAAAAATCCTCTTATATAAAACAAAGTTAAACCAAGAGTCTACTGGTAATGGATCTCAAACAAGATTAAAACTGTACTGAATGGCCATCAAGCAGGATTAAATCAAAAGGATTTAACTCAATAACTGTGTTGCTGCCACACATCTGCTGGGACGTCCACAGAAGCTGTCCAAGGGTGAAAGGCAAGCGTGGCACGTGGGAGCGCAGGATCCAGTGCAACGTGACTGACGAGCTCTCCGTGCTCCACGACTGACATTCACGGCCAGGGATGTGACTATTTTTTCTGCAGGGCAATGAGGATAGGAACCAGCTGCAATTACCCTCTTTAGATGCTTCCATCTGACTTTGTCACTTTAAGATCCCTTCACAGGAAAAGTAAAAGGTACTTCCCAGCATGTTTTGTACCCCGAAAAATTTGCTTCCACTTACACAAAGGTGGATGTCTAGGTTAGATGTTGGTGGGTACATTGACTATCGAACATTTGGAGAGCTGAATCCTCAAAGACAGGAAATAATTAGCAGTGTGGTTTTCTTAGAATCATAGAATCATTTAGGTTGGAAGAGACCCTTAGGATCACTGAGTCCAACCATCATTCTCTCTCCCTGTATTGTCCACACAGGCCCAAAAGTTGGATGGTGAGAGAAAGAAGACACAAAAACAGCACATGCAGCCATGAGAGCTCCAACTCCACTACTTGGTGTTGTTATCAACTGCTGCCCTACACACTGGATTTAGAACAAGCTAAGCACAGAAACTGTCTATCTGTATGCTGCTGGGTCTTCTCAGACAGAGTGCAGGGGTTTTCCTCACTACACCTCTGAATTCTCTTTTGGTTCTGACAAATCAAAACTGATAGGTTTCACAGCATAACAAAAAAAATTAATAAATAAAAAACTTCATCAATCACCACTTTCAGAAGTTTCCAGTATTATGTATTTTAACAGCAATGCTCAAGTAACTCCTGCCTGTGTCAGAATGTCATCAAATGTCATGTTACAGTCATCAAAGGGAGCATCTCAAAACCTTATAAACACATTTTGTTTAAGTTCACTATCACTGTGGGATGTGAGTGCAGGTACTCACATTTGCATTCTATAGAAAAGCGTTTGTCCCATGAAGTTTGGCCTCTCTCTTGAAAAGCAAGCGGAGATGAATATCTCTATTTAATTGAAACACCTACACAGTGTCTTAGCACAGTGGGCATTCTGTGGCATACCTTTATACACACAGTCCTAATCTCTCCATAGTTTTACCCATCTATAAAATAAGAACAGTAAAGACCAGCAGTATTTGCCCTGCAAGCATGAACTACAACACTGTAAAGGTCAACTCTAGTCTTTAGACACTGTATGACTTCCCACTGGCACAAGATCCAATTTTCCTTCTCAGAATATCTTTGCACAAATCAAGATGGTATGTACTCAAGACATTAAAACCTCATTGCCTTTCTATTAATGCTAATTAGAATTATACATTGTTGTCTCTATTCATGACTAGCTTTAAAGAAATATTCAAGGAGACTTCCACCAAGGTTTTAGAGCCCTCTCATGACAAACATGTAATGTGATGCCCATGAATTTTCTCTGGAAATTTTATTGATAAGGGACCTGGTAAGAGCGATCGTGTATCATCCAAATTCTATTATCCAGTAGATGAAGCTAAATTTAAAATGTGATTTGGAACCACATATGCTTGCGACATTCTCATTTAGGCTCATGTGATATTCTCCAAAGTCTCCACTACGTCATCTGGAATGTCTTTGAATGCACAGGACGGAAGGTCACCTTCAGGAAGTACTTCCTACTAAGACGAATTTAGCCAATTGCAACACAAGACTAAGAAACCATCCTACAGACAGAAAGTAGAGGCAAGAATAATTTTCTTGATATTTTTAACAAAACTCCAACTTAAAATACAGACATTGTCTCTGAACCTTACTGATTTCTATCAAATGTATCTTCAATAATGTAGATGTGTGATTCTAAATAGTAAGTACGCATGTGGGGCACAAATAAACATATAGGATACTTGAGATAGGAGGAGAAATCAACTCAGAGGTCATACTGGAATACGGTAACCAAAATAAGAAACATTAAGTTGATATCTCTGAACACAGGAGGCAGACATCTCCAGTGAAAACCAAAAGAGATGGCCAAAATTGGGAGTGTATGGAAAAAGACCTGAGCTGCCTTCAAGTACTTGTAGATGACATTTACTTTAGGATAGATCCAGAAATAGCCATTGCTTGTTTTTTTGTGATTCAGTAGGAAAAAAAATTCATAATAACTTTTTATATCTTCTACGTTATTTGCAGGGCAGGCAAAAACCTTATTAAAGTGACTTTGGAGGCCTTTTGTTTTCTGTAGAATGCTTTTTACTGAAAAGCAAGTAACTTTAGCATCTCTCACTGAAACTGACAGCCCAGAAGTTCTCAGGGATTTGAAGGTGTACACTGTACTCTAGCAGCACCCATCAGAAAATGCAGAACATTCTACAAGTTCCAGTTTTGATGCAAATTGTACAAGACAGGCAGTGCCACCCAAACTCAGGAAGGTTTGGGTGGGGTTGGTTTGTTTGGTTTATTTACCTTGTCAAGTCAAATTTATTTTCAAAATCTAAAGTGTTATTTCATGATATTCTTATGATCCAGTGATGTAAGATGAAGGTCTAGAAGCAAGACTATTCCACACTTCAGTGCCATAGAAAACCTTCAAAATAATAAATAATTAAAAATAAATCTTCAAAAGCCTGTGCACAGGACTCGAATTTCTCACCTAGGACTGAAGCTTTTGTTTTGAAAGGCATGATGAATTAACTTATACTACTGATCGTTGTGACCCATGTTAACGTTCTCAAATACAATTAGCAATTTTCGGAGCTGTGTGGTCTGACTTTTTAAGGTCTTAGTTGTGAAATTTCCTTTGACTTGCCCTTACCCTACTTGTCAGTGGTGAAAGGTGTTGCACTCTTTGGTGATTCTTGAAGAATGGATGGAATGGAAACGAGTTCTTAACAGCAAAACAGACAGGTTAACAAATACCAGAAGAAATAGCTACTGAAGGCAGGCAAGGAATTTCTATCCAATTCAGCCAGCCACTTAATACCTCGCCAACAGCGGCTCCTCTCTAGCAAGGTGTTCAGGGAGATGCATTGCTACAGCAGATATCACTTTAAGGGGCAATTCATGTTAGAAATGAACAAGGCTGGAGAGGTAATGCCACAAGTGACCTTTCAAAACTTCAGCAACATTGGTTTGAGTTTACCTAAAAGCAGGAAAACTAAGACGGATGAGAATATCCAATGTTTCTGCCACAAGAGACTAAATGATTTATATTATGATTTTCATCCCAACAGCACGTAATCAAGGAATGGGAAAAAAAAAAAGCCAGGCAGACCTACCTGCCTAGAAGTAAACAAGTCCATTTTCAAATGGACTAATGCTTTAGAGTCAATGTGATGCTCCCTCTTCAAGGCATTAGGGCAGCTTCTTCATTAACAGAAATCACCACAAGACTACTAGCTTGAATGAGTTGCAACAACATACACACAAAGAGGAGCTGCTCCCTCTTTTATACCAGCTTTTATTTCCATGTCTAAGACACTGTCTGCTAGAATAGCCACATTTTTACAAAATCTCAAGAAAAGGGAAAATACATGTTTGAGCTACAATTTGTTTTATATGACACAAAATCAGTGTGCAGTACTTGAAGGCTGCCTTTGTGGTTTAGGAACAGGATGTGCTATAAATCGTTAAAAATGCAGATAAAAGAAATTACACAGAAATGTTTTGACAGGTATGTGCACACAACTGAATTTAAAGTTTGCTCTTTCTTCACAGGAGGCTCAGTTTCAGACACAAGGATTTTAAATGAATTATACATACATGAAATCTGGGGATGGATGAATGAATAATGAATAGATGAATGAGTAAATGAGTGATAACCCTTAGTGTAAGTTTGAACCCATTACAATGAATAATGAATAAGGATGGAAATACAATTTGACAACTCAAGTTCACTGGGACTGTTTAGTTTGAGGAAGAAGAGGCTGAGGGGAGATCTCATCACTCTCTATAACTACTTGAAAGGACATTGTAGAGAGGTTGGTGCTGGTCTCTTCTCATGGGTAATTAGTAGAATGAGAGGGAATAGCTTCAAGCTGCAGCAGGGTAGGGTTAGGCTTGTGGACATCAGGAAAAAGTTCTTCACTGAGAGAGTAGTCAGACAGTAGAATCAGTTGCCCAGGGAGGTGGTGGAGTCACCATCCCTGAATATGTTTAAGAGTAGATTAGATGTGGTGTTGAGGGATATGGTGTAGGGGAGAACTTTGTAGAGCAGGGCTGATGGTTGGACTCGATGATCCCAAGGGTCTTTACCAACTTAAATGATTCTATGACTCTATGATCTGAGGCTGTGCCTGCCATGAGCTGTGACCTGGCCTCCCCCAGGACTCTGCCCACCTCTGTCTGCCCCATTTCCCCTATTGCCCCTTCCCTGCGCTGTTCCCCGGGTGCAGCCTCTGGCTCCTGCTTATTTCTGATTTCCAACCTAAATGATTCTATGATTCTATAAGGAGACACAGGAATGTAAATTTTAATTGCAGCCAAATTCAAAGGCAAAAGAGATGCCATCGATGACAGAAACACACCTTTGTCAAGCACCTCAAATAACAGGGGGGTTACAAGATATTCCATGAATCATAAGATTTATGGTCCAAACTGTAAAACTAGATATTATTTGCATATTATTAAGTACAAAGCCAGATGATAAGCATGCTCAAATATAAGGGATAGAGCACCTCTCCTGTAAAGATAGGGTGAGAGAGTTGGGGTTGCTCAGCCTGGAGAAGAGAAGGATTCAGGGAGACCATAATGTGGCCCTTCTGTTCTTAAAGGTGGATTGTAAGAAAGATGGAGACAAGTTTTCAGCAGGGCCTGTTGCGACAGGACAAAGGGTAACAACCTTAAAATAAAAAGGGTAGATTTAGACTAGATATAAAGAAGATTTTTTTTACAATGAGGGTGGTAAAACACTGGAATAGGTTGCCTAGACAGGTGGTAGATGTCCCCATCAAGATGAGGTTGGACAGTGCTCTGAGCAACCTGATGTAGCTGAAGATGATCCTGCTCATTGCAGTGTGGGGGGCTGGACTAGAGGACATTCAAAGGTCCTTTCCAACCCAAACTATTCTATGATTCCATGGGAATGATGTTCAGCTTTATCATTCAGCCTGCATTTAAGTGCTTTTATAATTAAAGTAACATAACTAACTAAATAAATAAAATTAAGTGCTTTTAACCAAACAAAATGTTGCATTACTCAACTGGTACTTGCATCTAAACCTAGCCACCTAAGTTTCTGTCTGCCTCTTTGTCAGCTCTGGAATCACAGCTCTGCAAACAGAAATATGTTTGTCAAAATCAAGCTTGCAAGTAGACCTGACTTCAGCGTGATGCAGAAAGTGTTTCAGTAGAAGCTGACACAAATATTGATTACAAACTAAACTATAAACTAGCTATAAACTTATATCCTCTGGCCATTTTTGAAGCCATCATACCAAAAAAAGGACTGTAAAATACTGCTTGATATTGTACTACTTTCAGAGTGTCAAACCACTTTGTTTATGATGAATCCACTCCCATAAGTGAATATTTGCTGCTGATTCCACCTGAAACATCCAAACTACACAAAAAGTTGCCAACTCTGGAAATGCACTATGAAAGCACTGACTCAATTCCACATTTAGCTTAGACTAATTCCTAACAAGTATTGTCACAGTCCTAAATATTGCAAATAAAAGAAATAATCTGAAAATGTAATTCATTATCTGCAACCAAAGGCATTTTTCATGCAAGTGTTATTTTGGGGTTTTTAAGCCCAGCAGGCAAAACAGACTAAAGAATGTCAGTATTTTCACCACTGTGTTTCTGATGAGATAGGTAGCTGCTATTTCACATAGGAACACCTACTTCCTCACACCTGAGAGCTCAAAACAGTTATGAAACACAGAAGAAGTAGACACAGTCCGCTTTTGAAGACTTCCATAACGAGGTCAATGATACTCTCGGGTGCTCCAAGTCCGGAGCTTTCCTGATCTTGGAAAACTTCTTGCCACAGCCTCCCAGCTCACTGCCTCCTGCCTACAAGCTGTTAGTTGCTCTTCTCTGCCGTGCCTGCTTTACAGCATTACAAAACACATCCTGCTGCTCCTTTCATAAGCATTACCCAGAAATCATGTTACAGCCATCTGTAGCGAGACAGAACCCTCAACATCATGTGAAATCTTTAGCAGTGAAGGCAGGAGAAACACTGCAGAGCTGTCTTGCTCCATCCTCCCTTTTCCCTGCCTTGAACTGGCTGCGGGACCCAAGTGGTTAATTTTGAGTGAGATGATAAAAGTTTCCACATTAACGCAAAATTTAGAAGTGCAAGATTCTAAAGGAGGAATGAGGTAACAGATTGCAACAGCCAAAACAAAGAAACTCTACTTCTGTGATCAACATAAGGTGTGCTGCTTGTGCTTCTGTGCCCTAAAAATCATATGTGAACTGATGATTTTCCTTAACAACAGTTTAGCTTCCTTAAGGGAAAAGCCCAAAGCATTTAGCTTTTTATAACTCATGTGCAGCCATACCACTAGAACAACAGGTATAACAGATGTTGCATATAAAAGTGAAACTGTAGCTTAGAGAAGCTACTTTTCCAATTTTAAACCAAGATTCTAACAAAAATATCCGGCAATATTCATACCAAACAAGTATTCTGTGCTTCTTGTAACATAAGAGCTTAAGCCCATACTCCCTTGTACTTTCAAGTAACAGCACACAAAAAAAAGTATCTAGATTTTGGCAGGCAGGGCATTAGGTATTGAAGTCAAAAGTTTAAATGCCTCCATTAGAGTATTCTTGGACCAGAGTTATAAAATTATTAGAGAATGCCAGAACACACTTGCCCACTTGCTGCCCTTTTGATATGCTCTCACTTTCAAAGACTGCTTTTATCATCTGCAATCAATACTGACATGTAAAAGACATTATTTCACAATGAACATGCTGACCCAGTGTTTTTCGTTCCTCAGGTTACAAGTATAAAATACAGAGGAAAGAGGTGTAAAAAACCAGATTTTTGTCCAAATTGGTACTAAAATTGATATTGCAATAATTTGTGAAATTATTTTTATCTACAAATTTTAACTACCAACGATTCCTGCTTGCTCTGCATAGTTCATACAGTTAAATTTAACACAGTTATTGTTGTAACGTTCCTCTGATATACAAAAGTAGCGTCACCCATATTTTACAAGTGGGAAAGAGAAGGAGAGAATGACTAAAGAACACAAACAAGACCTTGTGGAACATCTGCTGGCAGAGAAGGAAAAAGCCTCCAAAATACCTGCCCCCACTCCTTCCTTAAGGATTAACTTAAGACTGGGGTTGTGAGCCTTTTAAAAGATACCCACCAGAATTGAGGCTCCTTTCAATAAGATCTGTACAAATAAACTCAGCCCCTACCCAAGTCTCTGGATCTAACAACCCGTATCTGGGTTTTCAGTAGCATTAGGAGAGGTCTAAGAACTAAATCTTGCCCAATTGAAGTATGCAGTGAAGGACTTTTGAAAGCCTTACTGAGAAAACCTCAGTATCTAAGGGAGTCTTGCAATCATGCATACACCAAGCCCCAGCACCACCAGAACAAAAAAGGACAAGACATGAAATCAGTTCTCTAACTATGGTGCAAAAATTAAAACATAGCAAAAACTATTAAGCTTGAAATACAACATCTTGATAAATGCAGGCAAGACTAGAGAGATGCATCATGACACTCCACCTTATGCCATTTTATATAAGTCTTATTCACAATGATAGAAAACTGCCACTTTTTAATTACTGAAGATCAAGGTTTGACCCCAATACAGAAAACGTTTGCATTTACCTTATTCAAATTTTCGTCTTTCACCGAGTCTTCATAAATGAGTATTTTGTCCTGTAAAGATTTCTTCAGAATATCTATCTTATTTCTATTCCTGGATCCTCCTGCTTTCATTTTAGAATGCTGCTGTAAAAAGGTGGACAAAAAAACGCTTTATATGTAAGAGATATATAAGGATGCTAACGTTATTACTTGCTATTATTGGCAGATCCCCCAATTAATGAAACACCTGGCAAGGATGGCTTACACTGAGAAAAAAGTTTCTGAAACGAAGGTGCTGCCTATTCATTCAGAAGGTTCCTCCTTTCAGACATTCAGACCAACTTGGAAATTTCTTCTTTAGTTTCTTTCAAGTAGAGTTATATATTCATCCTTTCTATGAAAGCTGCTAGCAAATAAATTTGATTTTAAACAAGCTTTAGCAGAGATAACAAGAAAAGATTTTAACTGATATGTTGTCTCTGCAGCATGGTTAAAAATGAACAAAGAATATTAATTTAAGAACTACATTGTTTTCAAGACACAGTATATGAATCACAAATGAACCATGATAGTATTAAGGGGCACCGTTCCATGTAATCAAATTATTCTTGACCTTTATATTTCTTTACAAGAATATCAACTAAGGATAGCATACTCCTGGGGAAATGATAACATCTGTTCAACTATAAGGCTTTGCAAAGTCATTTCTCTACCTTAGAAAGTATTAAGGTTTTGAACTAGGCTAATTCCTAGCACAACTAACCCAAGTTAGTTTATGTATTTAGAAAACAGTTAAATCAAAGCAAAGCAAGGGAAAGTCCTCTGTTTTATGATGGCATCCAATACAATTTGTGCAGGGAACACTTTTTTCCCCCTCCTATTTAAGAACTGAAAATAATTTACAATTCCACAGGTTTAACATCCCTCAGGATTTTTTTAAAAAGTGCTAGATTTGATAGACAGACAGATTTCTTGTTGGGGACGTCTGAGTATGCCTCATCTTCAACATATTTAGATTTGAAAAAAAAACCCCAAACCAAAACCCACCCTCTGTATACACCCAAATCTTTGGGAAAGAAAGTAACAAATCAAGCCCAAAATCTTGCCAAGAAAGAACTGCTAATTCAGGGACTTCACCTTCCTAAATGGACAAGACAAGGTAGAAGTGTACACCACTGTCACACCTATGAAGAAGCTACATATCTGCAGCCAAGGCCAACAACCTACAGATATACCCACGCACCTCTGTCCCATTCCCACCTGTTTATTGGCCAACGCTAAATTCTGATCGACTTTCAGCACCTCTGCGTCCCTCTGCTCCATCTCCAAAGCCTGAAGCAAGGTCCTGGCTCTTATCTTGGGCCAAGCCAAGCTGCTGTCCACCTGAGAGAGGCAGCAGTGCAGCTCTTGCCTCATTCTAAGCAATTCCTCTTCCGAAAGTGACAAGGGTAAACTTAGAAGCTGCCTGTTAAAAAACACAAAAGTCATTTGCTGCTCAGTGATACAGGCAACACTGCATAAAATGTAAGCAACATGCACACAAATGCTTCACATGATCATCCTCTTTTGCCTTACTCATGTATCAGTTAATCACTCCACACATAGGACTGAGCTACTCAGCATGTTCAAAACACCCACGAGGATACTTTGAATTCTGCATACAGAACTTCCTGGACTGTAAAACCTCTTTTTCAAGGAGAAACAGTTTTTCAATATTTAATAAATAAATAAGTAAACAACTTCTAGCACATTCCCTATGCACACAATCCTTCCATCTCTTCAGACAATACAAACCCTGAACTTAGGGCTGAAATTGAGATAAAAGCATCCCGTAAAGCCTCCCAGCATTTAGCAGTCACAGCTACTAAGAGGGGGAAAAAAATAAAATAAAAA
>VZTM01016474.1:343869-354167 GCA_013400555.1 Jacana jacana | reverse complement strand
ACCAAACTTGGTTGGGATTTTCTGGGTGTGGTTTTTTTGAGTGTTGCTTTCTATTCTTAAAATTAAATCCTTAAGTGAGAAATAGAAATTTAATTCACGTTTCAAATGTAATGGAAAATAGCCAAACAAAACAAAATTAATCTATTTTTGTACCCTTCTCCTTATGTCAGTTGTCTTTCATAAATGCACTTCATCTTTACTCACTCTGGCCAGTTGTGCAATGATGAGGGAATTTTACAGAGAGAGAATTTCTCAAACCAGTACATCTGCAAATTACAACTTGACTGAAATACTTCTCTTTCCTGCCATTGTTTATTAGCAGTCATAACATTATTTACCTTTTAAAATTTGTGCCACTGTGTTACACAGGTCAAATTCTTTGTGGTGCTTAGCAGGAAAGGGACTCTTCAAGGGCAGAGTCCTTCAGTGTTTTCCTTTTGTGGACACTCTCTGTCTCACAGTTCATCTTGTTTCCCAGGTCCCAGTGTCCTTTCTTTTACTCCTTCCTCCCATGACTATACCTATTCATGTCTCTGAGCTAAAAAGTTACTTTTTTTGAATGAGTGATCTGCATGTGTCCCACTAATTTAAATTTACATCCCTTAGCACTACAGCAAATATCTTTTTCTAACCTTGACTTTTAAATTTCAGCAATTACTGAATGTGCTGCACTTACATTTATTTAAATTAATATATAATCAGTAAAAAAGTATACCCAGCTCTTTTTCTTCAGATTCATACAATAAACTCCAACCAACACTTAAACATTTAGCAAAGGCAAAGATTCATTGCCCAAAAACTTTATATATAAAAAATAAAAATTGTACCATTTTGCAGGTTACACAGCAACCAAGCAACCCCCTCTGTCTTGAGAAAGAGCACTAGAAGGGAAAAACATTTTGAGGTGAAAAGAGAAGCATTTTGCAGGGAGGAATGTTGAGAAGGGAATTTCAGTGCTAGTTAGATCACACCCACTCATGTTAATGTATCTACCTGCTGAGTGGAAAGGATTTCCAATTTAAACCTTTAAACCCCAGAATGCTAGAGATTTCATTGAACAACAAAGGTGATGTATGTCATACAAAGACTGAAATAAATCTGAGGAGGGGGTTTTCTGCACACCTCATCCAGCACTATCTATATGAGTTGCAGTCATGCTGTTGACTGGATCAAACACATAACCCGTGGAAGCCAGCAAGTTGAGCAGATTAACTACACCAGGCTATTAAAAACACTAAAAAGAGAGTCAATAGTGAAGTCCTGAGACAGAAGGAAATACGTATTTCAGCATGAGATTCTTAACAGGAAATTATTATTCCAAAACATTTAACAGTCCCATAATTAGGACACATTTTTAAAAGATCTGATGCCTGGACAGAAGCCCTAGCTTCTAAGCAAAGCAAACAGCAAACGTGAAGATGCGTCACACCTCCCAGGAGAGTGCCCTAAATAAATAAAAGCGAATGAACCTTCTCTTAAATTTTTGTGAGGCCTAGTCTAGCAGGCAGCCTGAGAATTCTTACACGTAGGCATGAGCTTGAGACTGGAATGCATCCTCTGGGTTAAACTTAGTTCCCAGGAGCTTTGATGTGTGCAGAGGTAGTTAAGAACTAGCAAAGGATTGGAGTAACTCAATGATGAGTTAGTACTTAGGTACCTGAAGTGCTAGTTGGGCACCTAAGTTGCCTTTGTGGTTTCAGCTTCTCATGCTTTACGGCATGAGTGCCCAACCATCACACAAAGCCATGCACTTCATTTCCTTGGGAATGCTTTTAAGTCATGACCTTTTTGAAATGATTCCACGGAATTACTGAAGTCACTATTTCATCAGGAGCTGAGGGAGGTGACAAGTTGCCACTTTACATATTTAATTTCAAAGGACAGAGAGAACTAGAAGCGCAGGAGATGCTCAGAAAATATACAATACCCACAAATTCTCTGCTTTTCAAGAGAAACCAAAAAATTTTAATAGGAAACCAATGGATTAAGAGAAGAACTTCAGATGTAGTGTTGGCTTTTACTGAGTCTTACAGAATTTCACTTGGTAAAAGTAATAAAATCTGGCTTGTCTTCGGGAACAGTGTCATAGATTGCAAAACCACTGATGTACAATAAAGCCGTGTTTTGTTTTGTTTTGTTTTTTCCCAGAGCAAGTTTAGCTTCAACAGGTTTTATTTCTTCTTTCTCCTCAACCATCTTTATTAATGGCCTGCAAGAGTAGGCTACAGTGTATTAATGATATTTGCAAGTAATATAATTCAAAGAGGAGATGAAAGTACTATTCATGACATAGAAGTAACATAAAAAGATATAGAGAATTTAGAAACCTGAGTTAACAATAATGAAATATTCTTTGGAGGAGGAGAGTAACAGGCTAAAGATAAATAATTTAAATGCAAATGTCCAGTAAATGGGAGGAAATGTAGGAAATAAGAGATGTTCCTAGGTGAGAAAGTGTGGGCAACTGAGACTGCTGCCAAATGAAATTTTGGAATTCATTAGTGAATGTGTTAATGGAAAGCTCCAATCCAATGCCATCTAGTCAAGGTAACCTGTTAAATTAAGCAAGAACAACCCCAGGTACCAGTATAGGTTGGGAAATGACCTGTTGGAGAGAAGCATAGGAGAAAGGGACCTGGGGGTCCTGGTGGACAGCAGGATGCCCATGAGCCAGCACTGTGCCCTCGTGGCCAAGAAGGCCATGGCATCCTGGGGTGTATTAGAAGGGGGGTGGTTAGCAGGTCAAGAATNACACCTGGACACGTTCCTGAGTGATCTGATCTAGGTGTTCCTGCTCCTGCAGGGGGATTGGACTAGATGAGCTTTCGAGGTCCCTTCCAATCCCTGATATTCTGTGATTCTGGGAAGTTCTGGGCAGGTTATTAGTAAAAGATGACTTATGAGTTGCATTCAGAGACAGGAAACAGAAGTGGCCAGAGGACAGAAGGAGTGGTGCATAAAGAAAAACACCTTCAGAAGGCATGTCCCTATGAACTGTGCAGTGTCCCAAAACAGCTGTGTTGGGCAGGTTTGGGCAATAACTGGTAAACAGAAGTGTAAACAGCCTGTGTGATGTCTTCTGGTGTATGAGGAACAAGGGAGATATGGGCAGGCCTATCTCTGATATCCCTTGGACATTGTTCCTGACCAGTAACGCATCTGGTACAGCATCATCTTTCTGCCATTGGCCAAATCCAGCCTTCAGAACCCTTACAGAAAACAACAGAAAAAAATTTAAAGGAAATCCCTTTGTGACCATTGTGATACTGAGGCATGAACTTTATAATGTTTAGTTATGGTGGCTACTTTGTCATTTTAATGTTAGGTGTTTACTGTGGAGACTTTGGTGCTAGTCACCCCAAGTCTTTCTCTGTAGCAGCTAGGAGCCAAATAGCTCATAGTAATAGTTAAGTTGATCAGAAGCATTGTGCTCTAAAAGCGCCTGTTGCTCTCCATTGACTGTAAGAAGCTGGTGGCAGCTATCTCAGATGTGTATGTCTAAAGCTATATGAATTGAATCCCACGTATGACACTCAGCTGGGTGGTTTTATAACATCCAGATATGTTCTGGCATCTTGACTGTGATTTTTGTAGTGCTGAGTTCTAACAAGACCATTATGCTAGGTCCAGTTATGTGAGTGCAAATGTCGGGCAGGTTGGAACTGGGGGAGTCTTAGGTATGTGCCAAGGCATTCTTTAATGAAATGGTATTTCTTGGAAGCACAGGATCATTTAACAATGGGGATTATAATAAATGATATATGTTGATTTTTATGATCATATAATGATTATAAAAATGCACTGAGAAATATGGTTGACTGTAATTATAATATTTGCACAATCAAATGTGCATTTATTTTAAATAATGTTTTAATGACTAAGAGTTTTATTAATTCAGCTTTATGTGGGGAGAATAAATAATAATAATAATAATTGACAGGTTGCTTTTTGCTAGGTTCTTGAAAGCTGTAACAATTGTTTTAAACAGCCACAGTCTGTACTGAATGGAATTACATTTATCTTTCATTTGCATCGAGGAAGAAATGCACTCAGCCTGGCTCCCTCCTTTGTGGGGAATAGCATTACAGTAACGGTTGTTCAAATTGCTTACAATTCTGGAAAAAGATGGGGTTTTTTAATGATACATATAAATGGATGAAAAAACCCCTCTGAAACTGTGTCAAATACTTTGTTTTTAAAAAAAATGTTGATCTGGATTTTCCAAATGAAACAAACCCCATTTTGAAGTTGCCATTGAAAGCAGGTTGTTTGGTGCTTTTGAGCAGCTGTTTGAGAAATACAGGTTTAAAATGGATCTTTAGTCTTAATTCTAATAGTTTCGTGAGGTAATGCATTCCAGCTTCATGCCATGTGGCCCCAGTTATCTGCTGCCTCCGTACCATACCAGTAGGGAATCTTCTCATCTTGCCTCCCTCTGTGCTTTAGACTGATCCACAGCAGATGCATGATGACACCTCTGTCAGTAGAACAGGAAGATCTGAAAAGGGCATGAATTTGGAAATAACGGAGCACATGCAGGGGAAAGCTCTTTTTATTGCTAATGTCTTGAGAAGACAGACATATGAGGATAAGTGAACTTTAAAATAAACCAAAACCCTGTAATGTAATTTCTCAACAGAGGATGTTTTCCTAGCTCCTGTCAGGAAATATGTTGGAGTTCACTGCAAAGTGAAATACCAGCTATGTACTGGGTGATACTTCACTTTGCAGTGAATGTATTTCCATTAACTGCAGGTAGATTACGTGTAAGGATCAAAGCGACCAAAATTATTCATCTAGGAGACTGAAGTGACTGACGAGATGCAGTGACGCTACATAATCTGACTTTTGTTCTGTTTTTCTCTTGACCACATTTTTATACTTCAGATCCCATGAAAAAAAACCAAACATGGAATAGAATCACCGTGGTGGCCTTATATCTGCTCCCTAGCTCCTTCTTGATGGTGACCAGTGTTGTGGGAATGGTTACTCACAAGATGAAGCGGGTGTCAGGTTCCTGCCCAAGATAATTAGTAATTAATTTGTACACAAACTGAGAGAAAACGCGCTGAAGGAAATGTAAGCAGATTTTTTCAGTTAAAGGCTCAATATGAAAAAGAGTTTCATGAAGGAAAAGCCAGGCTTATTTGATTTTCCACCACTCTCATAGCCAACACATTTAAGTAACGTTATATAATGTTAGCAACTGTGAGCACAAAATGTCCATTTAGGTTTTGTATTTAATATCTGTGTAGCAGCTCAGTGCAATTTGGAAGGAAGTACACATTTATTCCAAAGAGAGGTGGTGACTCATTTGTGGTTAATACCACCTGGAGTTTTTCTTTGGATTACTTATCAGTTGAGTACAGTTCATTTCACAGTAAATCTTACAAACTGGACATCAGCACTGGTTTGAAGCTGGAGCACACAGATGCATATAGACCAAGATTCGTGAGTACCTGTTTGCTTTCGAGCCCACAGTCCACTTAATTCTTGAAGAGGTTCATGTTTCCTTAGAGCCTGGGTTCTTGCTAACATGATGCCACAGCTTCTGGGGTGCTTATATCATTCAAGCAGCTGAAATGTGAGACTGAGAGTTACCTGAGTCTGAAGCCCATGGGCTGACCATTCCCTGGATATTTCCCCTACCTTCTTGCCACTGTGGCCTGCCTGTTAGAAATAAAACTGACTTACAGCCTGCAGGACAGCCTTAAAGTAGGGGAGGTGTGTCTGCAAAACAGTCAAGAATACGATGGAGTCAAACCTTGTGCTGAATTGGGCAGTCTGGAAACAGGAACAAAATTGTCACCAGCCAAATAAGTGTTTTAGCCTTTAGGCTAGCGGCTATCCAAATGACCCTCAGCTTCCACAAGCTGGAAACAGGCCTGAGAAACTGGAGTGGTAAGTCAGTGAGGTGACAGAAGCAGTCAGCGTTGTGTGGCTGCTTCTATGGGCGAATGCCTCTAAACCCCATGTCGCTGAGGGGTGGAGGACCCATGATGAGAGTGCTGGGTGGGGATCAGCGCCTAATGGTCTTCAAGACAGGAAGCTGGGCAGTTCTCCACTAACCTCATTGGCCACTGAGCATGTTTACTTAAGCATCTGTCTCCCATACTCTGTTGTATACATACCTCTAGCGTATAGTCTTGGGCTGTGACTGCCACTGGCCAGCAGGGACCATAAAAAACCAGTTGTCTGAAGGTTTTGGGTTTCAGCGGGGGCAATCGTGAGATTATACAGCTCCCCACAATCACAGTTTTGCCCTCTGTTCTGTGGATGGTATTTGCTATTTTGCTGTGATGTGAAAATGCAAAACTGTTATATTAATACTGAATTTTTATTCCATGTTTCCATGGGTACTTTCAGAAAGAAGTAAGTACAATGTTGGTGGTGTTGTGTTTGTCTGTGTGCATCTGGCATGCTTGATGGTACTGTTAACAACACTTCCCTCACTTGAACTGTGTAATTGTTTGCCAGCTGGTGAAATGATCAAATCCAGCATTTCTCACTCGCCTGATATGACACTTTCTTTATAAGATGTGCAGCAGCTACCTGCAAACAAAGGGCAGAATGCTGTAGGTGAAGACTTGATGTTAGAAAAGTTGGAGTGTGTGTGCTGCTGTCCTGTACAGAATTTGGTACAGTGATTTGCTGCAACTGTGGGAGGCTTTCCTAACAGTCAGAGGTAGAAATTAAATGAGCTGACTGTTGGTGCCACTCCTGTACCACTCTATTAAATGGCTGTGATTTTTAGGTGGGTTTTGTTTGTTTTCTTTTTGCAAAGGAGAGGGGGTGAAATTTGGGCTACAAATCAGTGCTCAGTAACAAGCAGCAGTATAACTGAGCGCGGATTGTTCACCGTTCCACATTGCAGCCTAGGTCAAATCTCTCCAGCTGCGGGGTTACATAGTTCCCCTTGAAACACTCACTGCACAGCAGGCAGTCACTGCAGATCAACTGCTAAGGCAGTGTCTGGGTGGGCCACGGGCTGGGTATGGGCTTGATTGGCTCAGTGGGAGATCACGGCCACGGCGGGGGGAGCGTGACATGACTGAGGTCCTGTTGGCTGGAGGAAGAAGGTCTATGCCATGAGTGAGATGTGACAAGACGGCTGTGCAGTGGCTGGAGTAGAGTTGGTACCCACTGTTGTACCCACGCAAATGAGGCATGAGATCCCCCACCTGTACTGTGTTAATCGTAACCTGTGCTCTGATGTATCACTGAACTCACCACTCAAACAGTTCCCTGGGCTCCCGATGCAGCTTTCTGATCTTGGGAAATTCAAGTGTCTGGAAAACAGACTGTAGAAGTGAAGAGTAGCAGGGGGAGGCTGGGACTGCAGGTTCTTCTGAAGAGGTGCACTTAGAGTTAAGATAAACCTGGAGACCTGATAGACATCCCAACTGACAGAAAATGTGGTTTGTGGGCACTTCTTTCTCTTAGTCGCTGTGGTGATTCCTGTCCTTCACTTGTTCTGGCCACTTATAAATGGTCACTTGCATGGCAGTTTGTTCTGTGAAAAACAGTCTACTTCTCTCAGAAAACAGCAGAAGAGAATGAAACCTCAGGAAAAACTGGGAGGATACTGCTTGGTGCAATGCAAATGATTTATGTTGTGACTGCAAGAGCAAGAATTTAAGTATAAATTGAAGCATTCTGAATAAAGGTGTCTTAAATTTTTCTTTGGTCATAACAGTAAGTTTCTTTATCATAAAGGAGAAATTCCTTTTAGTCTTGCTCTAAATACCTGTTATTCTCCCTAGTTTTAAGCATGGGTTGCATGCACCCAGGACCAGCAAACTGCAGAAGGGATGTATGGGAGCCAAGCAAAAAAAAAAAAAAAAAGGAGCATACTGTTTATATGGTAAAAGATTTTTTCCCCATCAGTTCTTAGACTCCAAACTGAAGCCCATTCCTGTAGAGAAAGGTGTTGTAAAATACTACATGAGCTTAAAGTAGTTTTCTGGAAATGGGTTGAGCTCGAGGAAAGTGTTTGTCAGACGCATCATCTAGGTTGGAGAGTTCGAAACAGTATTTGTTTTAGATCCTTCTGACTGTGTGTTGCTTTTAACAGTGACAGCTACAGTGACCTCAGTGACGACAACTCTCCAGAGAAAGGCTTCGCTAATCCAGCAATGAGCTGAAATGATTGCATGAGATCACGGAAATGGATGATGGCACTGAGGTAAACAGAATTGTTTTGATACTGCTTTATGACATTTATTTCTTCTAGACTTGAAACAGGAGACAAAGTTATCTTGATTCTCTGTTTTGTTTCAAATCCCGTCTGAGAGCTTATATTTTCTTCCTTGCCTGCAGCACTTAATTGTTTTCCTCTTCTGCTGCTTAACTCTCCAATTGTTGCATTAAAGCCTGCTAAGTCTCTTGGGTGCAGCTTATATGTAGGACGCTGTACAAAATCAAGTTGTGTTAGTAGTTGAAGATACAATGAAAACACATTTTTAAATCATGGGGTTTTTTTGTTTGTTTGTTTGTTTTGTTGTTGTTGTTGCTTAGGTTTGCAAGTTGGGACTGCTTTGAGTATGCCATATTGACATGGCTTCTTGTTTTGTATTAATATTCACCTGTAATTACATTGGATGTATTGATACCAAGATAAATACTTGGATTTGATCTGCAGAGTGGTAGATACAAACAAGTTTTATAAAATTGTAGCTTCGTTTGCCATAGGCTTTGCCAAAGTGATGCTGGATTGGCTGTTTTTTCACCTGTAAATCTGGTTGCCATAGATTTCCTTTCAGTTTGGAGGTGATATTTCCTGTGAGATACCTGGCCTCTGTAGGATCTGAGTTTGAATCTCAGTCTTACTTTATTTTCCCTACACAGAGTCACCAGAGTTGTGGCTGGTATGGTACTCTGGTATATGTATACATTGATGCTTTTCAGGATTTCTGAGCACTTCTGTAAGCAGGACCTAATTTTCCCCTCTGATTTTATTCCTCTCACATGGTGTAGTCACTAAGCAGCTGTGCCAAACAGATGATTAAAGCTACAAATGAATGATGCATTTTTGCCTGATGGGATCCTGATTAAAATACTGGCATGTGATGCTAGAAATTGGAGTTTAGTCCTTAACCACAGCATGGGTTTCTTCTGTGATTTTTAATTTATTTCTCTTTCCCTCTCATGTACCACGTTAAAGACAATAATACATCCCCAAATGATGAGAGCAAAGAACAGAATATGAAATGATTTCATGACTGGTGTATGCAGATAGAATCCCGATGCATATCCTAGAGTGACAAAATGTTCCTTTTCACTCTTGCCTGGATCCTTCCCACCTCCAAATATCATAGCTCTGATTCTTGACACCAACACACAGTAAAGGACAGCACCTTTTGCTTTGACCTTGCTTTCCTCAATAGAATTTATGAATTATAATTATCTGTTGATCATTTGAGATGTGAGTTTTTCAGTTCTTGGTTGAATATACTTTTGTGATGCTTTTAAGTAGTTATCAGTAACAAAATCAAGCTGATTTTGTTTGAACATGTCTCTAGTGGATACCTGTTGTATTCAACAGAATTACTCTAGAAAGGATTAAATAACTAATTCTAGATATAAAAGAAGGATAGAAGTGCTGGCTCATTTATTTTTATCTCAGGGTTAATCCTACCTGTTAATCAGAGCTGGATAGACATGTAGACTATATGTAACTGTGGTTTTGCTTTATCCTGTTTGACCTAGATGAAATTCATCTACTTGTAGTATTTACCATAGGACTACTTTGAAGTCAGTCAATAGATTTGAGAGACACTGACTTAAGCATGAAATAGAGTTACAAAAGAAATATTTTTAATACTTTTTTCACATTTATTCTGCCTTCCCCTTCTTCTTTTTATGTTACAGAAAGTTGGGAACAGAACAATACTGAATAGAAGAAAGCACAAGCAGAAGCTGCTCACGGTCCTCCTAGTGTCTCCTTCTATACTGTTTTCAGTAATTCCCTTTACAAACGGCAGTACTACTGTTCTGTGTAAATGCTGCTTCTCTTTAAAAATGACAAAATGGTTGTGCAGCTTAGCTGTTAATTATTGTTGGTTTTGCCCTATATTTCAGAATGATCTCAGGTGAATATACATTAATTCACTAGTTCACCGTTGTTGATGTGAAGGAAGATTTGATTGTTTTCAGTTTGCCTGAAAACAAGAAGATAAAATGTGTAAGTTCTTGTGAATAAGAGGGAATGCACTAAAAATTTAAGGGAAAATTGTCTTATCCAGGAGCAGAAGAGAACTGTTTCAGGTTTGTTTCCCTATTAAGCTTGTTGTAGATAT
>VZTM01016474.1:238109-343823 GCA_013400555.1 Jacana jacana | reverse complement strand
TAGATATTTTTTTTTTTTTACTTTTTTGTGGTTCAATATGTAAAAAAGAGAAATTGTTGGTATATTTCAGCTCTTTGTGATTATAATAATTGATGTTGGATATGTCTTTTCTAAGTGATTTCACTTTGCAAGAGTTCAAGTCTGTTTGCTCTATTTCTTCTGAAAGTCTGGCAATATGAATGTAATTCTGACCCACAAAATTACAGGAGTGGTACTAGAAGGTGTTTTTATATTTGTATTTTGCAAGAGAGAAAGTAAAATACACTTATATGTTAAAATATAATTTGAACACTTGTGTGAAAGTTGTAGAAGAACCAGTCATTAACCTGAAGCATTAGCTCCAGCCATGCAACCCTCAGTCAATTTCAATAAATGAGTATAAAGGTGAATTAAGGTTCACCCTTGTTTTCCCTCGTCCAGTGACCACTTCATGGTCATGGCAGTCATTCCCCAGTAGAATAAAATGACTAGAAGAACGGAATAGAACCTGGGCTGGAGCTGTGTAACTGATGGCCTCCAAATGCCTGGGGCACCCTTTCCTCTAAAGAAAACTTCTGAATTGTGAGCTTTGGATTTCATTTTGGGTTTGGGCAAAGTGACTTTTTGAATTCATCAAAAGGTAAATATCTGAACAGAATTTAAAAGCACCGTGTCCCTTTACTACAGCTTAGTAAAGACTTTTGCCTTGTTTTAGAAAATCTCAGGTTACACAGCCAATTTCTCTCTTCACTAGCAAAAAGCTTTAATGCTAATGAAATACAAAATATATTCCTATGGCAGTGTTTTTCTAAAGAGGTCTGCAAACGTGTGCCTTAGAAATTGCAGCTAGTGACGGAATTGGTGTTACTGTGTGTCTTCCCCAATGAAAGGCCCTGGCCACTGGTTTCTGAAAGGTGAAGCGTTTCCTACGATTGTCTGTAATATGCAAATGTGTTTTCAAATACATTGGATTGTGTTACTCAGATGTGTTTAGATACCGTGTTAAAAGAATCATAGTTCCAGTTGTGAACTGTGTTGTCAAGGGGGGAATTTTTCGTGTAGTCATGTCTGAGTTGCATTGTCTCTGAGAAGCCGTGATTTATCCAAAAAAATGGGGGGACAAAAAGACATACAACCTGGAGTGAAGCTGGAAACAGCACCTTAATGTCCCAGCGCCCTTTCAATCCTTTTCTGGCTTACTGTGCTACACAAAGCAGTGTCCTGGAGATAAACACTGTCATCGCTGTCGCAAAGGATCCTTCTCCCACTTGAGCTGACAGAAGCAGCAGCACACCATGTCCAAAATGGAAGAAGGCAAATGAGCCTTGAGATTTCCAGATCCCAGGCCACATTAGGAGAGTTGCCACCAGATTAAAGGAGGTAATCCTTCCCCTCTGTTCAGTCCTGGTGAGGCCACACATGGAGTGCTGTGTCCAGTTCTGGACAAGACAGTACAAGAGAGACATGGGCATGCTAGAGGGAATGCAGCAAAGGGCCACTAAGGTGGTGACAGGACTGGAGCATCACTCTGGTGAGGAAAGGCTGAGAAGTGTATTGGTTCTGTCTGTCTGGGCTAGAGTTAATATTCTTCACAGTAGCTTGTATGGTGCTCTGCTTTGCAGTTGTGCTGAAAGTAGTATTGATAATACAGGGATGTTTTAGCTACTGCCTGGCAATGCTTACACAGCCTCGGGCCCTTTTCTGCTTCTCACACCACCCTGCCGGTGAGTTGGCTGGGGGTACACAAGGAGTTGGGAGGGGACAAAGCTGGGGCAGCTGACCCCAACTGACCAAAGGGATATCCCGTGCCATATGATGTTGTGGTCAGCAATAAATGCTGGGGGAAGAAGAAAGAAGGGGGGTTGTTTGGAGTTATGGTGTTTGTCTTCCCAGGTTACTATTATATACGACGAAGCCCTGTTTTCTTGGGGATGGCTGAACACTTGCCTGCCAAAGCTGGGACCGTTCAGCCTAGAGAAGAGAAGGCTTGAGGGGGTGAAATCTCATCTATGAGGACCTGGAGGGAGGGTGCAAAGAGGACAGAGCCAGGCTCTTCTCAGAGGTGCCCAGTGACAGGACCAGAGACAATGGGCACAGACTGAGACAGGAAACACTTTTCCCACTGTGAGGGTGACCATGCACTAGCACTGGTTGCCCGGGGAAGTTGTGGAGCCTTCATCCTTGGAGATAATGAAAAGCTGCCCAGATAATGGTCTTGGGCAACTGTCTCTAGGCGGCCCTGCTTGAGCATCAGGGGTGGACCATATGACCTACAGAGATCCCTTTCAACCTCAACCGTTTTGTGAAATTAGGCGTGTTTGTCACAGGGAACCTGTAGTTTTGCTTCTCTCACTGGAGAGAGAGAAGACTGTAAAAAAAGCACACCTTACACACGCAGTCCAAAGTCTGAAGCAGTAATTCCTAAGCGTGGATGGAGGCTAAAGTTTGAAGTTTGACTCATTCTTCTGAAGCATAATGTTTGTGAAGCGTGCTGTTTGCATTATTTCAGACCTCTCATCCAGTGCAGGTAAGGACCTGCAGTGGAAATGTGTTCATTTCCATTTTTACGTTTACACCTGATGCAGCCATCTTGCAGAGAGCAGTGTTTTGTTAGTGCTGCTGCAGGACAAGAAAGACAGCCTGCTATTACAGAAATGCACACCAAATTATAACAAAGCGAGATGGCGTAGATGTTTTTCGTTTGCATGTGAATAATGGCATTTGGATTCTGGTAAGGGATACCAGTGAAATAAAGCAATTTGCATTGGTCTTTTCATTCCTAAATGGGGCACATACTGAAAGCGGTGTAGAAAGAAAGATGTGTCTACTCCGAGAGCTTTGATCTGCACCTGTATGTTTCATGATCGTGTCTTGATAGGTTTGGACCCATTATTCCTCCTTGGGAAGCAGGAACTGTTGAGCAGGTAGCTTAATACACTAAACTCTTTATTTCAGCACCGCTGGTTAAAACTCCTCTTTAGCATCTACTTGAAGCACAGCAAGGTTTGAAATCTGTATTTTCCATCCCATGTTGGTTCAGGTGCTTAGGTTCAAGGGCTGTATTTGTATCAGTCCTTTAGGGCAGGGAAAGTATTCTCTTTTGAGCCCAACTGCAGTGGCTGAGATTGCTGCTGTATAGCTACATCTTCATGGACATACTGGAGTGAGTCCCAGTGAAGGACCGTGGAGATGGAGCATCCATCATGATGAGCAGCTGAGAGAGCTGGCACGGCTTAGCCTGGAGAAGACATGGCTCAAGAGGAATCTTAACAATGTTTAGTGATAATGTAAATGATAATATAAATATAACATATATTACATATATAATATAGGTAATATAATATGTATAATAAATAATATAAAATGTGAGAGGAATAAAGAAGGTGCAGGAAGACTCTTCTCAGTGGCACCCAATAACAGAAGAAGAAGCAATAGGCAGGAATCGAAACACAGGAAATTCTACTTAAATAGGGGACTTTTTTATGATGCAGGTGGTTGAACACTGGAACAGTTTGCACAGAGAGGACAGAAGGGTCCTTAGTGCAGGCTAACTCTCAGGAAGGTGACTAGGGAAGGGTGCTAGATACCCTTGGGCAAAGCTGTGCTATATTTTGCCAGAGTGGGTGGTTATGTACCTGTGAGCTTGGACGGAGATGTTCTATGAGCATGTCTATTTTACTAGCCTAGAGATAGCTAAGCCACACTGTCTGGGAAAACCTGACTGAAGATCTGTTTGGTGTTGGGAAGATCTATTGGGTGTGTTCGAGGAGGACGTTTAAAATCTATGCCTACCTCATGCAGAAGGTGGTCCTGTGCTGAGACACCAGCTGTGCTCAGGTTTTCCCTCACAGAAACCTTTGGTAGGTTGGTTGAGTGGGAGCAGAGGCTGTGCTTGTTTGTAAACAAAGGGAGCAGCATCCACGTTTGGATGTGACTGTGGGGCAGGTGTTGCACGTCACTGATAGTGTAGCCAGAGCTGCATCTTACTGAGTACCTCTAGTCAAGAGTTGCATCTTGGCAGCGCAGGTGCCTGTTTCACAGTGATCTACGTGAAGTCCTTTAGCTTCTGTTTTGCATACTTTAAAATGTACTGCCTTGAAGTAGAGTTTCTCTCCTAGTTTGTTTAACAACTTGGAGGGATAACCCTCATGCGCTAATGTAACGCCTGTGGAGGTTGAATCTAATGGAGAGGCATCTATCTAAGTTTTCCTGAGGAGGATTTGCTTGGCCAACCAGCCTATTTCTCATCAGGGAGTACTTATCATAGAATCATAGAATGGTTAGAGTTGGAAGGGACCTTGAAGATCATCGAGTTTCAACCCCCCTGCCATGGGCAGGAACACCTCCCACTAGAGCAGGTTGCTCTAAGCCCCATCCAGCCTGGCCTTGAACACTCCCAGGGATGGGGCATCCACAACTTCCCTGGGCAACCTGTTCCAGTGCCTCACCACCCTGCACTAACTTGCTGTTTTTCTGAAGCCACTGAAGTGGTGCCATGTTCACATTGCACAAAGTGTGACTTTGTTGATTTACAGGGTGGTACCAAAGAGGACTTACTGTCACCTGGCATTTGTGGGACTCAAGCATGATTCTCCTAAATTCCTCTGCAAGTGTCCAAGCCTTCGCTGGCCAGGAAGCCACGTGTGGTTTTAAACAATGTCTTGAAAGCAGAGGCTTGCAAGAGTTCTCTGCAAGAACTTGTGTAAGCAGGAATTGCAGTCCCATGCGAAAGGAAATTTTCAGGAAAGAAAAGTCAGTTTGGCAGTGAGCATAAGGGCAGGGGCTTCTTGCCCAAAAGGGTGGGGAGGAGGTTAAGGGAAGATCAAGTGTAAGAGCAGCAGGGGAGTTACCAGCCTGAGCTAACCCTCCCTCACAGGAGCAATGTTACAGTTACCATAGCAGTCAAATGAAAGGTTCTGCCCAAAA
Source organism: Jacana jacana (assembly GCA_013400555.1). NCBI lineage: Eukaryota > Metazoa > Chordata > Aves > Charadriiformes > Jacanidae > Jacana > Jacana jacana. Next base: position 338,918 of record VZTM01016474.1, on the reverse strand, counting down.
GCTCTGTGTGTCTTGATGACAGTAAGAGATCTAATTGCAGCATATAGGACTTCTGAGTCAGCTTGGTTACAGCTGGCAGTGAAGCCAGATCAGAACAGAAATAGTGTGGCCAGCAGGACTAGGGAAGTAATTGTCCCCTGTACTTTGGTGAGGTCGGACCTCAAATACTGTATTCAGAATATTAGGAAAAGCCTCTTCACTGAACGGGTTATCATACATCAGAACAGGCTGCCCTGGGAAGTGGTGGAATCACCATCCCTGGAGGTATTTAAAAGACAGGTAGACATGGTGCTTAGGGACATGGTTTAGTGGTGGATTTGACAGTGTTAGGTTGATGGTTGGACTTGATGATCTTAAAGGTTCCCTCCAACCTAGACAATTCTAAGAGGCTATGCTTCTATGAACTGGGGTTGTTTAGCGTGGAGAAAAGGAGGATGAGGGGAGACCTTATTGCTCTCTACACCTACCTGAGAGGGGACTGTTGTGAGGTGGATGTCAGTCTAGTCTCTTCTCCCAAGTAAGAGGCAGTAGGACAAGAGGAAATGGCCTCAAGTTGCACCAGGGGAGGTTTAGATTGTATATTAGGAAAAATTTCTTTACTGAAAGAGTTTTCAAGCATTGGATCAGGCTGTCAAGGGCAGTGGTTGAGCCACCATCCCTGGAGGTATTTAAAAGACATGTAGAAGTAGTGCTGAGGGATGTGGTGTAAAGGTGGACATGGCAGTTCTAGGTTAACAATTGGACTTGATGTTCTTAAAGGTCTCTTCCAACCAAAATGATTCTGTGGTTCTATGAACGTGGTCTGTGAAAACCTGCATGGGACTGACTGAAGCTCATTTCCCCCAACTTCACTGTTTCCATATGTGAGGTGACTAAAAGTTGTAGAGAAAGGGAGTAAGGTGGATCAAGGAGGGAATCAGAATAACATTGCCCTTGGGAGAGCGCATGGCCTCCTCCAGCGTCCTGGGGAAACTCACCCACTGCAACATGACAGGGAAGCAAACAAACAATACAATTCTTGCTGTACCTGGGACTGAATGGCACCTCATCCTTGCACACAAGCAGGAGGAGGTTCCTTCACTTGGGCATCTGCATGAGTACTGTGATAGATTTCTCTGTCTGAGCATTTTGTCCCACATAGTACTTAGTTTTTCCCTGCTAGCATAGTGATTGGTAGCTTCTAGCTCTCTTACAGCTTCCAGACAAACTTTTCCTCTTCACCCTGACCCACTGTTGACTTGGTCAGTGCTTTTTTCAGGGTTTTCATTCACTTTTCCCTATTTGCAGCCTTTTTCTTTTCGATGGCAATGAACTTAGTGTCTCAGATATCTCTCCCTGTATCAGGTTCTCAGTAATTTCTAGATTTTTCATGCATTCAGCTGTAGCTGAATTGTTAGCCACTGTGTGCTGACAGGGTGAAATGAATTAGGGACTCATCTAAATAAGGATATGAGAAGAATCTACATATTTTCTGTTATGTAGGAAGCTCATATTTGTATAATTCCCTTAAAATGACTCAATATTTATAAAGCATCTATTAGATAACCTAAGAAAATGTCTATGTTGCCTCAGGTGGAAGTTCATTCTGAATAACAATCTCAGAAATGTTGATTTTGTTGATTTTCCAATCCCTGGTTTATTCTCTTGCTTTTATGTGTAAGCTTTCCAACTGGTTTGGGATTTTTTTTTTGTTTGTTTGTTTGTTTGTTTTTTAAACTATGTAATTTTTTTAATAGGAATTAACTTTTCATGGAGGATAGAGGTGAACTAGTTCTGTTGTTCTTTATTCATATTCAAGTGACTCATCTTCAGTACTGTCTGGTTCCTTGCTTTTTAAAGTTCCTCATGGATTGCAGGATCTAAAATCCTGGTCTGACCTAGCTGACCTGCCACTGCAATAATGCCTCTTAAACTGACTTTCATCTTCTAAAACCTGTGTGCTTTAATCTTTGCACTTTGATGGTTGGTTTATACGTGAAATATTTTCTCTGCTTGTAACATCCTAGTTCAGTTGAGAAAATTGGTTGCCCTCTTGGACTCACGCCTTGATGGTAACACACTCTTACAGATTTGGATCAGAGCCTAGAAATCCAGTTTTGCCTGAAATGTAGACACTTTCTGTGTTTCAGGAGTGGACCTGGAAAGGTAAGTCTATCTTTTCTACCTCTGTGGGCTCTATGGTTAATAATTTAAGAAATGTAACAGTTGGCAGCTGCTAGTGAAACTAATGGTAATATAGATGGGATAACCTAAGAACTCTCTCAAATCTTGGATTAGAACATAATCCAAACCTCGATATATTTAAAGGAAAAGTCAGGATAGCCTGCTCTGAGCTTCTGTACAGCATAACCTCACCCAACAACAGCTTCAATAAGTTCCTGATTCCAAAGACTCAATCTGAGAAATAAAATTATGACCTTGGGTGTCTTTTAGTTTGAATAGCTCTTTTGCTACCTTTGCAACATGCTCTTCCTTGTTTAAGCCTAAATTACCAATTTGGAGAAACAGTGCAGTTTTGAAACAAACCCTTTTCGTTTGAAACATGTGCTTAGTTTCTCACAGCATTTGTTCTGTAGCAGAACTCAGTTCCTTTTGGAGGACACAAAACTGAAGATCTATTCCAAATGTTGGCATGATTCAGTTCTGAACCCACCTGAGGAAGCACACGGCCACAGGGGCCTCCAGCGCGTGTCTAATAAGTGTGTGCCAGTAGAAGGCACTCAAACCACTAAGCATTCCTGCAACACCCAAAACTGGTTTCTATGCTATGATGCCTATATGTGAGCTAGTCACCACAGGCAGTTTTTATAATCACCAGAGAAAAGCAGGTGCTTTTCAGTTCACCTTAGCAGGTCAGATGAATCATCCCTGGGTATTGCTTTTTTCTGGATATGAGCCTAAAAGAAGAACCTTGCCCGAATGGCTCAGATATCTGTGCTTGGTTAGATGATGTGTAAGTGCTGAAGTGGGGTGGCCTGGGGGTGCCCAGACCAACATGTAGACCAACGTCACAGTTCATTGTTTCTAAGCAGCTAGATTTAACTGACTCCCTTCTTTTGGGGCTCAGGGAGGCAGACTTACCCCTGGGTAGCCTAAACTTCTCCAGAGTGCAACATTCATCCTCCTCATGGACCTGAAACCATCTTCATGGTAGTCAACCATGACTTGAATCATATAATTGTAGAATTGTCTAGGTTGGAAGGGACCTTTGAGATCATCTAGTCCAACCATCAACGTAACTCTGATAAAAAACAACAACCCATCACTAAACCATGTCACTGAGCACTATGTCAAACTGTCTTTTAAATACCTCCAGGGATGGTGCCTCAACCACTTCCCTGGGCAGCCCATTCCAATGCTTAATAACCCTTTCAGTGCAAAAATTTTTCCTGATATCCAATCTGAACCTCCCCTGGTGCAATTTGAGGCCATTTCCTCTCGTCCTATCTCCTGTGACCTGAAAGAAGATACCAACCCCTGCCTCTCTACAATCTCCTTTCAGGAATTTGTAGAGAGCAATAAGGTCTCCCCTCAGCCTCCTTTTCTCCAGGCTGAACAACCCCTGCTCCCTTAGCCTCTCCTCATCAGGCTTACTCTCCAGACCTCTCACCAGCTTCGTTGCCCTTCTCTGGACCTGCTCCAGCACCTCAATGTCTTTTTTGTGATAAGGGGTCCAAAGCTGTACACAGTACTCAAGATGGGGCCTCATCAGTGCCGAGTAGAGGGGGATGATCACCTCCCGAGTCTTAGTCACCACTCTGTTCTTGATACAGGCCAGGATGCAGTTGATCTTCTTGGCCGCCTGGGCACAGTGTTGGCTCATGTTCAACTGGCTGTAGACCAATGTGCCCAGGTCCTTTTCTGCCAGGCAACTCTCCAGCCACTCTTCCCCAAGCCTGTAGCATTGCATGGGGTTTTTGTGACCCAAGTGCAGGACCCAGCACTTGGCCATGCTGAATCTCATCCGACTGGCCTTGGCCCATTGATCCAAGCTGTCCAGATCTCTCTGCAAAGCCTTTCTACCCTGAAGCAGGTCGACACTCCCACCTAGTTTAGTGTCTTCTGCAAATTTACTGAGGGTGCACTCAATCCCCTTGTCCAGATCATTAATAAAGATGTTAAAGAAAACCAGCCCCAATACCAAGCCCTAGGAAACACCATTCATGACTGGCTGCCAACTGGATTGAACTCCATTCACCACCACCCTCTTGGTCCGGCCCTCCAGCCAGTTTTCAACCCAGCAGAAAGTACTCCCCTCCAAGCCACGGGCAACCAGTTTCTCCAGAAGGATACTGTGGGACACTGTATCAAAGGCCTTACCAAAGTCCAGCAACTTAGGAACTTTTTCTTGCCTAGCAAGAAAGAATTTAGCAACTCTTTCCTGTCTAGGTCCCTCCAGGACCCTGTACCAGTGTTTCCCCAGCGCAAGTGTTCAGGCAAGCATTCTCTGAATGCCCTTGCTGGGCCATGCAAGAGTCAGCATTGGCATCTGCCATCATGTGTTACCATGTAGTCTGCCTCCCTCCCTTGTCAAATTATAATCCCTTTCCTAGAGCACTCCCCTGGCATGTAAGAGGCATGGCCAAATTTCTTCTGAGTTCCAGGGGCAGCCAGAGCCCTCTCTCCTTTGGGGGCTGCCCACTCAGCAAGGTTAAACATCAGTTCTCAGTGCCAAAGTTCATTGCTGTCATAACTATGTTAGGGCAGTCTGCAAAAAAACCCCACCCTACTGGTCCTGTGTCAGAAAAACAGCAAGTATATGATTCTGTAGGTAGGACAACAGGAGGTTCCTTGGGAGGCAGCGAGAACACCTGAGAACAGCTTTTTAGGTTGGGTATGTATTTTTAGTTATTCAACAAAAGAGAGAACCAGTTGTTGGCACAGGACTCCCATTTGCTAAGCCAGCACCATAATAAATAGGCTAAAGAACCCCTCTTGCTTTCTGTTTTTGGCCAAATAAATCTTGAACCTTGTTCTCTGGGGTGGCACAGATTCAGCAGGAAGAAGTGACGGTACCTCTTTTCACCGTAATGGCTGGGACTTGCTGCATCACTGCTTTGTCCATCCAGTTATTATCCCTGCTGGTTCGTAAGAGCCTGTGCCAGCTTCACCTAGTGCCAGTTGCAGGCTGGGGAATGCTTATTATCTTTCCCTCCACTGGATGTGCTACCCAATTCATCCATCCTTCCCAGGATTTTAATTTAGTTTATTCCAAAAGGTATAGAGGGAAGCTTGTAATCATAAAAGAAAACTATTCTCAGCATTGTTCCAGTGCAAGTACCACCTAGGAGAGCTTGAACTCCTGTTAAAATGTTTGCCTAATTATATGCTTTGGTTGAGTCTCAAGGTTTGAGAAATTGAATAGGCATCCAAAATTTTGAACAATCAAAACATGAACTTCTAAGGCTTGTGGCTGGCTACTGTGCTTTCCCGGTGCTTAGTCTTGCTAGCATAATATGACATCTTTTACAAAGTTTGGTCAGTGCTAGATTATAGCTGAGTCTAAAGCAGGATTCCCAATTTTGATTTATTTCTGTGTATGCTATCTTACTGCTACCATCAGTATTGTCACCAGACTTGTGTATGCAGACTTATGAAGATACCACTCTTAGGGCATTTCTTTTTCAGTTTTACACAAGCTTTAAGACAGAAAGGTTTTGGCCTACAAAGTTCTCCTGGCTATGGGAAGTTAGATAGCAGCACAGTATTGTGAGCAGGAGAGAATCGGACCTCCGAAGTGGCACGAATTAGGAGGTTTGCTTCTTGCATAACTAAGTGAATTAGGGATGACATTTATGCATGTAACGATCTGCTTTTTGCTCAGGGTAATGCAGCTCTGAGTTCACTGGGGAACAAAGACATGATTGCTTGTTAAACGGGGAAGTGTGTAGAAGTAGTCCTGGGATTGTTTTAGGTGAGGCTTTCGACAGAAGGCTTCCTAGGGCAGGTTAGACTAACCAGAGTTCAGGTTTATGTGCTTATATACTGAATATTGCAGTCATGCAAATGTAAGGGTTTAACCAAGAGCCAAAATATGACTGTGTAAAGTAAAAAACTAGATACAATATAAAATGTTTAAGTGACAATTCTCTGAAACTGCTTTTTCTAAGGTGATACCTTCAACATCTGTTGGTCACCTTGATGTGTGAGGCAGAGCAATAGGTGAGTGTGAACAGGGTAAACGCCCATCCCCCTATCCGCTTGCTTGCTTTATTCTTTATTCTTTAAGAGTAAGGAGCCTTAATTTACAGAGGTGCTAATTTATGTAGTTTTTTGTTTTTACTGTACAGACTTAGAAATATTCTGGTAACACTGCAGCGTTTGGCAGCGTGATCTCGGTAACAGAACAGGTGCCTACTGCTGTCTGAACTAATGCCCTGGGCTTTGCTGCCTCTTTGACACGTTGGTTACATTGACGGTGAAGTTAGAGAGGAGAAACAAACTTGAAGGTAGATGTATCGGTCTTTATGAAATGTAATAGAAGAGTTTTGACAAGCTTTTGAGCCATATGAAGGAGATCTTGTGTACCTTCTGTGCTCCTCATTGCAGATTTTTGACCAGCTCGGTCTAGGGCCTTACTAACTTATATGTTGTTTCTAATTTCTCTTACCCAGCCTTCTGCTACAATTCCCTCTAAAACGGGTTTGAAATCCTCTTTGATGAATCAGCAACTGGATGTTTGGTAGGTTTTGTTTCCCGTTTCTCAGTCAGACGCCATCTCTTCTTAGTTTTAAACTTTATAAAACTGCAGCCTACAGTGAAGAAAATGGTACCTTTTTGGCCAAAGTATTTGTGAAACTGGTAATCCATTCCCAATATCACCGATTGTCCTTTTCCTTGTTGCTACGAGTGTACAGTTTCTGAGATATCTTTTTTTAAAGGTAGCTTTACTATCTCTGACCTATTGTAGTTTGCAGGATAGATACCTGGTCATATCTGGTTTAAGATCTGGAGATGTTTCTTGCTAGAGTCCAGAAGTGAGGGGTTGAGAGACAGAATTTTATTCTTCACAGCCTGACCTTTGGTGAATGAATTAGTTAGTGTGTGCCTCAGTTTACACAAATGGATGTCCTTTGAAAAGTACTGTGCATGAAAAGTACTATGCAAGTACTTGGTGAGATGAAAAATAAGTTTTAGAAGGATTGTGTTTTCATACATTTTGACCTAAGCTGTGATATATTTTAAATAAGAGCTTCAGAGTCTGGTATAGCTATTCTGGATTCGAATGAGAATTTATAACTTCAAATACCAAATGAAGTTCATTCATCTGTCTGTGTAACTTACATTAATGTGCCCAAAGGCAACATTTGGCCCCTCTTTTCAGCTAAGCTGAAAATGGAAGGGAAAATTTATGTTACATTGGCATTAAGATCTTAATTGCTTTAAAGCTAAACTACCACAAAGGATCATCTTCTGCCAACCTACAATTAAAGATTTCTGTGTTACAGTGAATCTGCAAATGAAAGTCCAACTTTGGAGAAAGACCTTATATCTATTTATTCCATCTGTTTAATAATATATAACTGAAGCCCTGCCACAGGGTAGCCATTTTAGTTGGCTGAATGAATAGCTATTCAATAATGAGTTTGTTCATTAAGAATCCAATTCCAGATCGTATAATCCATAATTTCCTCTCCTCTCATGAAAAGAAATTTCACTATTTTTTCCTACTTTTAATTTCTTCTACTAAATAAATAAATTTAAAAAATCTTATTACAAGTGAGCTTTTTACAAACTGCGTGTCCTACCCAATTCTTATCAGAGGGAACCTGGAACATTCTTGCTTTCACACAGTCTGACTGTCTTTACTACCAATGTTGGTTTTTTTCTCTGTCATTTATTTGTAGGAGGCTCCAGTCTTAAAGTAAAATATATGCTGCTTCTCTTTTGGATGCTGTTTCCTTTAGTCATCTAGAGATGGGCAATATCATAATGACTGACACATTCTTTTGATTTTCCCTTTGATTTCAGTTGTTGCCTCTAAGCCATATATTTTGGCTTCAGATTACTTTCTGCAGCCAGGGAGACTAGAGTCTCATTCTGGCTTAATTGAAATACAAATGCCATGGAAACTGTGAAAAGACATTTCCTAGGTGTCAAATCCTAGCTTTGTTGAATCCAAATACTCGATAGACCTACTCCAGAGTTGCCTTGGTCTACTTCTGGTGTAATCATCATTAAGTACAGTGTCTATACTGAGTGTCTTCCATATGCAACCAATGGGACGATATCTGTCCCCTCCGTTTTAAGCTGAGAAAGCTGAGGGCTATCTCTCTCCGACTGAACACACTTTGCATGTTAGGATCTGATGGTTGGCTACAGGTACTTCCTTGGACATGGCTAGGCCTTTTTAGAGGATGACCTGAAAAAACAGGTCCATATAAGCTAGTACAGCTTATTAGCACAATACAGTGTTACCTGTTCAAATATTTATACAGAAGAATAAAGCAAGATTAAAAGTTGCATATATAAAATTTTTCTTGCAGTAAGTACCAGGAAAAGCAAAGGATGAGCAGGAAGGTATAAGCTGGAAGAATATGCCACTAGCATATTTTCTTTTGCTGCTTAAGCAATACCTGACTTAAAAACATTGCAACAGCTCAGGTACTGTTTTTATTTGTCCCAAGTCTTCTAGACAGCTGTAGAAAGATGTGTATTTTGGAGCAAGGTGTGCCCTGTTTGAGCCCATGTGAGAGCATTCTCGTTACTGTCAGAGATGAGGGAGTAAGCCCCAGAGCAGTTGCCTGTGACCTCACGCCAGAAGATCCCCTGCTAGGACTTGCCTTGGTAGCAGTGCAAATCAGCCCAGCCTGCATGTAGCTGACACCCTGGCCCAGCTCCCTGATGCTTTGTATCAGTAATAACTGCCTTTTACCTAGTTATTTCTAGCTTGTTTCCACAAAATTTGGAGGAACTTAACACTTCTGACGCCCCTGCTTCTTTGCTGCTCCTGATTGACAATTTCCTAAAAGTTATGAGCAGCTGACTGACAGGCTGAGGAAGAAATGGGGGAAAATGGTGCAGTGACAGAAGTCTCTTCATCTTATGAAACCGGACAAAAGTTATTATCACTGTATTATGTTTTTAGCATCCCAAATCTCTTATTATGATCACAACCTTCTGGCATGTTGATGTGACAGATCTCTTCCCATGAAGACCTTATAAACTGTTTTAACAAGATAGACAGCAGAGAGAAGCAGTTCTGAAGTGTTTAATATATCACTTTAGAAACAATTATGTCTTCAGAATTGGCGTCCAGAAGCTTCCTGCTGTCACGTATGTTGAAAGTCATTTCCATTTAGTACAGATTTAAAAATCCAAATATTGAATTTAGTTATGTGTAACACATTTGGGGGAATGGGACATTAAAAAAAAGTAATCTGCAAGTGCTAGCTCACCCTATGTAAAACTACATCCCAACACACAAATTACACCGTAATGTTACTTAACAATGCAATGAGCTGTAAAATAGACGATTTTGATGCAGCTGAGCCCTCGAGCTTATTCTTACTTCTAAGGCACTGCTTTCTTGCTGTGGAAACAAACAAGTGAATAATATACATTGCTTTCTTTAGTGTTCGTTAGGCCACTATCATTTTTGACCAGGGAGGACAATGAGATAATCTAAATTATATAGATCACTTGTTTTCTCCCCTAATAGGAAAAATAATGAATGGCTTTGTTTTGATGGCTTTATTGCTGGCAAGATAATGAAATATCTCAGCATGGATTTCATTAGACTTTCTCTCGTCTCACTGTGATACACCCATTAAGAGGCCAGATCTCCTCTTTGATGTAAATGGAACCAGATATTTCAAAGAGTTTAGCACATTGTGAAAATCTGGGCACGGGTGTCACCAAAACAGTCGCTGGGTGTTTAGATCAAGGCTGGCTTTGTCCGTGAGAGACACAAAAGCACTAATGCAGCTTAACAAAGTGAAATAGTTCATGATGCTATAGGTATGAGGCTATGGGAGCTTTAGCATTCCAACTTCATCATTACTCTCAGGCTTCAGGGTCAGAAAGTGTGTGGTGCTTCAATATCCAAATGCTCTGGTTTTGTTTGCTGGCTTCTGCAGGGTGGTGAAGAGCACAGGTCTGCCTCCTTGCCAGCAAACCAGTCCTATGGAGAGAGTCAGCAGCAGGATAGCTACAAGGCTGGACCTCTTAAGGCATCAGCTGGGGAGCAGCTTAACAACCTGGGGTTCAAAAAGAGAAGGTTATAATGTCTTTCCAATGGCCAAGTTGCCTGTATTCTCATCTCAAGGATGAAAATGGCTAGGACTGGAGGGAACAGAAAAATATGAGCCCCCTGAGCTATTTTTCTGCTAAAACATCATGTTCTTGTTGTTATGAACAGCTGCACACTTTATTTCTACAAGGACGACAACAAATGCATGTTGGAATGAAACCAGGAAGACACGTTGTATGAAAACAGTAATATCGTCTGTTTGATCTTTAACATGAATAGGAGAACTTTAGAGCTGGAATTGTGAGAGGCCAGAGGGTAAGGTTATGCACTGACTTTAAAGAAATGGGAATTTGTTGTATTTCTCTTTTTTTGGCCATTGTTCATGGGGAAAAAGGCCTAATGGTTCTGAGGTTTGATATATGCCTTTTGGATGCAAGGGAGCAGGAACCATAGAAGGCCGCACAGAAACAAGTTGCAGCAACTAAAACAAAAAGAAATGAAGGCAGAGAATTTGAGCACTGGAAGGTATCAAGGTAAAGGGCTGTGCCACAACCGAAGCTTTAACATTTCTTTCTTTTCTTCTTGTCGTCTCTGCAATAAGTAATTTCCAGCTCCTATCAGTGATTATTTTCCTGTATCAAAATGTTATAGCAATGTCCCCAATAAAAATTTGAGAGCAATCCTCTAAGTGTAGGGGAAGAAGGGCTAATCATTCTTAAAACACTTACTGTAGTCACCTTAGGGAGCCCCATACGCTCTCTAAAGCAAGATGTGCCTGAGAAGGGAAGAGAATCACAGGCACGATGCCTTACCCAGGCTTTTACCTCCTGAGCTTCCTTCTTCTCCATGGAATAGTTTACTAGGGGAGTATTCAGACTTCAGCACTGCACTGCTGACACCATTAAATGCTGTGACTTGAGATGAAGAGATGACAGTGGGTTCCTGTTCTTCTCTCCCTCTCCTTACACTTGCCTAAAATGGGTTTATTCTTTTGGAGTGGCTGGAACCACAGTGATGACTTTCTAAAAGCGGCTGGGGAATGGTCCTTGTGCCATGGTTTTCCCCCAAAACACGAGTCGGTTCTAAAGCCCTGAAAAAATCACGATATCTGATAACTATCATAGATTGGAACAAGATTTCAAGTTTCAATTGATTTTGTAAAGAAAGAATTGGAATCCTAAAAGTCAAGAGTGTTTCCAATTGTTTCATAGCTCCTTTTCCCCCAGTGTGGATAGGGAAGGTGAAGGGAGATGACATAGTACTTACATGGCCACCCTACCTGTCTCCATGACTGCTATGGATAGGTAGCAGTCACATCGGTGGCTCTGCCTGATGCAAGAAGATAGCCAAAATGCCTGGTTGGACTACTGGCCGGTCATTTCATTGGTCACAACTCTGCATGTCTGATTCAGTATTGTACAATGACACCAGCTTGTTAAGAAAACTGAAGCCAGATTATTTTGAGATGAAAATCAGAGAGAGTTTTACCCACCTATATGTCACATTCAGATGCTTTCCCTGTGTCTGGCCATTTTTGTTAAAACCATGCAAATTTATGTCATATTTTTTACACAGCGTGGCCTAATGTTTATCCTTTATTTTTCTTCATGCATTTTCAGAATTCAGATTCACAGGAGAGGAGATACAGAAAATAGGAGGACAGCCTTCTGCCATGACAGATGGATGCTATTGGAAACCCTAATATGAATAAAGAGTGGAGATTACTTTGCCTAAAGGTGTTTGTATGCTACCCTGCCAACGTCTCCAATCCAGATGTTTGTCAGCTGCTGAAATACAGCAGCATCTGGGTTGTCCTCACTTTTCCTTTTTTTAACACTACGTGGGCTAAGTTGTGGCAGCAAACAGATGCACTGGGACATAAACTTTGTGTCAAGCATTTGCACAACACAAGTTTAGGTTGGAGGCAGATGATTCCTGCTGGAATACCTGTGATGATTTCAGAGGTGATTGCTCCCCCAGCTGGAGGAACATGAGGTCTCTTCTGCCTCAGTGCAAAGTAAGCCAAGGTAGGTTAAGCCTTATAGTGGGTATTAAATCAACCTAGAAGCTGGTACAGGACAGGTTAAGGAGAACTCTGCCAATTGGTTCTCCTGATTCAGGTGGAGAAAAGTTAACCTCCATCAGAAAAGCGATGTTATGGATTTCTGCAGAGCACACTTGAACAGCTTAGAGTAGCCTCTGAAACCCCAACCCAAGGAAATCAGCAGAAAGGTTTTGCAGGTGGAATTTCTCAGATGAGAAATGAAGAAAACCCAAACCCAAGGCAAGTCAGATAATAAAATGTTCAGTTTTATTTCTTCCCCAGTGGCCTGAAAAGATGATTAGAACAGATCATCTAAGTCTGGTCTGACAGCTACTCTCAAGCTCATTGGGATTTAACCAGTTTAGGAGAGAATTCCCTTAGGCATCCTGGCGACAGAGTTATTGATGGCTCCATTGTGTGGCTGGATAATGCTCCCTTACCTCGTGTGCTGGGCCAGGAATAGTCAGCAGAAGTTGCTAGGAGAGCAAGAAGACTAATAAAAATTAATGTGTTAATTTTACCTTACTGTCTTTTAAATACTTATTGATTAGAACTTTGATTTTATAAGAAAGATTTGTCTTTTTTCCCTCACTCACAGCAGTACTCTCTCCTGACTGACAACATGCCGCATCCTCTGCTTCCTTTCAGTTCTCCTTCCTCCCCTTGTCCTGGCTTTCCTCAGCACACTGAGTTGGCACCTCTTGGACTGCAGTGAAGTTTCTGTCTGCCTTGTACCCAGGGATCTTTCTCCCCATGGAAACCACTTCAGAGAGGATGCTGATATGTGCCAGGGCCTCCACAGAGTATGGACTTGGGCTGTTGCCTGGGTGCTTGTCTCAACATGGTTCTTTTGCTCCTCTTGCCACAGCCTCCTTTTCTCCCTGCCCCAGGACTAAGTCTGACTCCCCTTTTCCTTTCCTGTTCTTTGATTTGCACCCCTTCCTTATTTGAAGTGGGACTAATCCCTCAGGTTTCTTGGGTGCCACCAAAGGAACACAAATTCTTTCCATATCCCAGGCAGGTCTGGAATGGCTGAGAATAGCTGTTCAGGGGAGCTTCCCACCGCTGCTGTGTGTCCTCTGGGTTGTGTCAGTGTGGGAGCTGGGCGTAGGGCCCTCAGGGAGGGCTGGACCTCTGAGAATCACAGCTATCAAACTATCCAGAGCATCTGTGGAATGTCTGAAGACTGTGAATCTTAGCTGAGCTTGGCTAAGACCCTATGAGGGGGCACAAATCTGGTTCCACTTTCTACTGAATTTCAAACCCCTCCTCAGAGGAAAGATAGAAAGTAAGGTCCTATAAAGTAAGAAGGCCAAGCAGAATCCTATTCACTATTTTAATTGTTTGAAATTGTTGCTAAACAATTTAAATGCTAAATCTTCTTGCTAAAATTTTCCAGAAGGGTCAGTTAAAATTAGAAATCATGTATGGAAAATTTCAGTTCAGACAGATGAACTTTTGCAAGGAATAATTAGCTCAAAAGCAGGTCTTCTAATAGGAAATGTCCAGCCACCTTCGTAACAGGCAACACTACTAAATTTGCTATGACTAATCCTTGCTATTGATTGTGTTGGCTGGTTGTAGAAAGACAGTTTGTCTGACTCCTGTAATTTAATTCAGTTAATTAGAATAAATGACTATGCCATTTGCCAGGACCTCTGCCTCCTCGCCTGTTTTCTTCTTTCAGGCACGGCTCTCTTACGCTGCCCCAAGGACCATTAAGCCACGGAATAAAGTTCCCACAAACTGATAGTGTCTTTTTTTATCCGAGCGCTATCTCTTTGCGGTAGCTAAGCCAAATGTTTAAGTAACCACACTGCATGATTTCCAAGACTCCCGATGGGAACTGCATGCAAAGATCTATTTATTGTCTTGCAGGCACATACTACCTTTATCCAATTAGAGTATTTTATCCACGATGTCACCAGTGTGGAGGCTGGCACAGTACCAGGCTCTCACTTTAAAAAGAAAAACTAGCTGCAGTGGGAGTTTACAGGTTATGGAGATAAACTTCAGAACAAATGAGATGGAGGAGTCTAGCTTTTGTGACCTTGTCATGCTGCATCTTAAGTCATTCTCTGCCTGGACATGCCTCAGTTCTGATGCTGGGTTTAAGAGCTGTCAGTCAAAGGGCATTTTAAAGCAGAAACAGCACAGATTTTACGCCATTCTTGATTGCCCTGTTTTTCAGTTCTGGAGGCAGAACTGAGGTAAATTTGTTTCTGAGTATTGGAGATAATGCTTCACTGAGGGGCTCTTAAGTGTAGGGGCCGAGTGGAAGAAGGTCTGTCTCCCTCTGCCTCTCTCCATGGAGGAAATTCAATCAAGGCATTATTTTGCTCTATCTAGAAAATGAGACACTTCCTGTGTTGCTTACAAAGGGTGATGCTGATGAGGAGAGAATTGGTACATTGAGTGCTCGGCTAGAGTGGGAACAAAGGAGAGGTGATGAGCCTGGGATGTGTCTCCACAGCAGAGCATTGCTAGTCAAGGTCATACAATGACTTTCCTTCTCCTGCCCCAGCTCTTTATGGCAGCATAATCTTTTCCCTCATCTCCTCCTCCTCCAGGGATTCAGAGACCTTCCACAGGAATGCTGCTCCTCTCTCAAGCAGGGCTGGGAGCCAGGAGAGCTGCCTTTAGGGGCAGGTGGGGAAAGCACAGCTGGCCTTCTGCCCTTCTCTTCTGCTGAGTGCGAGGAGTTGCTTGTGGAACTGGTGGTGGAGTCAGGCTCTGGGGCTGGGTAGCACAAAAAGCGGCTGGGCTGGGTTGTGTGCTGTGATGCAAGGCAGGGCGTGATGCCTCTCTGCTGAACACTGTGCATTTTATTTATACATACTTGCCTGAACAGCCTTGGGACTGTTGGTATTACGTTTGTGTAACACTGTAATACACTTACGATGGTGGACTGCCCACCAGCAGGCTGAACTCGTTCCTTCCCCATGATGGCAGAGTACTTCAAAGCCTAAGTTGTGCTGGGAAGCCATGAAGTGTTCTCACAAAACCCTAGGTAAGACATGTTCAAGTAATGTTAACCCTTTGCTGAGGTGCATTTTATTTACAAAAATACAGCCCATGAGATCTTTCTGGTCTCAGCTTTACTTATGGGTAAACAGGGGACACCTCCCATTAGAGCAGGTTGCTCAAAGCCCCATCCAGCCTGGCCTTGAACACTTCCAGGGATGGGGCATCCGCAGCCTCTCTGGGCAACCTGTTCCTGTGAGTGTAATCCGGCTCACAGCAGCAGCATCAAAACACTTCTCAGATTAAAGCAGATGCAACAAGGACCTTCTCAGGCAGAACTCTTAATTAGGGTGCAAATCTAACTACTGCATATGCTACCATAATCCTTCTTGCACAGAGAAGAGTCCAAAAGAAGAGGTATGGCAGAAGAGTAGGCAAGCTTCAGCCAGGCTGTACCCAGTTGGACTGATCCTGAGCCTCAGGACAGTCTGGAAGAAGCAAAGTGTAGGGAAGGGTCATTCTCGGCACAGCTGCTGCAGGGCTTGCAGTTTCTTTGCACTATGTTTTCAGCCCTGCTGCCTTTGGAGCTCAGATTTAGTTTACCCTCCCTGATGTCCCACAGGGTCTGATCAGGACTGTAGTGGTGACAGTGGCAGAATACACCAACAGTCCCAGATGAGTCAAGGTAGCAAGTCAAGTCTAGGGTGGAGCTGGCAGCAGCAGCAGAGGCACTGCTGCGATGTGGGTTTGAGGTTCATGCTGGAGACAAGGCTAGGCAGGACTGGGGACATGACAATTACCAGGAAGCCCAACTGGCAAAGGATGTGGCAGGGGACGGGAACCTGTGGCATAGCCCAGGCAGGGACAGGGAAGCTCCTGGTTTACACCTTTCAAATCTCAATGCTTTGCTTTCTCTGAGTCATTTTTACAGTCTACTGTTTTGTAACAAACATTTGGTCAGACACTGATAAGGTGAAATATGCATTAATACAGACTTTAAAAGCAGATTTGTTTTTCTGAAACTTTTCTCAAATAGCACTACTATGAAGTCCACTAAGAGTCGACTCAAATGATGCCTTTCTGGGAATACTAAAAACATGTTGACAATCCAATTAATTTCCTCAAACCAAAGTCACCTCGTTCTTTTTTTTTTACATAGAATATTGGCTTAATAAGGAATAAGTAATAAAACGAGCTGAAAGCAATGTCGAAAATGGCCTCTTGTATTTGCCATTATCTATAAATTGCATTCTCAAGACCCATGCATATGCAATTATTTCAGTGTGTGGGCCCAGGAAACAGCCCTGGAGCCCTGGGATGGTTTGAGTGTGGTGGAGAGCATTGCACGAGCAAATTCTTGTAAACCTAGCAACAGCCTGCTTTAAAAACTTCCAGCTTCTTCCTCTGTCTGTCTTGTTTCTCTTAAATCTAGCAGCTGGGTCAAATTCTCTAGTTTTCTTGCTACACCAGAAAAACGTGTGAATAGCTTCAGCTGATTATAGAGATGGTAGTAAGAATGGCAAGAAGAGCTTTTTTTCACTCGTTTTGCTAAAACAACTGTACTATTGTAATGTGTCTGTGCCACAGAATTATTTCACTCTCATCTTTGACCTTTTCTGTCACTGTTTTTCTCTGTGTTTGCTTGTGTGAATGCATATGAGTACAGTAATAATTGAGTACTTCTCCAAGTTTAAAACTCAGTAAGATTTGCAGTATGAACGAGGAAACTACCTTCTTGGGTGTAGAATGAAGAACCATGGTAATAACAGTAAGGCACAATTTTCCTGGATGTGGTAAGTAGAGTAAGTTTAGGCTGGACACTAGGAAAGAATCCTTCACAGANGACACTAGGAAAAAATTCTTCACAGAAAGAGTGGTCAGTCACTGGAATCAGCTGCCCCATGTAGGTGGTGGAGTCGCCGTCCATGACCGTGTTTAAGAGTAGATTAGATGTGGTGTTGAGGGATATGGTGTAGGGGAGAACTTTGTAGAGTAGGGCTGATGGTTGGACTTGATGATCCCAATGGTCTCTTCCAACCTGAATGATTCTATGATTCTATGATTCTATAAGTGACAAACTTCCTCATTCATTACCTAGAAAAAAAATCCAAAGGGACCATTAGCATCCTATACTTGATTTTCATGACACAAGACTTCTTAGAGCCTAATTTTATGTGTCAAGTCCATAACTCCTGAATTAGTTACAGTGTATTTTGAAAGACTCCCAGGCTGGTTTTCATTTTTCCTGGCTTCCAGGTATCTGCAGTGCTAATGAAGACTTGCTACATTTGAGCCACTGAGAGTCTCATTAGAACCTGTACAGAGAGACAGGCACTTGCCAGACTGACCAACAATAAAGACGGGATAGATCAACCAAAAAAAATTACAATTTGAAAATCAGTAAGATTATGACTGAAGTCAGAACCACAGAAAATGGCACCCATTTAGACTTTGTAAATGCACTCTAAAGCAAATAAAGCCAGTTTCTCTAGCAGCATAGATGCCCAAATATACATATTACATAATTGAAAGGTAGCCTTGCAAATAATTACATGTAACCATATTTTCAAATGAACACAGTTGCTCTGAACTTGATGATAAAATATGCTGATTCCCATAAATCTAATTTGAATTCAAAATGCTGAATGCCGTCAAGATGGAAAGTTAGGCAATATTCATCCCAGGAATCTGAAAGAATAATTAAAGTCAAGAAACTAGATAGAGAATGGGATAAAACAGCATAGATTTACTGTCTCCTGACAGTAGATTGTGCAAGTCTAACTTAATACTTATCTCTCATGAGTCAATTAATTTTTGATATGAATGAAGTGAAATAGCTCCAATCTGGACTTCAGTAGCATATTTCCTCACTGGAAATGACTAAATGAAGTTTTGTGTGTCATTTAGTATACGACAGCTAAGGAAATAGCCAATAAGCAGATGGCAAGAGGTTTGCAGTTGAAGGGAACTAATCAATGGGATGAAAGAAGACCTGAATTCCTCAGGGACTGGAAGTGGGACTTAGGAATGTCTTAGAGAGCTTGGCAGAAAATGTAACAACACACTGATGAACTCCTGATGGTAACAGCTTGGAGGCAGGAGTGGTACAGGAACAATTGGGTGACCTTAAATCTTGACATAATAAAGAAATAATGAAATTGTAAAAGTCAAAATTACAAGGTTACTAAGTAGCAAAAATTCCTGCTGTAAGATGGAATTCATCAGCTGGAAACAAAGGAGGAAAGAACAAGACCTTGTTATACTAAGCAGCTGTAGGTTGAACAGGTTGAGATGCAACTGTGGGAAGGCCAATAACAAACCTTTGGATCAGACAGAGCACCTCCAGCAGAGACTGGAAAAGCCTTTTTTACCCTGTGTGTACAACTGGTAAATCGCCAATCAAAACTCTGTGCACAGTAGTTGTGATAATGCATCCTTTCTCAAGAAGGGTAAGAACAAGGCAAGAGGGAGAAGAGGATTAGAAGAAAGGAAAGCCCATTTTCTGGTATTTAAGCAGAGGACCTTGCTGCATTTAACTGACCTAAGTAGTGATACAAGAATGACTGGAAATAAATACGGACAAGGATAATTTCAAAGTGGAAATGAACCCAATGCTCCTACCCAGTCGCTGATTTCTGATACGAGTAAAAAAAAATTTTTTTAAAAAAGACATACTTGTCTATGAAAAAAAATGGTATGATATGGCTGACAGAAGTGACAGGAGATTAGATCTGACAATCCAAGAAGATCTGGGACCAGTACTATTCAATATATTAATCAATGAGTTGCATGAGGGGCGAGAGTGCACTATCAGCAAGTTTGCTGATGACACCAAACTGGGAGGAGTGGCTGACACGCCAGAAGGCCATGCTGCCATTCAGCGGGACCTGGACAGGCTGGAGAGCTGGCTGGGGAGAAAGTTAATGACATATAACAAGGACAAGTGTAGAGTCTTGCATCTGGGCAAGAACAACTCCAGGTACCAGTATAAATTGGGAACTGACCTGTTGGAGAGCAGTGTAGGGGAAAGGGACCTGGGGGTCCTGGTGGACAGCAGGATGACCATGAGCCAGCACTGTGCCCTCATGGCCAAGAAGGCCAATGGCATCCTGGGGTGTATTAGAAGGGGGGTGGTTAGCAGGTCAAGAGAGGTTCTCCTCCCCCTCTGCTCTGCCCTGGTGAGACCCCATCTGGAATATTGTATCCAGTTCTGGGCCCCTCAGTTCAAGAAGGACAGGGAACTGCTTGAGAGAGTCCAGGGCAGGGCTACCAAGATGATTAAGGGAGTGGAGCATCTCCTATACGAGGAAAGATGAGGCATCTGGGTCTCTTTAGCTTGGAAGAGACTGAGGGGTGACCACATTAATATTTATAGATATGTAAAGAGTGAGTGTCAGGAGGGCAGAGCCAGGCTCTTCTCAGTGACATCCATTGATAAGACAAGGGGCAATGGGTGTGAGCTGGAACATAGGAGGTTCCACTTAAATATGAGGAAAAACTTCTTCACAATGAGGGTAACAGAACACTGGAAGGGGTTGCCCAGGGAGGTTGTGGACTCTTCTTCTCTGGAGACATTCAAAACTCGCCTGGATGCGTTCCTGTCTGACCTGCTCTAGGTGTTCCTGCTCCGGCAGGGGGATTGGACTAGATGATCTTTCAAGGTCCCTTCCAATCCCTGATATTCTGTGATTCTGTGATCTTTCCAGTTGTCTTTTCTTCATTCATCTCATCTCATGGTCTTTCTTTCAGGAGGAGGAGAAGAACTGTGATAAAAATCCACCAAGTTCTCATGTCTTTCAAATGGGTGTGAAGTGGGAATGGAAAAAGGGACATAGTTAATGGTTTTCTAAGTATTGATCTTATCAGATATTCAGTATAATGTTTTCTTCTGAAAAAACTTTCCAATTAAAATAAACCAGAACAGTGTGTACAGATTACAGTTTCTCAGTAGCAAATAGTAACTAATGAAGAAATGTTCTTTATATCCTTATGTAATTGTTGACTGTTATTATTTTATTCACTATTACTAGTCTAAAATCTATTTTGTAGAGCATTGATGAGGCTACACAGAGTTGTGTTATACGATATAGACATATGCAGGGATATTCAATTCAATTACAGAATAGGAACAGGTTGTACAAGAGTGCAGCAATTATTTAAATAATCTTAACTATGAGTGCTAGCTAAAGGTAGAGTCTATAAATGCCTATTTACTTGTGTGACTCCCTTTTTATACATCTTGTAATAATGTATATGAAGCACAGGAAATCCCATGTGGAACGTACAAGGTTAATAGGACCGAATCGTAAGAGGGATGGTGATGCTACCAGAAATGTTTGCCTGCTACAAAAGAGATGCTGAAAGAGGAGAGGTGCTGAAGGGCATAGATGCCAGGCTTGCACTTGACAAAATTGTCCCTGAAATCCACCTTGTTGATGAATTTGCTGCTTGCACTTTAAAAGGCCTCCTGTGAATAGCTGTATGGTTTACAAAGTGAGATATTGGCACAGTGGAATGAAAGGGAAGGGCATTTTATTTATTGAGGTTTACAAGTAGCACCAACTTCACTGCCTGGTGTTGCTGCAGTTTTCAGAGACTCAGCTGCACATTTTGCATACTTTTTCCAATGAGTTTGGAAACAAAACCAAAAGCTGCTTTATTTAACTATACATAATAACTTAAATAATTTGTATTTGTTTCTTGCTTATTCAAGTAGAAAATGTTGATAAATCACTGATGCAATTACTTCATTCCTTTGTATCTGTGTAATGGCTTCTACTTGACTATCAGGGGATCATTATGGTAAAGGCTTTCCATCTACAAAAACAACAGAAGAATTGATGTTACTTCCGGGAATGATGATAAAATTGTTCCATTGGGGGGGGGTCATATGTGCTGGTAATTACTTTTATATTTAGAATCGGAAATGACAATCTGAAATCAGAACATCTCATTAGTGATAATGAATTTTAATTTCTGACAAGTGAAATATTCCCAAGGAAACTACAGTTGTTGTTAGAACTACGGTGAATGACGTGTGGCTTAAGACGCTTCAGTAACTGAAAGCCAGGAATTTTAAAAGTGTGAAAACATGATAGTACTTCTTTAATTGCCTAGAGTAATAAGAAGCATAAAATATGGTTTAGATTCAAGATATTAATGATAATTTCACTTCATATCAAGGTAGATACAGTGACACATCTGTATCCTTTTTCTTCACGTGTAGGCCTTTTTCTTACAGGGAAGTTCAAAAGCAGCCTTACAAATGGCTTATACATAAATTTGGTTGGTCTGAAGTCCCAGCTCAGGACAAAATCAAAGGTTGGCTTAATCTGAAATAATCTGAAAGCTGGGCAGGAAACAAATTTAAGCTATTAGAGTGCCTGCAATTTCTGGGCCATTATGGCCATATGACCATGAAAGAATAAGGCAGGACCTATTTTAGGCATCTGAAATGAAGTTGACTGGAGCAGCAAGAGCGAATCTGCATCTACAGAGAAGGCTGGACAACAAGAGCTTTGTTTGATGGCACCTACAATCATGTTTCTGGGAAGCCCTTTGAAGATACCAGGTTATAACGTGAAACTTCTCTCAGGCTGTATGCTTTTATTCCAAACATGGGGCACAGGACAAAACCTCACACAGAACTGACCACCAAAAAATTTGATTGACAGGAAGGTGACGTGTTATTCCCAGGGCAATGGTGTGGCTCCATGTTCTGGGGTGTCTTTCACTGACTATACATCTTGCTGGCGGGACGGCTGTCCCATCTAGTCTTCTCCTGCACTGTGTTTTGCCTCATTTCTCCCTCCCTCCAGGGAGGGAGGGAATTTGAAGGGATGTATCTTTACACAAAGATTTTGGATATTTTTCAAGAATTGAGAGGCATACGCCATAGCTTGCCATGCCTGCAACCATCAGTGGTTCTCTAGAGAACAGATTGTGGATGCTACTGCCAGATTTGAGCAAGAAGTGTCTTTGCAAGCCTCAGCAGTAAGGATTGCTGAATTCTTCTCCTTTCCCTCACCAAGACAATGGCACCGCATGCATACATCATCACACCCAACATTTTTTTGCTCCTGCCTAGCTTCAGAAAGCTCTGTGTTTTCCCAGCCCTGCTAGTGATGGCTTATTCTGACAGAGATGGTGTAAGGTGGTAGACATCCACGGAGCTGAGGAATACATTTCTATTATCTCACAGAAGAAAATCGGAGAATCATAGAATGGTTAAAGTTGGAAGGATATTAAAAAACATCTAGTTCCAACTTCCCTGCTGTAGGCAGGGGACACCTCCCACTAGACCAAGTTGCTCAAAGCCTCATCCAGCCTGGCCTTGAACACTTCCAGGGATGGGGCATCCACAGCTTTCCTGGGCAACCTGTTCTGGTGCCTCACCCCCCTCACAGAAAAGAATTACTTCCTGATATCTAACCTAAATCTCCCCTCTTTCCATTTAAAACCATTCCCCCTTGTCCTATTGTTTCAATCCCTGATAAAGAGTCCTTCCCCATCTCTCTTGTAGGGAAACCCCCAGAGCCTTCTCTTCTGCAGGCTAAAACCCCCCAACTCTCTCAACCTAGGAGAGCAAAGGAGAGCTGCTCCAGCCCGTGGGTCATAAATCAAAATACATCTTTGTTTCCAGAAAGACACCTAAGAATAAATAGCAGGGGGCAAGTCAAAACACTATGAAATGCAGTTAACAAAAACTCTTTAAGAAAATTGAGGAGGAGATATTACTTTTGTGTCTGTATTCAAAATACACGCTCAGAGAGGAATGCTCTTAAAGGCAGCTGCTTTGATTTGAAATAACCCAGACCCACTGATCCTCTGGGTGTGCTGCAAAAGACATCTGGTGAAGGCGGTACATAGAAAAAGGTCAAACTCCTCACAGCAACAGAGAGGGGGAAAGGAGCTCTTGAGAGTGTTTCTATTTGAACTACAATTTTGTTGTTACGTTTGTGTTGCTGTTGTGCTCAGGAGTGCTTGCACAGAGAGGGATCCCAGTGGGTCAGGTGCTGGCCAAAGCCCATTCTTGCCTCCCACTGGAAAATACAATTAGCTGGCAGAGGTCCATGGGTAGATGTGGAGAGACGGGCAGGGCAGTAGACAGTGGCAATAGCAGAAACAGCAGGTGCCTTTGCCATGTTAAAGTTTCAACAATCAAGCAGCAAAAGGGGACTTGCGGAGGAGGATAGAGTAAGGAGAGAATGAAGGAGCTGAAGAAGGTTTGTGTAGAAATTATTTCATGCCAGAGCATCTAGAGGTGCTTGAAAAATTCCAACAAAACAGTGTTGCCTGGTTTCTGTGGAGTGACAAAAATGAAATGTTCAGTGGAGGTAGCTCAGGCATGGCAGAAATCAAGGAGAAAGCAGCCTGATTGCACGCCAGTGTGGCTCCTGGGACCCAGGACTCTGAAGCTACCAAGCAGGTGCTGTGCAGAAACCCCTGGATATCTCTGTCATGTAGCACTGTAAAAAAATTCTTTCTATTTCCAGTAAAAAACTTAAAGGCTGTAATTGCACCCCACCCTCCTCCTAAGTTAGCCTTATTCATTCATACCTTTGTTTTTCTGGGCAAACATTTTTTTAGAAAATAAAGCTGCATTTTAAATAGAGTTCAGTTTCTAGGTATGAACGGTGACAGAAATGCACAGGCTGAATGTGGCATTTCCTGTCATTGCTTCCTGAATGCCACATGTATTTGGGAAGCTACCAGTGGTGATATGAAAGTATTTTCTCCAGTAGGATACTACTATTTCAAATCAGGAAACAAACTACAAATCCAGCAACCTGACAAATTTGGAGGAAGATGTGTGTGTGTGTGTGTAAGTGTGTGTGTCATCAACAAGCAATCAGTGCACAAGGGAAAAAGACAGTACCTTGACCTTGCAGCAGTGTTCTAAGGGCTGTAAAGAACCTGGTATTTAATTACGCTTTGCCTGTGCAAATACTTTATCCCCATATAATCAAATAAACCATTTAAACCATGTCTTTTCTTAAAACATCTAGCCACTCTACCAGCAGTGCCATTTATTATGAGATACACTGTTTGCAGATGGAGTACAAAATATTTTTGAAAAACAGATCACAGTCAAATGCAAGATCACGGTCTGGCCACTCTCCCTGCTCCCTGCTCTTTCTTATCCCTACCAGCAGACTACCTTCCTTCTCCTTCTTGCCTTTATTAGCTCTAGAAGTTAGAGAAACTGCTTATTTGGAAAGTACTTCATGGGATTTTTTAACACAATTTGGCAAGTTAGCAGGGTTGGTGCCACATGATGACAGCTCTGCATGGCCCATTGGCAGCCGTCGTCGGGTTTGTCCACAATCAGCTGGTTTGCAGCACAGTGTCTCTCTTGTGCAGTAAGCCTCTTGAGCATGGACAGGACCCATCACAGGACCAGATGGGAAAACCAATGGAAAGCCATTGAATGAGAGCCTCCTTTCTCACTAGATATTGTGTTAGTACTTCTTCATCCGTTCACAAGGTGCTCTTCCTTGTCCTCTTGCTTGTCCTTCATGTGTTCAGCTTTGACATTCACCTTCTACAAACCGACACTTCAGAAAGCCCTTTTCCCTCTCATGTTCACAACAAGAAAATACAAAACTACTGAGAAAAAGAGCAAAAAAAAAAATATAATCCAAAACAGTCTCCTGCTGCTGCAGGCAACCGCATCGTTCAGTCCTTTTCAGAAACACACCAGGCTCCAGCTTAAGGATGACTTATTTTGTTTTGTCCCCACAACTATAACAGGATGAAACCTAATTAGTTTGATGTCTTGGAACCTTTATCAGAACCTGCTTACATGGTTATATGCCATCAAGGATGTGATGATCTATATACATCCCGTGGTCAATTCATTCTCAAGTGTATACTGTGCAAATCTTATAATTCCCTGATGGTCCCCAGCTCAAGCTTCTTCTGTCATCTCTTTCAGCTGTAAACTTGGTAGAGAACACACTATTGTTGCATTTGTTGAGAGTACTATGCGTACCTCAGGAGTTGAATGAATAATGTGTTGCACCAGCAAAGGCTGACTATGGACTTCTAAAGGTCAAGCAAAATGAAATAAAATTATTAAGTAGCACAACTTGTGAATAAAAATGAAGCAATTTTAGTTACCAAAGCTTAGTAAAAGCATGGGTGATTATATATTTACATAAGAAACACTGCAGAAGAAGAGAGGCAAAATAAGGTGTACCAGATAGGGAGACTAACAGAGTAAATAGACACAGATGGACTTTTGAAAAGGAGTAAATATTATGTAGATGAATGTGGTGGGCTGACTTTGGCTGGCTGCCAGGTGTCCACCAATCCCCTGCACCAACAGGTCAAGAGGAGAAAATTTGAAGAAAACTCATGGGTTGAGATCACATACCAATTGATGTCATGGGCAAAACAGACTCAACATGGGGAAATTAATTTAATTTATTGCAAATTAATTGTAACAGACTAGGATAGTAAGAAATGACAACAAAACTTAAATCACTGTCTTCCTTGACCCTCTTTCTTCCCAGGCTCAACTTCATTCTGCACTCTTCTGCCTCTTGAGTGGTGCGGGGTGACTAGGAATGGGGGTTGCCCAGAGATAGCATGTGATGAACTGATGATCTTCCCTGGCTCCAGCATGGGCTCCCTGCTATGGGATACAGGTCTTCATGAGCTTTCCGCTTTTCATGGGGTGCAGTCCTTCAGGAACACACTGCTCCAGCACAGGTCACCTGTGGCCACCAGAGGCTCACAGGTCCTGCTAGAAAACCTGCTCCTGCATGGGCTTGCAGGAGGTTTCTCCAGTGTGGACTCTCCATAGGCTGCAGCTTCCTTCAGGGCACATCCAACTGCTCCACTGTGGTGTCCTCCAAGGGCTGTAATGTGGGTATCTGTTCTGCTGTGGAGCTCTGTGGGCTGCAGGGAAATCTCTGCTTCAGTGCCTGGAGCATCATCTCTTCCTCCTTTCTCACTGACCTTGGTGTCTGCAGGGCAGTTTTTTTTCACGTTTTCCCACCTCTTTCTTCCAATTGCTGCACAACATTTTTTACCCTTTCTTAAATATGTTATTACAGAGGCACCACCATATCACTAGTGGCCTCCACTTTGGCCAGTGGCAAATCCAACTTGTAGCCATCTGGAACAGCTTCTGCACAAGATGGGGGCAGATCTGTTGTCTCTTCACAGGAGCCACTGCTGCAGACTGCCTGCTACCAAAACATTGCCACATAAACCAAAAGCAGTGAAACAGGAGAATAATTTGAAACAGCTAGTAAGAAAGGCATTGACTGCTATTTTTCCCACTTGGGGATTTAGTTTAGAAAACACTATTTTTTACAGTCACTAAAAACTCCTACCTCTAGTCAGCAGTCTGTATATACTCAATCTTTCTAAATGTTGGATTAACTGAGTTTGAAAGCGATGAACTGGCTGTATAGGTATGTTGGCTCTAATAAATAGTACACTTCTAGCAGTGCAATAGAAAGGAGACCTGGCCCAGGGGTTTCCCTAGTGTTCTCCAAACTTTTCACTGGCCTTTTTAGAGATACCACACACTCATGCCAATTACTTCATCTACACAGATTTTGATCGCTTTTTCTTTTTTTTTATAATTTTTTTTCTTCCAAATTGTATTTTAAGGCTTATTTTAACAGTTTTATAAACTATTGTTGAGAAGTGTTTGGAAAAACATATCACAGGCATGCAATTCATGAAAGAAATGAATAAGCCAGAATGAAATGAAGCAGTGATGTTGTATAGCTGCATCTTGCTGACCACAAGAGACAGAAAGGCATGGCATACATGAATACTAAAGCACTCATCAACTCTTTCAGCTCTGTGAACCAGGCAGGGTAAAAGCTGAGACATAGTTGGGAGTGAGGGAAACTTGTTAAATAACTGGTTCTTGGGATTCTTTGGGAGTTACAAGTAACCAGGAGTTACAGGTAACAACTGGGAGTTACAAAGTTCGACAAGGTAAAATTAACAAAGGATTAGAAAAAAATAATAATCAGAAACACACTGATAACTAACTGGAGTTGCAAGCCAGAGAAATGGCAGTTGAGTCTATATGCTTCCGTATGTGCAGCAGGGCAGCAATGGCCCTGAATTAACCCAATCAGCTCTTCCTATTGCCCCAGCCAGTAGTATAGAGAATAAAATCAAATACTCTACATATCAATTGATGTTAGTTTTCTAGGAGGCTCTACAATAACAATTCCCCCCACTTCCAAATGTGAACTAAAGAAAACCCTTTTTAGGAGTTCACAAGGAGTAGTAACACCCCTGGGATTTGTAAAATATTTATTACCAGGTAGTTATCTAGCCAGTATTTTGTAAATGGAAGCAAAACAGCTTTGAGCCTCTTCTCAGTCATTCAAGAAGCCTCTTTATAGTCTTTTGAAAGTGGGAATATAGACTGAGGTAGTTATATTTTGAAATAATTATGTTTTGAAAAGTGCTGAGCCTGAGTTCAACACCACTGGAAGAGTAGCTGCTTGCTCCGTCTCCATGCATGAGGAGAAAGGAGACTTTGTGATCTGTGATCCATATGGAGGGCTGAAGAGATGCTTTGGCTCTCTAAGGCATCCAGTGATTTGTGTTCCATGTCTGACTTTCAGCTGCATGATATGTGGGGACAGTAACAAGTGGATAGTCCTCTCCTCTGTCAACACTTGAGTCCTAAGGACATTATCTGACATTTACTACTAATGAAAAAAACACCATAGCTAATCATATTTTTTTCTCCAAATTAATATTATTTCTTTCTCCTCAGAGTGTTCTCTCACATCCACTGACACGGTGAGTTCATGCTTCAGTCTTCATGCAATTTAGCTACACACAGGACAAAAATCCATTAGAAACTGGGCTCTACCACTTCTGGAACTGCTTCTTGAATTTTTTTGTCATAGTAATACTTTTTCTGCAGCTGTTAGCAAGCACAATTTCAGTGTATACTATCCATTACACCTCTTTCTCCCACTGCTGTTTTATTTGTTGGGCAATTCATCCACTGAAACCCAGTAGAAATGTTCCCTTCTTACTCTTCTACGGCACAATTTGCTCATGAAAGGGAAAACCAACCAAACAAAAAAAACCCCAACCAAAACCCGACAGAAGAATTCATTGCTATAATTTAGGGAGGTTTCAGCAAAATTAATGAGGTGCCATTACCAAGGGAACATGGACTGTTTTCTGCATAATTACTACTATTTGTATAACCATCAGATCCAATGTATTATTTTCACACATTCGAAGCAAGAACGAGACGAGACTCCTTTGTGTTGGTGTACATGCATAATACATTTGGGTGTCCAGGCATACCCTGTAGGAAATGAATAGGGACCAGTTTAAAGTCACAGAGCAGCTGCCTATTGGTTTTCTAAAGAGTAAGGCGTGAAAATAAACCAGGATGTGAACTAATAGGCTATTTGTATTATTATAATAATTCATTGTTATTAAATGACAACAGCTGTGTGGCAAGTTGTGCGACGCCCACTGCTGGAATGAGGCAGCTCTGAGTGAATTAAATATATAGGATCCTAAAAAGAGGCAGTATGGTTTTGAGAGAAAAATCACATCCCCATCTGCTCCTGCAAGGGGAGTTAGTTTCTTGCTCAGCTCTTCACAGTACTAGTGCCTGTTCTTGTGTAATGCCAGTAGAGACGTTTTGATATTTAATTCTCTATACTATATAATGCATATTGATGTCCTCACAGATTAACACTTTGTGGACCCAAGGGCAAAATATTCTAATATGATTTAAGTGAAGTGGGTCAAATTCTGTGGGCCGGGGTGTATGTGCATATGTGTTCACGTGTGTGTCGGAATATGTTTTGACTCTTCAGAATAAATCTTGCTACAGGTGAAAATTAGAACATCTACTTACTCTCACTGGTACAATCCTCAGACCCACAAATCAAAGCCAAATTATTGTGAGTTTGTTCCTATGATGTTGACAAAATTTATTCACATTCTTCACAGTGATATTAATACAAAAAACTCACAGATTTTCTATTCTGCTAGCAAAAGTGGGAGAAATACAACATCATATTAAAGAAGGGTAAACCCCAGGGGCTTTTTACTGACTTTTGTCTGTGAGGGGTTAGGGCAGACTGGGAGCAAACACTGGTTGGAAACGACAGAGTACCTGGAGACTGCTGAAGCTGAATGAATGTGGGTCTGTCCACCATTTCCTCGTGACCTTAATGTACTTGCCCTGAACTAATATAGTGCAATTGCTTTATTGGTGCTAATCAGGCCAAACTGAGCCAAAAGGGATAAGGCAGAGCTTTCTCTTTGTCCTACCCAAGAAAAGTGACCAAGTCTTCAGTGGTGTGGAGTGTCTTACGTGATTTTCCCTCACCCCATTTGATTCAACTTGAATCTGTTTGTCTATGAAAATACTGCACCTGGCATGTGTCACACCCAGCAGTGTGTCCTTGGCCTGGAAAAACAAAATGTGCCTTCTTCTCTGTATGACTACTGACAATAAGGCTGAAGTATAAATAAAAAAAAATAATGGTTTGTAGATGTGAGGGAGAGTCTCTGTGTTGCTCTGTAGTAGCTAAACTTCAACCTCTATAGGAGAGAAACTGGCAGAAGAATTGAAAAGGGTGTTGCTGATTTTAGGAAAATGTTTCTAATGTACTAGCTAAAGGTCTTTTCAGTTCAACTTGAATCGACAGTCATAATGTCCTGGTTTGAGATGNGCCTGGGATGTTCATTGATGCTGCTGGTGACGTGATTGTCCTGGGAGCCTGATACGGTTTTGTATAGACTGTATACTTTTTTTTCCCCCCTTCTTTTATACTTTTTAATTTTTCTTTTTATTGTTTATTATATTATATATCATTAAAGTAGTTTATTTTTTTTTCCTAAACTCCTGAATCTCTTTAATCCTTTCCTCTCCTCTCTTTTCCTTAGTGGGGGGGGAGGAGTCATCATCTGCCCGATTGGTCAAAACCATGACAGATTTATTGGTGCCTAACATGGGGCTTGAACCCATGACTCTGGGATTAAGAGTCCCATACTCTGTCGACTGAACTAGCCAGGCGTTGAATTCCACAAGAGATATCTTGGATTGCACACAGAAATGTCACTTTATGTTTTCTTCTAGGCCACCATAGAATCAGAGAATCATTTTGGCTGGAAGAGACCCTTGGGATCATTGAGTCCAACCATCAGCCCTACTCTACACGTTCTCCCCTACACCATATCACTCAACACCACATTCAATCTACTCTTAAACACAGTCAGGGATGGTGACTCCACCACCTCCCTGGGCAGCTGATTCCAGTGCCTGACCACTCTTTCTGTGAAGAATTTTTAATTATTGTCCAGCCTAACCCTACCCTGCTGCAGCTTGCAGCCATTCCCTCTCGTTCTATCGCTAATTGCCCTTGAGAAGAGACCACCACCAACCTCTCTACAATGCCCTTTCAAGCAGTTGTAGAGAGTGATGAGGTCCACCAGGAGTGTACCTTTTATTCTGGGGCATGCTGTGTAATAGCAAATCCAGTCAGGATTTGCCAGTGGAAAATTACTTCCTTTAATAGTCTTAGTAACATTGGAAATGTCCCAAGTGGGTTAGTTCTCTTTGCCTTCTCACAGAAATGGGAAGGATGAAGAAATTTTGGCTGGTGGTGAGGACCACAATCACTAGGCAAGCCCCTGAACTTCTTTGCCCACATGAAGCCCAGCATGCTGGCAGCTCAAAGCAACCCTGCCCTGTCCTGCTGCCTTGGGACCAGTGACGTAGGGAGCAGGAGCCACAAGCTGACCTGCAAATTCTCCGTCATTCCTGGGCTGTGCCAGAGTGGCCAGAGTAAAGGCACCCACTTCAACTGCACATTGAAAGGTGTGAGAGTCAGAAGGTATCAAAGCCTCTTCAGACACTGTTTCTGTCCCTACCCTCTTCCATCATCACTGCAGCTACATCTGGTTTTCAAAGTATGGGGAAAATGAGGAGAGCTTGGGGGGAATAGGTAGAAGGAGTAGGAAGAGAATTTTTTTTTTCTCTGTTCTTTTCCTTCTCTCTCTCTTTTTGAGAGTAAAAACATGGGAGACTTCATACCTTTTAAGAACATAAGAAAATGTCAGGGCCCTTTGGATTTTTTGAAAAGAAAGTTTGGAAATCCAACACTGTCCTTCTAACTTGTCCTTTCCCTGTGGCTTGCTCCCTCTTCTGCCACGAGTCTAGCTTATTTGACTAGATCAGGCTTTCCTCCTAGAACTGTATGGATCTGGAAGATTATTGGTGCTCAGGTTTGGGGAGTAGACACTTTTGTATCTGAGAGCAGGAATGGATAAATTATATGCATAACTTTCTTGACAAAAGGTTATTTCAGTAGTTATCTCTGGAGTCCAGGTTTGTCATGACAGGTTTCCAGTCATCTCTCAGCTCCTGGGAGCTGAAGTTCATGACCTCCAAAGTGCTATAGCTTGCTGTAATGCCAAGGTTTTTTGTCTTCAAGTATTTCAGGCTCCATCAGTCCGCTGTGAGGGACATGGGAGGTTTTTCCCTCTACCTTAAGCACTGGCAGCAGATGCTGGGCAAAGATGCAGCTCCTTTTTCTCTCCTGATTCAAAAGATCCTTTGGGAAATAATGCTTTACTGGACAGAGCTGAAAGTACTCTAAGCGTTGCAGGTAAGTACTTGGGCCAGGCTCTTGCACTTCTTTTTTTTTGTTTGTTTGCTAGGTTTTGTTTGTTTATTTTGTTTTGTTTTTTCTTTTGTAACTGTCCCCAGTTCCATAAATAGATTACATTGCCCCTGTCTTCTGTGGCAATAAATAGGATTTTGCTTTTCCCTTAAGATGGGTCTAGCAATAAACAGGGTTACAGGGTGAACTGACACTGGGGGATCCTGCGCCTACTGGAATAGCAAATCTGGTTAAAGGCTGGGCTGCAGTACATGGAGAACTTGGGCTGGCCATAGATCGCAGCAGTGGTGGCACTATCTTCATGCCTCAGCCAGGGAACCTCTGGTGTATGGAGACTGTGTCAAACTTTTGACACACTGACTTTCCTGGGGTTCCCTCCAGGGTAAACTGAAATGCAAACGCCCCACACTATGATCAGGTCCACAGTTTAGATGTAAATTTACACAGGCACATTGACTTCAAGACCCAAGGCAAACTCTTGTCCCTGTTTAGCTCACCAAGGGTATGACAATTGACTTCACTGAGGCCACTTTTTTTGCGCCATGCTCATCCCCGCTGTGCGTATATAGATAGATGTGAAAGAGATGATATGAAGACAGTGAGCGGAGATGTATTAACATGGGGGAGGCTCTTTGCAGGGAAGCTGTTAGCAGCTCTGCATGCGAGTTCTCGTCACATTAGCAGGGTGGCTGGTGGCTTTTCTTAGCATTCTGAGTCATGCTGGAGGGTTTCAGCCCTGCTGCTATTCTTGTATTCTGCAGATAACGTAGAAAGGCAAATCGTATGAAAAACAGGGCTCATTTGTTCACACATAAGCATAAACATCAAGCTTAAAGGGGAAAGCCTGTGTGTTTGAGTGAAGATTGAGAGAGCCCATAGTTGATACCAGCTCAGTTGCAGTAATTGTTAACTACAGTTGTACCCTACTTGTTTACTGGAGCTTGCTAATGGGTGTATGCTTTGTATGTATAAAAACATGAGGAAATAACAGCCCACTATGGGCCTCAACACTGCTAGTATCACAAACCATATTTCCCTTTCCAGCAACATACTTGTATCAATGCCAGATTTCAATTAAAAGCTGCAATTTTATACATTGCAAATTCTGCATGTTAATAAGTATTTTTTGCCATACAGACTATCAGAAACATTTTGGGTTATCTGCTGAGAGTAATTATGTAGTTTTCCTTCAATATGAAAGAACACATAACTGCTAAGGAACACTGAGAGAAATTATCCTTCCCTGTTCGCTTCACAATTTATATCGAGGTATCTCAAAGGGTTGGTCAGTAGGACTTCCCATTATGTATATGATGGGGATATTTCTTGCCCTTGGCCTGCTTCAAGTAATTACCTGTGATGCAGGCTTATGAGCACAGGAGCAGGAAAGGGAAAATCCGTGTGGTCTGTCACTTTCCCCTAATCCCTTTAGGTGGGATCCACAAATCTGTGCTATGGTCACTATTACCCAGCAACATATGGCTTTCAGTTGACTTTTTTGGCTACACAGTGCCACCTGAACTAAAGACTTCGCTGTACTAAGCTGTCTCTTGTAGGGGAGATAAAATTCCAGTTACAAGGCCAGGTAAGGTATTTCCCTGGCTGCATGGCCAGCTGGTGGGGACTGGCTCATGTCCCTGTTGCTCCTACTGTTAGTGCAGATTGGTGATGCCTAAGCCACATGGCCCTGAGTTTCTGCTGGGCCCACGTGGATGCTCCTCTGCCCCAAAGCTGGGTTTCCTCTTCCGTGTGTTCTTTCACTTTCTGTGGTTAAGACAGCAGGAGGGCTGTGTTTTAGACCATCAAAGTGATGTTTCCTTAGAATGAGATGGAAGATGCATGTCCTGAAGTGGAACATCTATTTGAGGAAGCTGTTTGCTACCCTCTGGGCTGAGCATGAGTGGTATCTTAGAGAGATTTATTTGAAGCAATCAAAAACTTATTGAGCAACAAGAAAAATAGATTCAGCATGTAAACTTCCTTCCTGGCCCTTTGTATTTATTCACATAGGCAATCCTAGAGTCTTGAGGGGTGTCTATCTTTTATATTAACTATAGAAGATTAGTAAAGCTGT
Source organism: Jacana jacana (assembly GCA_013400555.1). Classification (NCBI taxonomy): domain Eukaryota; kingdom Metazoa; phylum Chordata; class Aves; order Charadriiformes; family Jacanidae; genus Jacana; species Jacana jacana. Next base: position 304,992 of record VZTM01016474.1, on the reverse strand, counting down.
ACGTACATCCTTACATTGTTACATAAATAACAAGGAAGCTGGCAGAAGCATGCTTGGAAGAGCAGATGATAATCAGATGCTGGTTCAGATGAAGAGTAAAGTCTCAGTTTTACACTTAGTTCCTCCAGTGAAACTTTCATGGAAGTCTGTTTTGGATTTGATTATCGTTCTTTAATGTAATTAACTATGCTTGGAGCTTATGGAATGATTTATAAAACAAAAAGATACTTGGGCCAGAGAGTGACTCATATGTGAATATACAGGTTATCGAACTCCTCTACTACTGGACAAGGACAGGAAATTATACTTCCTGCACTTGCAAGAAGTATAAAGCTACATAACAGGAAGCACTAGAAATCTGTCTGGCCTGCAAAAGCAGAATAATGTCTAAAATTAATGAACTAAACTGACATTAATTTGTATGCTGTATGATTTTTTTTTTCTTGTCCAGTTCTGCAAGCAGATTACATACAGAGATTAAGTTGCCTGAACATGTTTTTTTGCTGTTCTTGATAGTTGAGATATCTGCAAGAGACTGGAGAATATACAGCTAAGGGAGGGCTGTAGCTTCGTGGAGTAGCAGCTGTCAGCCTGGAAGGTCTGTAGGACATTTCAGATGGCACTAGATGCCTCTGTGTGGTGACTGAACTATGGCCACTCTGTTTAAAAAGATCCTTTTGTGGCAACAAAATTAGCAACCTGATAAAAAGACTGATTTTAGTTCTGTTTTTTGGCCTTTTCCCACCTGGATCTTTATTTCACCCAGAGTGAGGTGAAATTCCCCATGTTCCTCTCTGTAGTCACTGGTGTATACCCTGCAAACAAAATTCCTGGTGTGTCCCAGAAGAGTTTCACTCTACCTCTGAAGAAAATAGGAAAAAAAGTGGTAGCCAGGACCCCCGCAGACCTGCCAGCACTAGGAACATCAGCTCTGTCTTCAGTTGTTACCCTCTACAGGTCAGAGAAGAAACGTTAGAGCTCCTCTCACTCACTGTGGCACATGTGAGATGGACACAGCATTCCTTAAAAGAACCCTCTATTCCATGTAAAATGATGTGTTCCATAAAGAAAAGCATCTCCCAGGTGTGTTGCCCTTCTCTCCCCTTCACCCGAGCAGGGTCATGGGGGCTTTTCAGCACTTGTTCTCCACAAGGAGCTTCCAAGGCAAAGTGCAGGGTGAAAGGGGATGTGTGGACAGGGACAAGCATGTTTGTAGTGGCTCCTATGGGTCCCTTTGCTCTGCTGTCTGGAGACAGCACTGACAGTGGGGATCAGCTGAGGCTGCTGTTGGGAGGGGAAGGAGTGAATGGCAGGGACATGGCCTCTGTGTGGGCTCTAGGTCTTCAGTGACACCCAGGATCCTGTGTGAAGGTGATTTTCCTTTGGAGGATTTCCCCACTTGTCAGCTATACTAGCTTGAGAAGAGTTGAAAAGTGTGGATGAACTAGAACATGGGGGTGCTGGTTGACAAGCAGCTAAATATGAGCCAGCAGTGTGCCCAGGTGGCCAAGAAGGCCAAGGACATACTGGCTTGTATCAGAAATTGTGTGACCAGCAGAAGTAGGGAGGTGATTGTCTCCCTGTACTCAGCACTGGTGAGGCCACACCTTGAGTATTGTGCCCGGTTCTGGGCACCTCAACACAAGAGAGATTTCAATGTGCTGGAGCGAGTACAGAGGAGGGCAACGAAACTGGTGAAGAGCCTGGAGAATAAATCTTATAAGGAACGATTGAGGAAGCTGGGACTGTTTAGTTTGAGGCTGAGGGGAGACCTCATTGCTCTCTACAACTGCTTGAAAGGACATTTTAGAGAGGTTGGTGGTGGTCTCTTCTCACAGGGAATTAGTGATAGAAGGAGAGGGAATGGCTGCAAGCTGCAGCAGGGTAGGGTTAGGCTGGACATTAGGAAAGAATTCTTCACAGAAAAAGTGGTCAGGCACTGGAATTGGCTGCCCAGGGAAGTGGTGGAGTCACCATTTCTGACTGTGTTTAAGAGTAGATTGGATGTGGTGTTGAGGGATATAGTGTAGGGGAGAACTTTGTAGCATAGGGCTGATGGTTGGACTCAATGATCCCAAGGGTCTCTTCCAACCTAAATGATTCTATGATTCTATGCCAAAATCTGAAAGGCACTATTAATAAGATGGATGACTCAAAGACATGACCGCTGAGGCGTAGGTTGCTTTGTCTAAGGAGGAGAGGGTGGATGTGGGGAACATCATAACATAAACGTAATATAATGTAACATTTCTAATATGTAAAAGATAACTCCGAAGAGCGTAACAATTAGTTGCTTTCCATGTTCAGTTGTTTTCCACAGCTGATAGGAAGTAATAAGTTTAATTGCAGAAAAAAAATACAAGTCTGATTTTGGGAAAAAAAAATCAATTCTGAAGATCTATAGCGACAGATATACAGGAGGCTTTGGAATACCTTTTGTCAGAAAATTTTGAGAAGTGACTGGGCACTGATATGACAGTTGTGTCTCTCCATCAGCGTGGGGCAGGAACCAGATGCCTCTGAAATTCCTCTTTTGCAGGCAATTCCTTCTCCCGTTGCTCCATATCAATATTCTTAAGTGGTTTCCTGAGGCAGCAGCCCTATCCATTACAACAGCTAAGCAAAAGAGGGAAAATGATGGTGACACTTTCTGGTAAAAATGAACAAGCTCTGAAATCAAGGACCATACATAGACCCTGTGCAATCTTGAGCAGTTTTGGCTTACTCTTCTGTAAGCAAATAAGTTAACAAGTGATTTTAAATGGTGGCCTTCATATCATACTGGAGGAGAGGTAAGGGATTGTACACACAGGGCTGTGCATGTGCTGCTGTGCTCAAAGCCTTGAGAATGCTTTCATTTTCTTTGATACAATACCAAGTTTTGCAAGTTTTAATATGTCATTTTATCTTTTGGAGAAGGTAGTTTTCTTGCAAGCTTTTCATGTGGATGCTGAGCGGCTCATTACAGAATAGGCTATGCATTTCCATGCAGGGACTGTTGGAAGATTTCATACCCATTATTAGGAGTGGGAGAATCTCATCAATATAGGTTGACATCTGTGTTTGAAGAAAAATGTTCGTCATACATAGGCAGGGTGCAATAATGAGATAGAGTTTCAAGAATGCTAATATAATACTCTATCTGAACATAAATTGGGATCTGGTATTTATTAGATGACAGTGTGAAAATGGATTTAAAATGGGCAAAAAAATACAATTCTGCAAAGGAATTCTCTGTATGTGAATGCACAGCTTATATTTCATATAATACTAGCTCACAAAGGCCAGATTTGTTGCTGTAGGGGAAAAGGAATTGCTGAATCTAATGTATAATTTTAATATATGTATGTTGAAATTCCTTTGGTAGGCAGTTTTGATGCACTTGGTATGTTTGGGAGACCAGGTATAGCCTAGAACTATACCAAAATGAAGGTAATTACATTTCCCTACTGCCAATAAAAATTAACCACCCAAGGAGAAGGGAATCAAACATTACCAACTGCTTACTGACAGAGAAGGCTTGAAGGGATATGAAATTAATTCCTTTTCTCCATCACCATACTGTGTATAAAGGAGATGTAATGGAATGTGAACTTATTGTGCCTGAAGCTATTCCCATTGCAGTGAGTAGAAGACTTTCTGATAACGTCACTGGCATTTTTGTTCAGCCTACACAAATCTTTTGCACTAGCCAGAAGAAATGTTTTCTGAAGAACACATACAAATCTGCAAAGCCATATAGGCTGATTTCTGAGTGCAACTGTCAGTCCTTTTTAAAGAAAAGAAAACCAAGATCAATTTGAAGAATGAGATGATTGTATTATTTGTGAAAGTTAGAACTGCATAACGTGGTGGCTGGTGAAAATACCGTTCAAAATTTATGAAAGGTAAATGTTTATTGGTGAACTTTGAGATACAACATGAATACTAATGGACTGAGGGACTCTGTAATAACTAAAGTAGTAATTGCTTTTTTTACCAAAACAATATACTGTGTAGTCACCTTTTGCTTATTGACTATGACTTTTCTACCTATATTTATTTTGTTATTATTCTGTCATGAGAAAAGAATATACCAAACACTACTCCAGATCTTCTTAGCCATTATAGCTTTGGCCTCATGCTAGAGCTACATCTTCTCAGAGGCAGCTGGATCCCAGCATGACTGCAGAGCTCTAACCGGTCAGAAGCTGATGTCTGCTTAGTCCCTCCATACTGCAACCTACGGAAAGCATCCTTCCATGCTTCTGAAACTCACCCTCCAGATCAACTGCTGTGATGAGGGAGGTGTCCTTACCCACTCTGTCTCACCTCAGCTTGACTGTTCCCAGAGGAGCTGCTGGTGTACATGGGAGAGCTGCTGTATGAGTGTGACAGTTGCCCTTGACTCCTATGGTGTTCATGAGACTGGCACATCTCTCAGGTGGAGAGCTTCTGCTGTGCAAGTTAAGGTGGCATTGCCCATGGAGGACATCCTAACTTGTTCACCTCTGTGAAGTACCTACAGTTAATGAGATGGATTCACCAACTGATCCCAGCATCATACCAATAGCTTTAGACTTTGACTCTTTTTTTAAAAATCTGAGGTACTGTAATTGAAGCCTTTTGTTTCTCCCCACCTCTTCCAGGAGCACTGGCACTGTTTTAGTAGTATTCCTGGGGTAACTGTCATACATCACTCCACTTAAATGAGAGCTAAGAGTAGGGAGTGTGTTTTTAGCCACAAAGAAAAAAGTCTGGAGAAATAAGCAAGAAACAAACTTCTAAAAGGGACCTAAAGTGAATGTTTGAGTTAGAAAAGTTAGAGTTAGACCACTTTGGGGAGGTATCCCTTTGACAGTGTGAGTTTGCATCCTGATTTGCAGTAACATACCTCCAAGGTTTGTGTGAGTAAAGGAAATGTTTCTCATTCAACTCCCAACTTGAACTTAAAGGAACTTCTGCCATTTTTCACTGTCTGAATTCAGGTACCGTTATGGTTTGCCTTGCCACAAACAGGTTGTTACTACTGACACTTCTCTGGCAAAAAGCTTTCACTGGATACCATCTTTCTGAGCAGCAGTAACTACGACTCATGTAGGATCCCTGAGATCAACATATTATCATGGAATATGAACATATTCAGCTGCTTTATAAACAACATTAAATCACATTAAGGCTCATCAATTACTTGGATACTAAAGAGTGTCCACAGTACTGAATTCAAGTTTTGGTCTGTGCTAGTGTGGACATATTTATGAAGCAGGGTGGTGCATGCAGTGAGCTACACATGCCCCTTTCTCACTTTCTTAGGCGTTAGCTGGTCCTTCATTAAGAAGGTTTGGGAGTCCAGAGAGGAGATTTTGCAAGGCAGATTGAATGGCAGAATGAGAACATGTCCAGCTCTCACTGTGTGTTTAAAATGCTCTTCAAAGCTTCTGTTTTGCAGTGGCAGTAGAGGCTGGTGGAGAGGTGTCGTACAATGGAGTCAAATCTTTTGGATTTTTGATTGAGCAATTATCTTCTGCTCTATTAGATGATGCTCAGATTTGGTTCTCCCAATGCAAAAAAATCACAAAAACCAAATGCCCTCCTGAAGTCACCCTCCTTCCCCAACTTCCTAAACTCCCACACCTGAGAAAACTACAAATGAAGATGCTTAAAAGACAGGGTTTAATTTTTTTTTTATTTCTGAAAACTTCGTGACCTATGTAGAGAGAACATCAAAGTAGAAACATCTCCAAGATATAATCATAGATCTGTAATATTTTTTTTTTTAAATACTGTTACCTCCTGGTGAAAAAGTTGTCTATATAATTTGTGCTTAATTTTGATTCTCAAATATCAGACTAAATTGCCCATTGTCACTAAAATGTGTCTGGGCTTTGATCTCAGTGAACTGCCTGGTGTAACAAGCAGCAGGCTGAATTTTCAAGAAAATCCAATTTTTACATTTACATCTAATTAACAGGAAAAAAAATGACATTCTGCCTTTACACAATTTTCTCACTAATATGCAATACATGCATACTCAGCAGCGATTAAAGAGCAGAGGGCCAATTTGAAATGTCCTGGTCATCTTAATATTACAGGTGCTTGAAAGGAAGCTAGCAGATGAAAGAATTTTTTTTTTTGAAACACAACTCTTCCCTCTCACAGTCTTTGCAATGCAATTAATTCCCTTTTATTAGAATTTTCCATCATGGGAACAGATGACAAAATACCAGCTTCAATTAAACGGAGATGGCTGCATGAGAAGACACCTGTGTTGTAAGGGTTTGATTTTGCTATGCCATTTGACATCCCAATGAGGAGGCCCTGCAGACTAGAATTCTCTCTGCCTTATGATAATGTCATTTAGCTTGTCTCTTCCACATTCATACTCCCAGGGTAAGAAAGCCATAGACTGAGGGCAGCATGAGGAATCCCAGAGATTGACTATCAAGGCTGGGAAGATGATGAATGAAAGTTCACATCAGTTATCTTTGTACTATGCCGGGTGGCACGCAAGCGAACAAATTGAAACTGTCTGCAGCTGGTGAAGTGAAGCTTTTCATGCTGCCAAAAAAACCCTGTCATTATTCTGTGGCTAAACACCCTTAGCTGTAAGACCAGCTTCCTACAGACCTCAACCCATCTTCCAAAAGCTGGTCTTATAGGCTGGAAGAAAGCAATGAAAATTTGGTTGCTCTGTTCACCAGGCTGCATGCTCACGCTCATGCATGTTAGAACCACGCTAAGGGCCTTTCTAGAGCCATTGCCGGAACCATTTAGAATTACACTGCCAATTTTAATTTTAATTTTAATTTTAATTTTAATTTTAATTTTAATTTTAATTTTAATCTGTTAGGTTATGCATTAGCAGACGGTCAGCATACCCACAAAGGAGCAACAATGGTAGGGGGACCACAATTCACACCCTGTCCCAGCTACTCCTAGGCCCATTCCAGGGGCCACTAGCCCACCAGAGGCCCTTCTCCGTGTGCCCAGAGAAGCACATGGGCACAAAGGCAGTCAGGAACCTAAATTAAGGACTTGGAGGAACAAATTACCTTCGCAGGCCCCTCCCAGGGCTGCCCCAGCGTGGCATCATGCCCTATGTCCAGGCATGAAGCCCAGAATGCAGAGTCACTTGGAGTAGCTCTCCAGATCACCTTTTGGATTTAGGGGGCTTTCTGCCTAAGGCTGGGATAATTATGGGACACAGGGGAAAAGCAGTTCGGGGTTGCACACCACTTATTTTATGTAGATAAGTTTTGTATGTGTTTCGGAGTTGTGATTAAAGCAGTGTTGGTAATACACCAACATTTTGGCTATTGTTGACTAGTGCTTGCAGAGTGTCAAGGCTTTCTCTCTTTCCTACTCTGTCTCCCGCTAGTATGTAGGCTGAGGATGAGCAAGAGGTTGGAGACGGATACAGCTGGGACAGCTGACCTGAACTGATCAAAGGGATACTTCATACTGTATGATGCTGTGTTCAGCAATAACAGCTCAAGGAAAGGAGGAGGAAGTGGGTATATTTGTGGTTTTGGTGTTCGTTCTCCCAGGAAACAGTTTCTTCTTCTGCTGAGGCACCACTACTCGTGGAGTGACTGGACAACTACCTACTGATGGGAAGCAGAGAATAAAATGCATATTTCACTTTGCTTGTGCTCACAGCTTTTTGTTTCAACTGTTATTATCTCAGTTCATGAATGTTTTTATCTTCTTTTATTTTATCTCCATCCCTCAAGAGAATGGAGTGAGTGAGCAGCTGAATGGGTGTTTGGGTGTTGGCTGGGGAAAACCCACCACATTTTAGTTCGAGAATTTCAATCTATCTATGTGCATATGCGTATATTACCTAGATAAATACAAAATTGTGTTACATGACTGTGTGTTTCAAGCTGGAAATTACATAGGAGTACCTAGTTCTCAGTGGTTTGACTGACAATGGAGTTTTTTAGTGCTTGGAATAGGTTAAAAGCAACAGCCTATGGAAAATGATGTTCACCAATATGATAAAGTGCATAGCATCACGAAGTTTTGATCCCATCACTTATTCTTTGCTCAGTACTTCAACTCAATTATTTTTGTAGGATTACCCAACTTCTCTGAGGAGGTGAAACTGTTGTCTGAATACTTTGTTTATTAGGAACCTGCAAGAGGAGAGGCTAAACTGCCTTTTCCTTCACATGCCTGGACAGGCCTTTGTAGCTCTCTTGAGGACAGAGGTGGGGCCACCTCCTCTTCTTGTCTTTGCTAGAGGTGGGCGTCATTTGCCTCTCTCTGATGTCTGTACAGGTAGAAGAAGTCTCTAAGCCTCAGTCAATGAGGGGTCTGAATCACTTGTCTCCTTCCTGAATAAAGCCATTGTGTTAGGATACAATGGAGTCCATCTAACTTTATTCTGTATGCCTGAGTTAAGAGACCTAGGACCTCTTCATAGCTGTGACTAACATGCTGGGGCCTCATAACCCATTCAGGCTCCTAATGTCCATCCCTATCACCATCCCTCCGCTCTGTTTAAGGCATCCAAGTAAGTGGGCAGAACACAGCCTTCAGTAATCCATTTTCATCAACTCATTTTTCAACAGTGCCCCTTGAAGACCCATGTAAAGGAGAAAAAAATCTGAATGCAGAGGACTTATGAAAGGAGGATGGTCTCCATACCATTATTGAGTGTAGCAATGAACAACTCACAAACAAGAGAGCTTGACTTGGAGACCTCAGATGGTGGTAGAAGTTTCTTTTAGGAAAAAAAACAAACCAAACAACTCTATGCTTTCTGAACTGAACTAGAACCAGACTTGCAAACTAAAGAACTCCGAAAATCTTATAGCAATAAAATGTGCATCTAGAAAGCCACTTGGCAGAGACCAATGCATTCCAGAGACAGTATTTAAATACCCTGAAACAAGAAATGAAAGCCTAAGTCGAAATGAGCCTGTAAGCAGGTTCCCTTGTAGTATGCCTTGCAGAGTGGTAGGTGAGAGGTGCACAATGAAGAAGGACTAGCATATGCTACACTGGCCGAGGCCCCACAGGAAGCTGTCCTGGATGATCACTCTACCACCCTTTACTGAGTATTGGTCTGGCTATTCCCCTGGCAGACACCAACCTCACAGCTCCCGCCTGCTGGCAGCAGCCAAGGCTCTGGCTTAGGAAGCACAAGGGAGCTGAGCACTGTGCAAAGGCTCCTACCCCAGTCAGGTTGACCCAGCTGTGTATCACAAATGTCATAATGCTGTTTCGGTAAGTGACAAGTGATATTACCATAAAGAATATTAAGAACAAGTAGTTAACAAACCATTGTATCTATATGTAACTATCCCTCTAGCTGCCTTGGATTGCTGTTGTTGTAGAGCAAACCATCAACACCCCTATAACAAGGATATATGTGTGACTGGGTTGTGTTATTGTTACATAGCAGTTCCATTAGCAGGAAACCACAGCACAGTGTTGAAGAATGCCTGAGGGACAGCAAAGGTCCCCGAAAGTGCAAGAATGAGGTGACAGAAATGTTCAAAGTGCAGGCACAGGATGGCAACAATGGCCCAAGATCTATAAATGTAAATCTATTACTGGTGACTGAAGGAATGTACTCAGCCTTGGGACCTGCATAAAACAGGTTTTAGGAATAACACAGAAGAAGCAAGCATCCAACATATGTAAAACATATCATACACAGAGAAAACATATATAAAGAGGAATGAAGACCAATGAAATCTGTGTTAGCTGACATGTAACCATAACCCCACTATCAACATCAGATCCCCCCAAGGAGGAAGACGGGATACTGAGAACGTGTCATGACCCCTATTCCTTTTGGAATTAGGCTGGCATCGCTTGCCTTAGGAACAAGAAGGGCAAGGCAAAGGTCAGCAATACATCACGGGAAAGGTGGTTATGTGGGAGTTCATGTAGCACAATTTAATCTGTATTATTAATTAGGCCTTTTCTGTAATAATTATATAATTTGGACAATAACTTTAAGTGTCATTGTAACTGGACTAGTAAGGTGTCTTAGACTAGACTTTGCAGCTTTAATGAGACTAATAGCACATATTGGCTTTGCATTTTAGATGCGTTCCTTTAGCCAAAGGTAGTGGGCTATTTTGTACTGAGTCTTAGTTCCAATTCAGATGCACTGCATTCATACCTCCCACGTGCTTCAGCCACTATTTGGTGTCTGAAATTGATCACTCCCTACCTGCCTTAGGAAATGTGTTAGAATCTGGTGCTCGTAGGTGTTCATCAACCCTTACATAGTATTTTGTATGAGACAGTTGGTTTTAGCTAGCAGAAATTTTCTGTCATGACAAATGTGTCAGGATTGACATTAACACATCAGTTGTGATATTGTGAAAAAAGGAGTGCCTTTTCCTCTTGGGAGAGAGAATATGTTACTACTCCCTTCGCCCCCTCCCTGCCTGCTGCTAGTCACATTGCAAATGAAAATGTGTTCCCTGATGATTTGAGTCTGTTGTGGTGAATGATTTTTCTCACACTGTTGTACTTTCTTTGCTTCCTCATACTTGTTATCAATCAGTCTGCATCACAGGGGAAGATCCATTGTGAAAAATATGCTTCTGTATTTTGTTTGAAGGCCGTACAGCCCCCTGTAAATGAAATGTCAGGGGGTGGGGGTGGTGGGAGAAAGGCATTTGGGCTTTGCAGGCTTTCCGTCAGATGTAGAGATTTCTGTGAAGAAAAGCAAAGAAATTTAATTCAGCGGAGACTGGGTTTCTCACAAAAGACTGGAAGGTTTAAGCACACTGGGCAAATTCCTACTCTGCTTGTTGAGAGGATATGAAAGGCATAGCCTGGAAGAAAAGAGATGAAAGAACCTCTATAAACAGCAGTTCAGAGTCTTATCAGCGTCCTGTCAGGAGCTGGGTGATATTACAATAGGAATGATGCTGCCGTCTCCAGCTGCAGGAGGCAGGGCACCAGGTGAAATCCTCACCCCAGCCACAGATAGCAGCTGAAGAAATGGAAGCAGGAGCTGGGGGTCTGCATCTGGGGCTAGGACTGGGGCTCAAGATCTGTCAAGAAGAACACAGGATGCTCTGGCTTCTATTGCTGGTCATTGAACAGCTTGCAAGATACTCACACAGCTCACAACTATTCCAGAGAGAGCCTGTAAAATCTGTCCCAGAAGAAATGCTGAGAGCTTGCACCATGCTCTTTTTCGTCTGGTTAAAAGCTGGAATTGTGAATATTTCTTGTGAAGAAAAATAATCTGGAGCATTTCACTGAAGCTTTTTAACCATTGTATATTAGAAGTTATGTGTTGTTTTGAGAAAATAAAACAGAAAACGGCAAAGCAGATTTTCTTTCAAGTCAGTGTGTTTCCACTGGACGTGTTTTTCTTCAGATATTCTTCAGGAAAAACAATTCTGTGAGAAAAATGGCAACAATTTCATTTGCAATAAAGACAGCAGAAAGTTGTATTCCTTAAGTCTGAATTCAAATTTTCCTAGTTTTCCCTAGCTTAGCATAGCTCCAGTATTCTGACAAGGTTTCATGTTCACATTATGTCATCTGTGTTTAAAAGGATGCATTTTATTTCCTTCTGCCAATCACGTGCATGTGAAAGGGTCTGGAATTTTGGTCTGAATGACTATTTCATAGAAGAACAACTAAAACCAGAAATTGAGCATAGCTGTACATAATAAGGGGGTTGGGTGGTGGGGAGAGGGAAATTGTCAAAAGTTCCTTTATTATTGCTCTGCAAAAGTCAAGATAAAGGTTTTCAATTTATCTTCTAGTGTTGATGACAGTCCTTACATTTCAATCCTTATGTCTTCAAACCAGCAAAGGCAGGAAAATTACTTTGTCATGTGTCTCTAAAACTTGACCCTGGAGAAAACATTATGGGGCACCTCCCTGCCTATTGAGCTGTGGTTCCTTTCCTGTCCACTCCCCGGTGACAGATTAAAGAGAAGCTTTAAAGCTAGGAAACAATGTCTCCCTGCTGTTGACTTGCTGCTGCTCATTAGGATGGCATGTGAGTGTAGCAATTCAGTCCTCTGTTGAACTGTTGCTGTACAAGTATTATTTGATCTCTGCAGATTAAAAGATTTCTCGCGGTGAGAAAATGTATTCAATTTGCTATTACTTAGGGTAAATCTCAGGCCTTATGGAGCTTCTGTGAGAGAGGCAAAGTGGACAATGAAAAGTGAGTTTGCCAAATAAGGAAAATGTCAGGACTGTCTGAAAGTTTACATAGCGCCAGCAGTAAATTAATTGACAGAAGTCTATCAAAAGGATAGCAGAGCCTTTTGTCCTGAGCGGTATGAAATCAAGATAAATGTGGATGCTCAATGTGGCATTAACGGAATACTCAGGTCCCCACAGCCCTTCTGAGATGTGGTTGCTGGCACCAGAGTTGACAGGGATGCACAGAGATGCCTCACAGGGCTGAGCTCCTGGACTGCAAGGCAATGGCACTGCTACCTCACATGCGGTGTTCTCCAGGTTTGTCACTTAATCCTCTACAATCGTAATCGTCAGTTAAAAGATCTGATGAACAGGATGAAAGCTTTTCAGATAAATTCCTGCACTCAGAAGTGTTTTTTGGAGCGTGTTCAGAGACTGCATGAATAGTTGGTGCATTAATGCACGCAATAGATTTAATGAGTCACCTTTCTGCTGGTTTGCGGAAAGTGGAGAGTCTGGACACATGTGAATTTCTTTGGTCAGAAAAAAGGAAGGCTTTAAATCCAAGCAGTCAGTGGTAGACTGCACAATAGGGTTGAACAGAGGCACAGAGGTACCAAATTTCTTACCTCAGTAAATGAAATTATTGCAATGATTGATCCAGTTTTGCATCAGGCAGCACACAACAGGCATGGGAAATCTGCAGCATGAGGTTTGCCGGTCTTTCAACAACCCCTAAAAATCCCTAGACTCCAGCTGGGAGCCTTATTCAAGTTTAGAAGATGAGGTTGGCTCAGAGACCCACAGGTGGTCCATGATTCTCCAACAAGAGGAATAAACACTCCCTGTGAGCCGTGCTGTGGGAATTGTTCTTAAAGATAATCTGAACATTTTATTAATTTACATTAAAGGAAAACAAAAACCTACAACCTGCTTTGGGTATTAAAACTACTGGCTGAAAGTAATTGAGCATTTACGGAATTTCTTATTTTCAAGGCAGGCTCATCTATACATCTGTCCTTTGCTTTAGTTCTCCAGAGTGTATTTTTAAAGACATTTTTGTGTTTCAGATTAAAAAAGAAGTTTTTTATTATACCTCTATGCTGTGTAGCTCTCAGAAATACTGTTTACAATGAAATAGTTCTAATTGAAAATTCAGACAATGTATTTGTCGATGATATCATATCTATACTATTTCTCATTGATTTTCCCATATGTCCTGAAGCATAAACTTTAGTTTCTAAAATGTACAACGATCATCACAAATACAGATGTCTTCCCTTTGTAACTACCACTTTCCTCACCAGCAATGATATTTTCTTCCATGCTCTTTCTGGAAACACAGGTATTTTTCTCAGGCTGTAACAGAAATATTTCTCATCCTGAAAAATCTCTTTTCATATGTGTATCAAACCAATCATGTCATCAAGTTGTTCTCATGCCTCAGGGAAAAGAAAGCATACTCTGTTTTTGAGATTATTGTACCTCTAGATTTGGAGAATTTGCTGTTTCTTGATTTCTGTAATGATGTTTATTTCTGCTTCCTATTTCTTCTTTGGTTTCCTTGGTGTTCCAGAATCAAGTGTTACATTTTTTTTTCTTTTACCTTTGTCTTTTGTTCTCAGTCTTTCCTTTTTTTCCCTATAACACTCAGATTTGCTTTCTTACAGCTGAGTTACCAAATGACTAGGCTCCTCTTAACTTTCTCTTCTTACCATTGTCTACCGTTCCATTGACCTTAGCACTTTCCTTAGCTTCTCAGCTCAAGCATAATTCACTCTTTTGTTGCCATTTCAAAATATGTCTTTCTTTTGCCAGTTCCATTTTTGATGCCTTTCTTCATCTAGCTATTTTAATTCTATGATTGTCTAAACGTCCTCGTAGCACAGCCTCTTATTCACACTCTGTTTTTTCCTTTTCTTATAGGCCCAATATGTTACTTTCACCTGTAACCCTCCCACATTGACTATTATTCTTTTTAATGGAATTGCTGTGTCCATTTCTACTATCTGTATACTTCTCGGATCTGAGGTGCTTCAAAGGTGGTTGCTACTGCTCCAACTAAACAATCACCAAAGTTGTAGTTCAGATAATGGAGAGTAGATATTTTTGGGGGTCAAAGCAGACACACACGGGAGCAACTGTGTAATGCTCTCAGGGACTGGAGTTTTCTTTTGGTTCCTTATTAGTAAATCCCCTAACAAAATGGCATCTTGATCCACAGCTGGGGTTGTATGCACTGCTACACATGGAGAAAGGGATAATAATGCCAGTTACCTCACTTCATTACTCGGTCTCTAACTCCAAGCCATTTACTGTGGGCTGTTCCACATCCCTATCCATCTAGTTGGTTACCTGTGCCCATGTGTTTTGAGTAATGCATACTACAAGCCATAAAAACAACTGCAGTACAATCCCATCTGGTTTGGTGCAGTAAGAGCCTCTTGCTGTGCTCTGCCAGTTGTAGTGACTCCAGGTTAAGACTAAGAGTGTTTAAAATGAAAATGCTGCTTTTTTTTTGCCGTCCTTTGCTTGCTAAGGCAGTCATCTTGTAAAAAAGGTGCTTGCCTTGGTGGTGCTGTACTATAACCTCAGGCTCCACATTAAGGGTTAAAGAGAAATGTGGTCTTCAGCAAGGGAAGAATTTGTGATACTTAATATATACTATGGTAATTCACATTAATTATGCCCATTTATAATTAAAAAAAAATAAAATGACATTTAGAGTCATGAACGGTGCTAGGATGACATTTCTGGAAAATGAGGCCCATCACTTACCCACTGAACAGAAAGAACAGTCAGAGTGGGTACATGAGCTGCCCTGGCATGATACAAACAGCAGGAGCAAGTGGGTGGGAAGCACGCAGCATCCACACCAGTTACAGCCAGACCAGCCATATTAGAACATCAGCATCAAAATCTGCATTGACTCTGGCAATGGTCCCGTCTCCTTCCAGTGCCTCCCTCCATCCTTACACTGTCCCCACCTGCACTTCCATCCCTACCCCCTTGCCCTGTGGCAAACTCAGCCTGCTTGGGAGGGCTGTGAAGCTCCTGAGGGAAAGAGGAAATTTTGCTGCTGACCCAGACCTGGGCAGGACTGGCAGGTCTTGGGGAGGGTGGGGGAGGGGAACTCTGTGGAACACGGCGGGTAGGAGGTCTTGGGGAGAATATGGGGCAATTCACCTCTGCTTCCACTTTCTGTTGCATGACTCCACCTTCTCAACTCCTTCAGGTATTTACGTTTCTGGCTCTGACCACATGAACTACATAAACAACAGCTCCAGTGCTTCCTGAAAGCACTGCCCACTTCCCACATGTGGGGCTCACTCCATATTCCCATCTCATACCCTTGCTACTATCCCCCAAAAGCTGGGAAAGGGAGGGTCAGGAGCAGTCAGCTGCCATGGCAGAGCAATGTGTTCATTTGTGAAGTGGACTCAGGAGCTGGGGAGGGAGTGTATGTCCAGGCAGAAATGGTTCTGGGGTCAGCAGCTGAGCTCCAACCCTCTGGTACAACCTGCCACCCTCATATCTTGGCTGTTTATTGTAACACATGCCAAGATATGAGCAAAATGAGAAAAATAGAAAAACTGAACCCAAACCTCATTGTCAAAAGATTCATGGATTTATCCAAGAAGAAAAATAAGTCTGAAGGGAACAAGGTAGGCTCACAGAGAAAAGAGCTATTGCATACAGTGACAAGTATGTGACCTCTAGCTCAAGACCTCCTTAAAATATTGATTTCAAGAGGTTGGGAGGATCTGTAAGGGCAGAGGAGAGGTTTTTTGCACTCTACTCTTAAGGATCTTTCAGAGATACAGCCTTTAGACTAAGAGACCCTTGCTCTGAATCTTGGGGTGTTTGTATTTTGAAGAGCCCTCTTAGGAGTTGCCTGTAGCACTATAGTGTATTCCTAATACCAGGTTTATAGCCCTGCTGAGCCACAAACTCAGAGCAGAAGAAGTCTAGGAACTGCCCTGTGGTCAATTTGTGAAAACTTCACCCATGTACAAGATTTGACAGGGCTATAAGGTATGCAGGGTGACAGCTCCATGCAGATGGATGTCTCCTGCCCTGGGGCAGAGGCAGGGGATAATGCAGAGCATCTTGAAAGATGAATCTCTAAGACAAGAAAGGCAATGTGCAACTAGGCAGGACAGATTTGGAAACCTCCACGATGGATGTAGCTGACATGAAGCAGTTAGCCATGGCTGATCTCTCCCAGAGGCAAGAGGCTATTTCTGGAGTGAGGGAGCTGCAATTTGGGTCACAGCATGCTGTAGCTACAAGATGAATGGCAGTATTGACCTGTAGGGAAACACGGCTCCATGAACAGGCAAGAAGGGCATCCATAAGTTATCAGTACACCATACAGCATGGGAAGGAAAGGGCTGTGAAAGTGCAGATGTACATTCCCCAGACAGCTGCAGCACCATTTCAGACATGAGCAGACATGGGATTCCTTCTTTTTGTAAAATATTCTGAACTGGGATAAATCCTGGGAGTGCCAAAAGAAAAAATTGCCAGAGGGGCTTCTTCTGAAATCAGTCCTAAATTTCTTACCAAACATAACTGCCTCTTGATGTGACTGAATGCATAGAGACCCATGGTGTGTAGTTCCTAAAGTGGATGTAATTTGTGGAGTATCCATTTCATCAAACCCCTCCGTGACAGACTCAAAGCTGATTGCATTTCATAGCCTGCCTCCCAGTTGCCTGTAGTAAGGGTGGGATACGCTGTGTTCAAAATGGCTAATGGGACCGGCTAGCTAATTTTCTTATCTGACATGTTTTATTAAAGAAGAAAGGAAATGAGAACAGAAACACCATCCCCTGTATTATTCTGTAAGGTGTAATCAGGAAATACACTCTTAATTCATACTAATTTAAAGGGAAATCACTTTAATTTTGGGAGAAGGAAGCATAATAGAATCAGTTAATGATTAGCTCACCTGCCTTCAATAATATTCTGTTTTCCTGCTCTATAAACTGCTTTTTAATTGCTGCTTAATGAAAGAACTTGAATTTTCCTTACCTCCTGCAATGAGGACGTGTTTTTACTCCATACATGTCAATTTCATGCCTCTCTTCCACTGAACACTATGCTATATTTTGTTTTGAACTGTCCTAGAGTGGACTGGAATACATTTAAAGTGATTAGCAAGGGGACGTCATTGCATCTGTTGTGACATCACATAACTTGAACTCACCACTTATATAAAGCTCAGTTGTGTTGTCAGTGCTCAGCCCTAAGTCAGAGGTGGAGCGAATCTTCCCACAGCTATCAGAAGTGTGAAGGTATCAATTGATGAAGTGCCACCAGCACCCTGCCTTCCCTGTTGCCTCTAGATGGGATGCCTTGGCCATTCGCATCCCTCTGCCCTGATGAGGGGTAGGGCAGATATGGCTGGACTTGTTTTACACAGGCTGGTATTGCTCCCCAACAGCACATGCCAAAGGGAGAAGTGATGGGAGACAACCCATCTCCCAGCATGCCAGAACTGCTTCAGAGCACCCCTCCCTGTGTACAAGGGCTTTGCTGTGTGCAGAGAAGAGCTCAGACCTGTGGCAGTCACTTCTCTCCAGCCTCCACTATAGAAGCGAGACTCCAGCTCTCTTTGGCCAGTCTAGAGACATATTAATGATGTGTATCAAAGAGTTTACATGTCCCATGTGGCTCAGAAACCTCGGTCCCTCCCCACAGCCACCACAATACGAAAAGTTATCAGGCAGGCAGTGGGCACATAGAGTGAGTTTGCAGTTGTGCTGCCCCAGTCAGCTCTCTCACCTACAGCCTGCTGCTTAGGGGATTCTTCACTCAGAAAGTGTGGGTTTATGTTATGAAGCCCTTTCCTTCTATGAATTTGTCTAATTGTTTTTACATTTTGCATCCAAAATTTTAGGCAACAATAAGCTCAATAGTTTAATCATATTGGGTAATTTGGCCTTGGATTATTTCAAATCTGTGTGCTATGTGATATTCTCATTTGAGGGCTCTTAGTTCTCTAATTGTTCCATTACCACCCATTTCTCCTGTTCTAATTCCCCTTCAAATTACTTTTTCCTACTTGAAGGATCTTGGTCTCTTTCCATATTATCCTGTTCTCTTTCCTCCTCTCTGCACATTTTCTAGCTCTTCTGTGCCCTTTTTGAGAGATTCTGGCCTTCATGAGCAGTGATGAAGAATATGATGCCAGCTATGTGCACAGTGTGACTCATCAGAAGAGCTATACAATCTCCTGGGCACAAGAAACAGTTTGACTATGACATGTGGCAAAGAACAGAGAATAAAGACTTGATGGCACCAACTGAAACAAGAGTCAGACCCATCTGTAAAGTTTTGTCATGTGCATTTCCATGTCACTTGCTTTCTCTCCTCCATTTGTCTCTGTTTCTTACCTTGTTATTCTTTAAAACCCCTACTGTCTCCAGATGGCAGAGGTCATGAAACAATTCTTGAAACAGTGCACTGCATGTAGTCTTTAGTGGATGAACTCAGTATTTGTTCTCTCTTGAGGGCAAACAAAGCAACAGGAATTTGCTACTGAGCTCCTTCTAAATGCCCCTACTACTGCGGGCACCCCAGAAGGAGAGCAAGCAAGCATCCCAGCTGATGCTCCGGTCCTTCAGCAACTCCTGAACGTTCCCTGAGTGGGACAGAAAGCAACTCCAGTGGGAAAAGCTCTCCTGTTCTTGCTGCCTCTCACAAGAGCTGGTTTTGCTAGGGCTAATGCGGTGTCCTTTTTAGAAGGCTGATCAGAGAGGTCAGAAGGTGGATAGATGTGTAGGTGGGCACAAATGTAAGACAGGACCTCCCGCAGTATTTGAGCTGTTGCAGAGGATTTGGTCTGTGTCACAGACTGACGTGCCAGCAAAGCTGAGCAGGACCCACACCAGAGATGTCTATGGGCAGGACAAAGCAGCATATAGCATTGCCCTTCTTGCTTGATGTCATCCCAGTGTGGACAGCTCTGGAGCAGGGCTTACCAGCTTCCTGCTGCAATCAGCAGTCAAAGCACAAGCAGAGGGGGTTTCTTTCCATCTCTCCTGAGATGAGACCGATTTAGAAGCAAAAAATTATCTCAATACTTTTTGGACCATAGCTGCAGCTTCAGCTACAAGTCTGGGAACTGACTGACTTCCCAAAAAGGCTTTAAATGCCTCAAAATACCTAAATGCAGAAGCACTATGGGGCCATAACCCTGTGTTGTCTGCTCTCATCACTGGGAGATCTGCTCCTGAACCTTGCTGCTGGAGGTGGTGGACGCTCCATGAGCAGAGAGGAGGGGGCCAAGCAACAGTGGTTTGCAGAATCCTGTCCAACATCTGAATGTTAAATTATACCAGTACCTCACTGCCATTAACAACTGAATTACCTCTCATTAGTGAATTGTACATTCTGTTAATACTATTTGAAACATGTTGTCATCAGCAGTTGTCTTTTATTGTTACTGTAAGTGATAAAGGTATCTATTATCATCCTCTTCATTGTAATGATACTCTCAGCTTAGTGATGGTAATGAAGGAGATTTTAATTATGTTAGGTTTTAAGGCAATAGCTGTCTTAAAATTCCGTCCCTGCCCAGCCCTTTCTGAGAGGATGAAGAAGACAAGAGATAGAGGGCTGAGGTGGAAGAAGAATAACAGGGCACAGGTGGAAGATAAATAACAGACACCTGGAAAAGTACATGACCATAGAGTACCTCCTTCTCCCATCTGCTCTCCCAGCAGAAACAAAGACAATTCATTTCACTCCAAGAGAAGTGGGCAGAGGAATAAATAAAGGTGAAGATATAGCTATGTTGTATGTTCTATGCTCAGTGGAGGCAGGAGCCAGCAGTAGACACCTGGCTTCCCTGCTGTTCTGCAAGGCACTATTTGGGCACTTCTTCCAGCCTGTACAACCTCACTGCATAGGGTTGGGCAAGTTACAGGAAGGTACTCTGGGACTGTGGAAGTTGTAAGGGCTTGCTGGAGGAAAAGGGCAGATAAGATGAGCAGAGGGGAGCGACTTGTGTATTAGAAAAAGCCATCAGAGAGAATCAATAAATGATGCGTCGTTGGCCTATTAATTTATGACCCCTCTCCCTTGCTGGCTGGCAGCAAATCCAGGGAGAAAAGAGAAGTCCGCACTCCTGTGAGCTGCATGGCTGTCTACAGATCCAGGACCTCTCCCTCATGCTTTCCCCAGGTGCCTGGCTGTGCAGGTCTCACTGCAATAGCACACTGGGACTGCTTTGTAAAAATGACATGGGACATCCTAGCATTCTGATGTCCCACTAAACCTGTACCACTTATAATGCATTGTCCCACAGAAGTGCTTCAAGGCACTTCTGACATTAAGCTCCTAGACTTTGTAACACAAACAGCTGAAATAATCAAGCCTTTGAGGAGCCAAAGGCAAATTTAACATTTCCAAGAAAGAAATGACTGCCCAAAAGGTCGTTTCTGTGACAACAGGGCCATGGAAAGGCTGTAGTTTGATAAAATATGGGGAAATTTAATGTCACGGACCTCTTCCTACATTTCTTACGTATTGACTTTCATCAGCTGATTACTTCCATACTTATGAATGATTACTATATTTTTTTTGAAGGTCTTCTTGGTGTTGTTCTGACCTTTGTGACCTAGAAATACCAACAGGCTGATAAAGCTCTCCACACTGAAAGTTGCTCAAAATGCCTCCTCCCCAAGGGTGTCTGCATGCTGCAAGGCTCCTTTTCTACCTGCCCCTCCTGCCCGTCTTCCTTCAGTCCATCTCTTTAAACAGTCCCTACATTGCTGTTAGCTTTCTGTCCTCTTTCTTGACCAGTGTATTGAGAAAAAAAAAAAAGTTTGAATATTCAAACTAAACTTTCTGAGAAATGAATGATGGACTGGAAAAATGACTTCACCAATTAAAAAAGCATTGCCTTAAAAAATTAAATGAAGTTAATAGGTGGGGATGTGGAGACTCAAGAGTGTTTTCTGGAAGTATATGCATACAGAGCAGTCTGTAGCAGGACTTAAGAAAAAATAAATCAGTGTAATGCATACGAAATATCCCACATGACAATCCTGATGTAACCAAAGCTTAGCTTATGTTTGGATTTTCTTTTTTTTTTTTTTTTCTGGGTGGGCTTTTTTTAGAAATTGTGAGAGTAAAGTAAGTAGACAAAATAACTCAGTCCTACACTATTGTTTTAATGAAGATTGTTTTGCTCCTCCATCCTATTGGGATTATATGAGGGGTCTGTCCAGGGTTTTACTGAATTGCTTAGTCATGTGTGAGTGCCCTGACAAACAAGATATGGTTGTCATTTATCCTGTACTTCAGCTCTAAAATTTTGAGGTTTCCCTTTTTTTTTTCCATTAACCTAGCTTCTTCCTTCAAATTATTTTTCTGAGAAATTAGGAACCTATTAGGTAAATTTACATCTATTAATGTAAGAATGATATTCCGAATGAAAGCATGTGGCAGAAACAACATGAGAAAGCTCTTTCAGTGGCCCTATGAAATGTCCTCCTTCCTTTCCTCTGAAGCTGTTTGATGGGGGTTAGCACTTGCCTGACACACAGTCCCAAAAACATGAGTGGAAAGGGCTATCTTTGTGCTTAAATTCATCTTCCAGGTCCACAAAGATGTACAATAGATTAGACCTGTATATAGTGTGAAACCAAAAGTTTCCCTTGCGTTTTCCTTTCACAATTACTTTGGAATGAACATCCATCTACAGCTGAGGGCTTTGTTTGCAGCATTAAATAGAGAGCAGGAAAACACCCTGAGGGTAACCACAGGGCTGATGGAAGAACGCGGACCTTGCCCCAGAAAATGGCTAAAATCCCCTTTCCTCTATTTCTACTGACAGAATGGACAAGCAATGAGAAGTCCACACCCTGGAAACTGCACAAAGTCCTCAACCGAAAAGCACGGGGGCCTGCATGAAATACTGGCACTGATACTAGTATGTGGTGGTGATCTTGCAGAAACCCTTGTATTGTCACATACTGCCAAGGGAAAATGTTTTTTAAATGTACATTATCTAGCCAGAGCGATTACTGCTTTCCTGCCAAAGTCATGCCCCAATCAAATAAATTCAGGCAAATTAATTATTCTAAGTAAGAAAAATTAGCATTAATCCTGTTTAATTCTAACTCTGTAATGAATCAGTAAAAGGAATTAAATTATTCTTGCACATAATTGCATGGATTTAATGCAATTACATAGTAAAGTTGACAGTTTTCACTTCATTTATTGTTCTTTAAAATGATTGTGTGTGTTTCTCTAATTCTTTGGAGGGCATGAAAAAGAAAAATACTTGGAAATGGAGACTACTTGGCAACGTGTTTTTGGAAGGGAGTTGCGCAAGCTGCTGCAAGTTCACCAAATGCATTGTGTTCAGGACAGAAAGATCTATAAGATGCTGGAAGGAAAGAATCCTTCATTCCAGTTTTCATGAACTTGGCTTTAAGTTTGAACCCTTTGATCTTATTCTTTAATTTTTCCTTCTTTGATCATGAACTGCAGACAGATGTGTCTGCATTCCTTACAGAAGCTCACTTGTTGTCACCCAAATCAGGCATCAACCAAACTCCAAGTGTTGCAAAGAGTTGAAACAACAGGAACAGCTGGCAAAGCTGCCCTGGCCAGCTGGTGTCAAGTGAGGCACCTCTTAATCACATCCTGCCTGTTAAACCAACTGATTTATGCTGGCAAAAGGAAAAAAATAATCTGTGAATGCTAAAAAGTTTGGTGCAATTTTTCCAGGTTCCTGGGTAGAGCGTCTAGGCAGTGTTCCAGTGTCACGCCCTTTCAATTGGCTATCAGCCCTTAACTGCTGCTGCTCAGTTCCTGGAGAAAGGGCACCACTTGGGACTGACTCTTTGGACTGGATTCTCCTGCCTGCTGGGGGGCTGGCACCAAAAGAAGCTGATGTCAGCCCTGAAGATGACTTACTTTAATAACACTCCTCTCCCTGTCCCCCCGCCTTTCCTAGCTGCTTGGCTCTACTCAAGCTGTGGTTTTGCATTCCATCTTCAGTGCCATTAAGATGTTTTGTGAAGCTATGCCATAATCCTAATCACTGAAGTGACAGTGAGAATCTGTCAGAGACCTAACCTTGTGAATAGACGCATGAGAAGATGCACTTGGAGATTGAGCTTGCAACTTCCGTACAGCATGTTCTTCAATGTTTTCTAGACATCAAAAAGCCCAAAACCCTAGAAAAAGAACTGGAAAATTGACATAGCCAACATCAGTGCAGTACAATGCAAATGAAAAAGTAAATATCTAAGAAAATATCATATTGAATGTTGCTTCCTGTTCTGTTCAAATGCCAGTGCCAAACTATCATTGATCTCACTGACATCAAAGTAAGTAGGTCTAGGTGCCCAGGAAGCAGCTAGGGACAAGCTCACCCTTGAGAAAGAGACTATAAAGCCAGTGATCTAATTTGGTGAAAACTAGGTGCTGCTCTCTCTGTAATGTCACAACATACTGAAAAACCTGTGACAGGTTTATGACTTCTTTTTCTTGTCCTCTAGGCATTAAAATAATTATTTTAACATTTTCCTTTTATTATTTATCTTGCCCTTGGTGCTCCAGTGAGAATGTCTGGGAATGGGAGGGTGGGGAAGGTGGGTAAGCACAATGCTCTGTGCAATCTAACAGCATAAGGAAGACAGGTCTTGTTTCTGTGCAACTGCATGCACAGAGGGTGGGAAAGCTGTGGTGTAACATCTACTTCTTCATCCTTTAAAATGTAGGTGGCATTATTGGGAAGATCTCTCTGTGTAAGAAATTTATGACTTACCTTGGTAATCTCTGACTGGAAATCAGGGATAAAAAGGATTTAGCAGTTTCACAAGCAGATCAGACAGATTATTCTTGCTAATAATATTCCACAGTTTATAGCACTTGCAGGTTTTTCATCTTTTAACTTTGTCTAAATTTCTATTAACTTCTTGTATGTGTAACGTTTATTGTCATGAACTATCTGATTTTAATGCTAGGGGAGATGAGTTTATCGGATGTTTAGTCAATTTTACAGAATTAATCAATTAACTGGTATTCTAAAGTACTTTGGCTTGCATTCAAGGCATTCTTGATTGACTAAGCAATCTTGATTGATGTTTTTGCCTAGTGGGGAAATGGCAAGAAATGTTATGCTTCAATAGGAAACATTGTCCTGTAGTCCAAAATTTGAGAGAAACCTTAAAAAGATATTTTGCAAGTTGCACAAAGGAAATACTAATTGTGCTTCATTGGTGACTATAGAGAATCATAGAATCATAGAATCATTTAGGTTGGAAGAGACCCCTGGGATCATCAAGTCCAACCATCAGCCCTACTCTACAAGTTCTCCCCTAAACTAGATCCCTCAACACCACATCTAATCTGCTCTTAAACACAGTCAGGGAGGGTGACTCCACCACCTCCCTGGGCAGCTGATTCCACTGACTGACCACTCTCTCTGTGAAAAATTTTTTCCTAATGTCCAGCCTAACCCTACCCTGCTGCAGCTTGCAGCCATTCCCTCTTGTCCTGTCGCTCATTGCCCGTGAGAAGAGACCAGCACCAATATCTCTACAGTGCCCTTTCAAGCAGTTGTAGAGAGTGATGAGGTCTCCCCTCAGCCTCCTCTTCCTCAGACTAAACAACCCCAACTCCCTCAATCGATCCTCATAAGCCTTGTTCTCCAGGCCTCTCACCAGCTTTATGATACACTAAATAGCGTCTTAGTACGATGGAAAGACATGCGTGTGTTAGATTTGCCTTTTTATTGGTTTAAATGTTTAAAACCATGTTTAAATGTTTAAACATGCAAACAAAAAAACTTGCAATGTTTAAAACCATGTGCATTTGGGCTAATATGTTTTTGTTCTGGTAGTCAGTTCAGTTAACTATCACTTCAATATGTACTTCATCCAAAGGGAAAATGCACTCGGAACAGTTTGCTAGAGGCCGGGATGGCTTAGATTTAATTTGATCTGGGGAGCTATTTATTCATTGTCTGTATGTAATCAGAATGACTTTTTTTTTTAGATTTTCTTTTTTATTTTTAAAAGTATACAGAATTTTACTTTTAACATTAGGTAAAGATCAAGGTATTATTGACAATTGTCAGTTATCCAATGAGAAGAGACAATGGGATGCATGCTTATGTGAATTCAAAATATATAGATGAGGGGATGCCCTTTAGTTTCATTTGGAATGCTACCTGCCCTCTAGAAAAAGCAATCAAATAAAATCTTTCCAATGCATAAAGAACAATTTTTAAGTGTTTTCCATGAAATTATAGTAGCACACTGTATTTGATTGACACAGCTCTAATAGGCACTACAAATGCAAAGAGAGTATCCTGGGTACATACTTACTAAATGCAACTCAATTTTCTTACTGGTTAAAATTCATAAAAAACCCAAAACAAAATAGAAAGAAGAGATGACAGTGGCTTGACCAGTGTCTGATGATAAGAAATAGTTCTAGACATCCTGGCCTAGATTCAGCAGAGTGTATCCTCTTGTACAGTGCATGGCTTAAGGGACTGGGGGAAAGCCAACTGTTGGTAGCTCTTCAGATGTCTAAAGACTTGAGATAATCAGCCAATGCCTTAAATTCTGTTTATTCCCTGTAAAGAGAATAAACCTGTAGGCAGCCAGTGACCTTTTCAGAAGTTCTAACACACTGACTTTCAGGTGGTATGAACGGATGTTCACTTTCTACGCATCTCTGAAATTCATTTGGGTGATTCTCAGTGTCTTTAAAGTATTAAATTCTTAAGAAAATGCACATCTGAATGCTCAATTAGAGATGCTTAAAAGTGACATATCCAGGAGTTACTGTTTTACCAGCTGTTCCTATAAAAGGCCAGATCTACTTTGGTGCTGAACTGACTATAGTGTGTGTAATTAGTTTGTGAATGTTGCTTTCTGTATTATTAAGCATCCTCTCTGGTCTTCAAATAGAGTACTAAGTGGCAAGTCAAATTCAACTCATCAGCAAAGAAGCTCAGTTATCACAAGAGCATCTGCTTTCTGCAGGTGCTGATTATCTCTCTCTGTCCCACAGGTAATAATGACCTTACTGCTTGTTTCTTTTGCTTGTGTCTAGCTCTGTTCCACTGGGATAACTGCTCTTTTCCTCTCAAATTGTTGAAGAGATTAAAATAACCATGTGAAACTCCAGCAATTGCTCCTCACCTGGACTGAGCTTCAAATTTGTTGTATTGTAAAAAACATAAACAAGATTTTTGAGCACGTCAGCTGTTCAAAAGTGCAATACTTAAGTGATAAAAGGTATTGCAGCTCCTATTACACTTGCTTTTCTTTTACCTTTACACCATTATGAAAGTAGCAAGTGCCAAGTCTTTTAATACATGCTATACTCCTCTTGTCCCAAACTCCCTGTTCTGACCTCAAATTCACTTAGTCTTTTGATTCGTTATAAATATTGAAAACTCATTGCTAGCTTTGTTAAGGGTATGCCTTGAGATTTTATTAAGAGTATGTCCTTTGATCTTACTTACTGCGTTGTGGATGACATTACTGTGACTGTAGCACTTTCCTGTGATAGATTTTCACCATTCATGCCATCATGCTCCTTGAGGAAGGGTGTCTTCTCTTCCTTCTTTCTGGTCTTACTATATTACAAAAATGTCACCTTGACATCTTTCCACAACTGTTTTCCAGACTGGGCTCTGGTCTAATGTACCGTGCACACATTTACTGCTTTTCTTCTTGTTGTACTATTTTGTCATATCGCAATGAGCTTCAGAGCAATTTTTTTGTTCATTGTTTCTTTCTCATTGTCCTGGGCCGATGTTAAGTCCTGGCATTGCCTCAGTGCAGCTTCTTTAGCAGAAATTTGAGTTTTGAGTGTCACTTACAAATTAAGCAGATAGGTGAGGCTTTTGTACACAAAGAATACAGAAAGAAGGCTTGCACATAATGCACTGACTTTTCACAGCACTGCAAACAGCTGCATTTGAAGTATGCTGGTGCTTGTAGCTATCATCTTCTAAGATAAAACCTCAGTAAAAAAGAGTGAAAATTGCATAAAATTTTATTAGTGGACTAAGGTCTCTCAGCTTTGAGGAATTGAGTTCCTGGAAGGGCCTCAACCCAGCACCACTTTCTGCTTTTATAATGGTGGCCTCTGTAGCCATCTCATGTCAGTGTTGTCTCGTAGGCTTTGCAGCCCCTGCGGGAGCATGCAGGGAAAAGGCTGCTCCTAGCAGAAGGGAGGGTACAGAGGAAAATCAGGAAAGAGCCACCCACGCTTTTCTCCTCTGTTGTATAGAGAGGGAAAATAGCAGCCTAGGTGATTATGGTCCACAACTCTTTTGTGTTGCTTCTGACTCACCTGTTTATTGATCACTGGGGAAAAAAAAATGCAATTTTCTTTCCTATATGGGTTATTTTTCTTTCTGTTAGTAGTAACATACAAGAATAAAGGGAACTTTTAGGCAATCAATACTTCTGTAGGTGTTTGAAATACAGGAACATAGTTATGATGAGACAACAGCAACCATTGTTGACGTTGTGGTGGAGAGCTTCTTTCTGGCTCTACCCTAAAAACAACAGACAAAGTAGAAGCATACGTTCTTGCCAGGAATTTGACTTTTTCTACAAGTTGGTGACTATGATAGCCATTCTTTGTACAAAGGACTGAAAAGAAGATCTTCTAGTCACTGAAGTTGGCAAGAATTTATATATTGACTGCAGCACAGTCTGGGTCAGGACCTCTGTGTGCATCCACAGCATGCAGTGCCAGTGGGCCTATACTTAGTACTCCTCCTCAAACATAAGATAATGTGGTTGATTTGGCTAGAGGGGTATTAAAGGACTTTTAGACATCCTATGGCTTCAGCCCATTGCTCCACCCACATAACCATGTTGCCTGCACACAGACTTCCAGATTGGTGTTCATCTCTACAACAAACCTTCTTGCTCTCAAAAGTCTCATCTTTTTAACATGAAAATGTTCTTAATTTAGATGAATTATAAAGTCTTCAGCAACAGACTCTGCTTGTCTAATCTGTAGGTTCCTACATTTACGTAACAGGGACAAATGGCTACCAAGGAAAATTAGCAATGCTCTAATTCATTAACAGAGACAGAGAGACCATAAAGCACTTGAAAAACCTCTAAAGCACCAGAAAGTCTTTAAGCTATGTTTCTGCAGATATGCAGAGATGTATAAACACTCTGGCTATTTCAGCAGCTAGTGATGCAGCACCTCAATAATATTAAGAAGTCATTTCAATATTAATCTCTTTGTTAAAAGTTGCCGGTGTTTAAAGAGCAAATGCTGTATGCTCTGATAGAAATAAACCCAGGTCTCTCTGTGCTCCATGCCAATTGTATAAATTATGGAGCAGCAGTTATGTCAAAGGTTTGAGACATGTCAGCATTAATGAATGCACAGTGTAGTTTTACACTAATTAATTTGTCTTGTCAGACTATGACAAAGTACTTTCCAATGAAAGTTGCCAAGTCAGAACCCCTGATAAGCAACCAGACAGCAATTAACAAGATACTTCAATGATTTTACTGTAATTCCTCATCTGCAACTTCAACATGAAAGCCTGGAGTATCAGAATACACTAGCCATGGTAGAAGGAAAACGGGCTTTGAAAGCTGTTACGGATATTATAACAATCCTTAAATTAAAAAACCCAACCTAACAACTTAAATAAAAATGGGAAGTAAATTTAAGAAAAGGTCTTACTTTTCAAGCAGTGACTATCCTGGTGCAAGGAAGAAATAAAAGAGTAGATCTGGCAAATGGATTTGGAACTCCAAACACTAAGGGCAGAAAAAAGAAATGTGTCTTTCTTTATTGTGTATTTCGTCACTTGTTTCTTTTACTTTGTGATACTAAGAAATCACAAGTGTTATTTACCAGGCTCTTTTATATAAATGTCAAATATTTTCTGTCTCACTGTTTTCCTTCCCAAACTTCTGGTCTGGAAAGTCAATGGTATTCATTTCATGTTTTTATCTGGAAGGATACTCTTGGAGGACAAAATGTGATTATTCTGAAGTTGAGATTCAGAACCATGCAGCTCTGCCTTCATTTTCATTTCCTTATCCCATTGTCCACCATTCACACTATTTTCCTACATAGAGCTTCTCGTCTTTTGTGTCCAAGGACTTTCTATTTTCCAAAAGAAATTTTGCAGATTGTTTCCTATCAGCTTCTGGCACAGACCACAAAAAAATGGTCTGCAGGAGCTGCTGCTGACCTTGTGTATCCAAACAACACACAGTTCAGCAGCCATAGGGAGCTGTTCATAATAACAGCACGTATATCAATATATTAAATGTAAAGCTTGACCAGATGTCAAAACATATATCAAGATATGAGAGCCCCCAAGGCTGCCTGCGCTGATGCAGTTCAGCATTGGCCTGATATTCCACAGTATCTGATGGGTAATAAAAAGACAAAGAGTAAAGCTTTATCACAAATGCTTCAAGCACAAACCACTCAGGCAAATGAGACTAATTATCCTCCATCATCTACATTTCATTTGATGAGAGGTAGAGGAAGTTGAATTTGAAAAGAAACTTATTTTTTTTCCCCTTTTAATTAAAACATCCCCCCAGAGACAATTACATATACTGTGTCAGTGTAATGATATTATCTCAAACCAGAGCCATCTCAGTCTTTACAGACCTTTCACTGTGCTGTTACTGGTGTGATCTCAGTAATTTTCAGGATGGCATCACAGAAAAGCTTCTTGTCCTCCAAAGGATCAGAAATGACTGCCCAGGTGTATTGTTATTCAAGGGAGCCTTGTGAATGTGCTCAATTTAGGCACCTATGGGATTAACAATGTGCTTAAAATACAGAAACTCTTCAAGGTAGGGAAAGGGAAAGTACATTTTCCCCAATGAAGACCTGAAGATGGAGCTGGGAAAAATTGCAGTTTGCATGAATAAGGGCCAGATTATATCCAAACCTTCCTGGAACACAACATATGGCTATGGTAAAGTGTGTGTAATTCTGTGCCAGATCTCATTCTCTGGCTGGGTCTGTGTTGGTACTGAGCTCTGAGTTGGGTTGCTACCCTTTGCAGAGTTCCCAAGGCTGAGTCAGATCCCAGTGTCTTAGGTAACTCAATATGGGCTTCCAACTCCCAGGGTCTCCATGGATGTGGCTAACATGTAAGTGCCTGTGAAGTGCACTCATGGTCTACACTTCTGCAACTTGGCAGTTTTAAAATGTCTGCAGCAAGTTTGTGGCTGTGCAGCTGGTAAGGTGTTAATTTGGTTCGTCTGAAAAGGGACATGCTTGGGACAGGACTCACTTTCTGTGAAAGTGCCCACAACATGGCAAGGCATGTGAAAAAGAACATTTAAGAGTATGAACATTGAAGTCATTATATTCTTTGAATGACATCTCCTTAGGGACTTTCAGCATTTGTCTGATGAGTTTTGGCACTTAAGGGTGTGTTCTGACAGGACTTTTGCATATTTATGTTGTATGATGATACTTATGCAATTTCTATTGGCCATGCTTTTCTGTTTGTTTTGTTTTCAGGTCTGGAAGAAAAATATTTCAAAATGAGAGTGCTATTGTCTCCCTTCAAAGATACCTATAATGTGTTCATCACATGCAGATGATGTCTCCAGAAAAGGATAATTGCATCTGATTTTCTACCCCTGAATCAACACTTTAAAACCAGTGGATGCCTGTGATTGCTGTTACCATCTGACAGACTTACATGCATGCTGTGTCTATGAATTTTTTTGTGACTTAAAGTAGCCAGAGGCTCCTCTGTACTAAGTAAATAGCAACGCTGCACAGATGTGGTGTGTACTAAAGAACAGGATGAGAAAAATAATAGAGGAGGGTGCAGATGCCTATTCTCATTTTCCTCCTGTGTTAAGATGTCTTGTCTGATGTGTCATTATTATTAACAATACTGTGGGTGCAGTCTTCTCTTAAAAGTGTTCTGGATTTTCTTCTAGTTCCTCTGGCACATTTGATCATTTTATTAGCCAGACAGCAGGCTCCACGTTTGGCAGTCACTTGGCAAATATCTCCGAGTATCAAAGGCAGCTCTGGGCAGAGAGCAGTCCTGGCAGTTTCAGATGTTTTGCACTGTTGCCAACTCTGACTGGTGACCCAGACCCATCTGGGTCCTCCAAGCCAATGTTGGGTGAAGGTAAATGCTGCAATGGTTCTGTGCAGCCATGCCGCTTGGCATGGTGCTATGGGACTGTCTCTACTCTTGGAGAGAGATGTGCTTCCTCCTCTTTCTGCTTTTCTCACACCAAAGTGATGGAGCAAGGGGAGAACTGCAAGACTCAGGAGATCACTGCATGTATTTGAACTCACTTTTGTGCCTGATCGTCATACTTTTCACTCATGTCTCAAAATAGACTGTTTGATGCCCTGTGTGTCAAGGGAAAAGACCAGAAGAAAAAAGAAGCAAATAATCATTCAAAGGCAACATGTGCATCAAAATGCATTAACACCATTGTTGCTAGAAAAAAATCAGTTTTTCTCTCCCAAAGATACTGCCAAAATCTGTTGTACTCATGAGGCACAGTCCACTACTCTATGGTGGCTGATACTGCTTATCTCCAAGATGCCAGAGGCTGTCAGTTATTTTCCTGACTGGGTTGTGTACAGCAGTGTATTATGGCACCAAAAATAGTCTGAAAACTTCCATTCATGGGCAAAGCATTTCAGGCATTGCTTACGCAGGCAGAGACTGTAAATGTTTTATCAAGTTACTTCTTTTTCAGGCATGAGCAAGCGTATGAAATGAAAGGTAAATTGAGTTTGTTCAAAGCATTGTCCAAACCAAGGAATCTAATACACACAGCTGTTCTACAGAAGAGGTTTAGCTCTCTGCTGATTTGAGAAAATAGATATATATTAGCCAGAGACAGATTTCAAATCTTTTTTTTAAGGTAAAACTTACAGACTTACATTAACAAAAAGAACCAAGTAATGACTTGGGAAAGAGGAGTCATTTACAAATAAGTTGCATGGAAAGTGTGATAAAGGGGAGAAAAGGCATAACAACAGCTAATGATCAGGTATCAGAGTAAATGGGCTTTGTGTGCTGAAAGAGAAACAAATGCCCAAAGCTATCACATCTGTTGAATTTGATAGGTGTGCAAACTCTGCATTTCCCTGCCAGAATTTCACAGTAAAGAGGTCTACTAATTTAAGGCACAATGCTGTCTTGGCTACAGACTTCAGAAATAGATTGTTGAAGGCTCAGTTTTTTAAAGAAAATGTTCAAAATACAACAGTGGATTCCAAAGCAAACCTACACACTGGAAAGGAGCTCTCGTACCTTTACCCACTTGCTCAGCTCAGTCAAAACCAATCCAAACACTTTCTCTTTTTTTTTTTTTACTTATCTCTTCTTTTTTTCTAACTCTCCTCTTGCCACCCATGCATTTTCTTTTCTTCAGATGATCTCCATCACACTTTGATGCACTTCACTGAAACTGGTGCAGGATATGTTTCTGTAGCTACCAGCTTAGACTGACACGCTAGCTCTAAGCTTTTGCCCCCATTAACTTGACCAGACAAGGGCCTTCTGTGACTCTGACTTGGAGGGGATGGAGGACCATCACAGGAGGGTGAGGACTGCTGTGAAATGGTCTTACAACTGAGTGTAAGACACTAGGCCGTCCTTGTTTGAGGTAAAATGAACCAATTTTCTGTTTTACAATTTTACTTTACAGGTTCCTGAGGAGGACCCTGTCTGCTCATCTACCTCTGATTCCAATCCAATCATTCCTGACTCCAAATTTGGAATACAGCCCTTGTTGGTCACTGAGTCCAGATGCCTGCTGGTGATGTGATCATCATCCTGGGAGCTTGGTACAGTTTTGTATATTTTGATTGCATCTATTCCATTATTTTCTTCCCTTTGTTTTTGTTTTAATTTTAGTATCAGTACCTCATTAAAGTAGTTTAGTTCATTCTGTACTAATAAATCTCTTTATCCTCTTCCTCTCCCTTCTTTTTAGTGGGGAGGAAGGGCCATCTGTCAGTCTAGTTTTATTAATTTTGGCTGAAACCACTACAAGTGGAAAACACAAACATGTTTGAAGAATTTCTATTGAAATTCTCAATCCTCTTCACAAATAACTGTGGTTTCTATAATGCAACTGGGAAAAGAATTACAAGTAATACCTCTCTTGTTGTTTTTATGCTTTCAGGGCATTTAGAGAAATTAACATTCAATATAACAAGTGCTCTGTGGACTCTCAGTCTTTGCTGACTTGTTTTAGCAGGTATTCCATCAAGAAACCTACATGAGACATTTCTCATTGCTTGATTGTAAAGCACATCATTAAAGCATATTTCTTACGTATTTTTTCTTTTCCAAGATGCCAACAGAATAACTTTCTCAGTGTTTGCTCTCAGTATCCTGAGAACACTTACGATGGCCCTCCAGACAGCAATTTTTCACAAGTACATTAACTTTAGATCAATGTAAGTTTATGGGTATATTTTCTCTGCAGCACATCTTTCATTATGCTTAGATAGAAGGATGCCCCTGTGGATAGGCTGTGAGATTGGATGTCAGTAGAGTTGGTCAGTCCATTCTTCTTGGGAGGTCCTTAAGTGAATGTTATTTCCGTGCTACCTTCCCTACAGACATCTAACCAGCTAGTTTATTCCCAGCTTTGCTTATTATGTGATATTGTGACAGAACACTTGATTTCCCTATGGTACAAATCCCAGTGGAAGCCTCACATCTGTAAAAAACAGAAATCTGAATGTTGAGTCTAAAGTGTTTATTTTCTTATAAAAGTTGTTGGTCATTTCTTCCCCCTGCCAGTTGTGCCTGTACAGCCTGTTGGGTTAGTAGTTCTGTTGAGCTGGTCTCAGTTGTCTTAGAAGGCTCTTACACCTCTTCTCACGTAGTTCTTCCATTCGCTGTAGACTAATCAAATACTAATGGAGAAGAGAAGGAACGGGACACAATTTCTCTAGAAATTCAGAGGAAGAATCTGAGACATCAGGGGGAGCTACTCAGGAGCTACTCAAGATGTGGGTGGTCCATCTGTGACATAGACGATTAATATAGGCTGCATTCAGTAGGGTCTCCGTGTAAGCCCCTCATTCAGACTGCAACGGCCTCTTTCCCTGCAAAATCCCCTGTTATGCCCAGATAGTAATGCACTGTAAGTCTATGGTGTCTTGCGCTGGCTTGTACAGGCAAGGATGACATTGTCAAGTAGCTTACCACAGAGACCCTGAAATGTATTTCTTACACATACAGATATTACCATACTGACAGGTAGGCAAACATAGAATAGTAATCACATAGTCTGTGGCACTCCCCAGTGTCTTGTACATGAAGGATATCAAAATGCCTGTGTACGCTTAGAAACATACTCGACAAAGAGGGAGGAGAGCTAATTGCTACACCCAGAAATGATGGTTACCAAAGATGGAGCTCTTTGCTACAGCTCAGCCTGCCACCTTGCACCACACATTTTATTTCTGAGGACTCCATTAGGTTGTAGGTTCTCCATCCTTGGCAGCTTTCAAGCCTTGACTGGAGTATGCTCTGAGCAGTCTCACCTGACCTCGGAGCTGGCTCTGCTTTGATCAGGGAGTTAAGAGTAAAGACTTCATGAGATGTCTCTCAGTCTGAATGATTGTCACTCTGTGGCTGCTCTCCCCAGGCTGTAACCTGTACAGCTTGCTGCTCCTGCCCAGCTCTCTGGGTTACTGTTCCCCAGCCTGCAGCAACCTTATTTCCAGCTGGGGTCTTCTCATCTCAGCCCACTACTCCTGCATAGGCAGCAGAAGCTCCATACTCATGAATTCAGATATGTAGGTTGGCAAGGAGCTCTAGAGGTCCTTCAGTCCCTGCTCCTGCGTTAGATGGGACTATCTCCAACACTGGATTGGACTTTATCTCACATTGGGTAGCTTGTCATACCCAAGGAAAGGGTACTTTGGTTATATTTTGGGAAATACCATATGGACATGATGAGCATTCATCACTCAGCTAATAACATCTACTTTTGGACGAGCCAGCACTGTTGCTGACAGGAGCAGTTCTGGTTTGATATGAATGTGTAAATGCTAGTTAGCGCCAGTAGATTTGGAACCAGCATGAACAGAATGAAATCCAGGAAGTAGTGGGTGTCTCTGGGTGGGAGATGAGAGACCCTTGGCTTAGCATCAAGCACTGTTGCATTTCTGAGTCATTGCACCAAGCAGTACTATCCAGCAAGAGCAAATAACCCAAAATTTTTCAACTACTTTTGGTACTCACCGAACATCATCCTTACTTCTGTCTCTGTCCATGGGTGCAGGGACTGGCGCTTTAATCTGAGTGGTCCATCAGCAGGCTATCAGAGGCTGCTGAGACTAACTGACCATCTCTTCCCCAGTGCTCTGCTTACTTCTTCAGACCAAACCTTCCGGTGTTTTTGCACCAGTGTTCTCAGCCAAGGGGCTGGAAATCCCATTACCTGAACCAGAAATGTGAGTGCCACCAGCCCTCTGATGTGGTGCCAGCCTCTTCTTTAGTAACATGCTGCTCTGGCTCGGCAGCCCTTCCTGTCCTCTGTGGCCCAGGGATTCCCCTGGTTAGGCCCATACAGTGTGGTTGTTTCAAATGCCTCAAGCCCCATGATGGTTAAGCCTCTTGACCAGAAGGTCAGAGCCAACAGGCTTCCCTATGGCTCTGGGTCAGCCTGAAGGTGATATGCAAAAGAACATACTACTGCTGTGGCTTAATTTTGATTCTTGGTTTCCTCCAGCTCCGTAGAGCAGGGCCATAGCACCCTCCAAGCAAAATGTGACCTACAAAATTTCCTGCTTGCCCCTAAGCCTCACCAGCTCTTGGTGGGAGTGCAGAAGGAAGGAAAAACAGTAATTTCCATGAGCTGGGACACTTGCTTCAGAAAGGCCAGGGAACCCTGTTGTCATCTACACCCTGCTGTGGAGTGGAGGGCAAGGCATGCGAGAAGCTGCTTTGCAAAAAGCAAGTGCTGTTCCTCTTCAGTTTGTCACCTGTCTGAGTTTGCAAAGAGATAGTTCTAAAACAATAAGAAAAACAAAACAAAACTGTGAAAGAAAGATAAAAGTGATGAGATAATGAGATTGTTTTGCATAAAAACAAATTTAAACCGGTATCTCCAGGCTAGGCAAGCAGCAGTCCTGACCAGGAGATTTTACTGAGAAAGAATAACCTATGGGTTATACTAGCTGCCTTAATATGGGTCTGAGGCTGCTTTTGATTTCATGTCTTCTTTTGTGGTGCACCTGTGACACTTTTGGTGCTTGTACTTCTGCTCTGCATACTCTCACTATCAACCAGGTGCCTTCCACAGCCCCCTACTTATAAACCCAGAATAAAACCTCATTTTGCATTTGTCAATCACATCTGGAGGTTCTCCAAGGTCTGAAACCAACCTCACCTCTGCAGTAATATTTACCTGCTTTGTAGATGGGAAAACTTATTGCATTCAGCTCACTCAGCCTGGACAACTTGAAATTTAGTGATATACCGTGACTAGTGAACTCACCCATTAGTCCAACTGTTTATTCTATGGAAATGGGCAGAAATTTTAGCCTTGACATTAGGAAAAAATTCTTCACAGAAAGAGTGGTCAGGCACTGGAATCAGCTGCCCAGGGAGGTAGTGGAGTCATGATCCCTAAATGTGTTTAAGAGTCAATTAGATGTGGTGTTAAGTGACATGGTGTAGGGGAGAGCTTTGTAAAGTAGGGCTGGTGGCTGGACTCGATGACCCCAAGGGTGTCTTCCAACCAAAATGATTCTATGATTCTATGACTCTAAATATTACCTTGCTTCTTGGCTTTTGCATTGGTTGCTGAAGCATGAACACTGGTTCATGTGAAGAGAGAACTGCTCTGTGCCATAACTTTCCATCAATATTGTGACTCCATCCCAACCTGGAAATGAGGATTTTTACTGTGAGTGTGAAAATCAACATCTCTTCAGTCAAAACTGGAAACTAGAATTTTCTCTCAGGGCAGTAAAAATTGAGCTTTTCAGTTTAAGTAGGAATGTGTTAAAAGCACAATTAAACCTAATAAGTCTGTAAATAGCATTTGAATTTCTGCAGCTTGCCAGAGCTCTGAAGACAAGGTTCTTTAGTGAAAAAGCCATCACTATTTATGTAGGAAACTGTTGTAATCTTCTTACTCTGTGGTTTTTTAAAGCTTTTCTTTAAAACCTGAAAAATTCTACCAAATTCCCCTTGCTTGATGCAGCATGTGGAGTACCCCAGATTTAATCAAACCAGCATGCTAAGTGAGCTGTATCACAGAGCTTTAATGTGACTGTTGCTGCTTATTGATATTGCTCAGTTCCAGTAAACTCCAGCCTATTCCTGTAGTGTGAACTTATGAGTCAGCTCTGCTTTGATCAAAATAACGTTAATGCAGGCTAGCAAAATGGTTGTTAATACATTGTGACAAATCCTATCTTTTTGAAACCAGAGCTATTTGGGAAACCTTGAGCAACCTGGTCTAGTGGGAGATGTCCCTGTGCATGGCAGGGGAGGGTGGGGAGTTGGGAGGGGGCGGGGGTGTGTTGGGACTAGATGATCCCTTCCAACTCTTACCATTTTATGATTCTATGATAATGTGCTGTGAAGTAAAAAAAAATGCCTGTGAAATGCAACACGGAGACCTGCATCTAACACTAGTCTCAGTGCTGGGTTTGCCTTTCAGGATGTGCAAAGGTTCAGCTGCTTCAGTTCTGCGGGTGATCACTGCCAAATGTCCAAATACCCCGTGACTGTGCAGCAAGGCTTCAAACAGACATTGCTGCGATAGAGAAACATCTTGAAACAATCCAGTCTCTAGAGTTTTCTCTTCCACTAAAAACTGCTTCTTCTAAGTGCTCCAGCCCACCCAGCTTTGTACTTTATATGGAACTTTTCTGTTTGTACAGGCAAGGAAGACTTTCCTCATTAGCTGCTAAAGAATAATTGCACTTTTTAGACTTGCTTGTTTCTGATGAATCACTGTGGTGATGTTCCAAAAACATAAAGGGATATTTTATCTCTAGAAACACAATGTGTTTTTTAAGAGTCCAGGAACGCTTTGCACCCTCCTGTTATCCATACACTGCTGGGGCTTGAGATGATTCATTCATTCAGCTCAATGTTGGGTGAGACCATTCAAAACCCTTGGTCTGCTTTGCACTTGAGCCCCTTGGGAGGAAAATGCTTGAGGGACCAGGTTCTCTCTCTATCCTGTTGTCTCAGTTATCAATCCTTTTGACCTCATAGGAGAAGAAGGATCCATCCTGAGGACTTCTCAAGGTGAAAGCTTTCTTGGGTGCAGGACCTCCTTAGCCAGCACAGCATTTTGATTCCCTTTCAAGGGTCTGCAGGGTCCTACTGATCCAACCGCCTGGCAGCTCTGCTCTGGTGCCTTGCTGGGAAAAGTGGGGAGGGGTGCTGCTGGCAAAAGCACATCACACACCTCCTATGGATGCTGGGGGATGTTACTCAGACAAGACTGACCCACCCCTCAGTTCTCACATACACTACAAACAGAGCGGGACAATATTGAGTCTGCAATGGAGACAGCCCGTCCAGGCAAAGCAAACTTATAAAGTTCTTCTGAATCGGCTTTTGTCTTCTGATTATGGATTATGCACACAGTGGCTATGGATGGCAACAGCTTGCTCATATCTGTGTAAATCAGGATGAGAGGTTTAGGACTTTGCTTTGAATAAATGAGAGAAAGCAGAGATGAGGAAACATTGCACTGTATGCTCATGAACAAACTTTTTGCTTTAGGATCTGTTTTACTATAGAGTGGGATTGAAGGCTTTGATCACCTCTGAATGAGGGAAGTTAGCTTTATTGTGCCCTACAAAAATAATTAGCCTTAGAGGGAAAAGAAAAAAGAGTAAACAAAACACAGGAAGACTTCTGCACTTTAGGAATGGCTTACCAGAAGTGCATCAGTAGACAGTGCTGTATATGTGTGCAGAAGCAGCAAAGAAATCAAAGATCACAAGGTCTGCAAACAAGTCATAGGAGGAAATAAGCACCTATAGAGTTAAAGTCTTATTTCTCTGTTCCCATGTCCTGCAAGGTTTTGGGTTTCTGGGGGTGGTACACATGAGTTATGCAATTTATTTAAAAGGTTACTACTCGGTGAGTGTCTGCTCATTTACTAAAGAAAAAAGTGGAGAATAAGGAGGCACAATATTTCTGAAGGCAGCTAAAAACTTTCCTGAATTAAAATAAAGAAAATATAGTCCTAATATCCATAGTCTCCAGTTGGCCTTGGTGATGAGGAAGGAGCATTTGGTGACATACAAATCAGCTCAAATAATTCCAAGAGTTACCCCAGTCTTGCTCTAACACAAATGGTTTAGCCAGCCCCAGTTGGTGCAGGTCCTTATGGATACGTATGGAGCCATAAATGACAATCTATACTTACTTCTAGCCAAGCATGGATGCTCAGCAAATGGCTAGTCTTAGTTCAGTGAAAAATGTAGATGTTTCTTAATCATCAGAAAGCACCAGCTTGGTTCAGAGTTACTGTGTCCAGGCCTAAACTTGAGCACCTAAATACCTGGAGATCAGCCATATGCTCTGTGAGGTCCACACAGGAGAGAGACTCCTAAAGTTTTGCATTAAAAAATGTTTTTCTTCTTTGCTTTCTAAGAAGTTGTAATGGCTGTGGGACTTTTTGACTAAATTTTCAGAGGTGCTCTGGCTCTCCTTCACTTGGCTTCTGATAATGGAAGCTTTGTTCGTGGTTACAAATCATACAAAGTTAAATGCATGTGATGAGCTTTATGCTCTCAAATTATTTATTGATTCTCCCAGACAACAGACTAATTTGACAGTGAAACAGAAATACACATTAGACATTCAGCTGGCCACAGGATTTTAACATGTGCTTTATTTAAATTATACAAAACTTGCTACATTTATATAATTTGGACTTGAAATCAGTTTGACTCTCCAGGAAGGTTTCACATTAAGACAATTGTTTTCTTGAGAAATGGAACTGATACTTGAGACATTCAAGGCATCTACTCAGGGTTTTGTGGTAATGATATTATTTTTCTTATTCAGTGTCTCAAGAAGTTGGGTGTGAAATGCTCGCAGTCCAGAGAGCTACTGCAGCATGGAGAAGTAGCAGCCTGTGCTCCCTCACAGACAGTAGTGATCAACAATGGAGAGAAGCTGATGCATCCATTGAAATGGGAAGGAGAGAACCTCGCTCAAAAAGCAGCATTTGGAAAGAGGTGGAAGCCTGATGGGTGACTGCCACAACCACTCATTTGCTGTGTTAACACTCTCTGTCTCACCTACAGTTTGGCTATAAAGCAGCCTACTGTCACTGCTGCTGGTGAGGCAAGCATGAAGGAATTGCTTATGCAGAATGCAATCAAATGTTTGCATAGCTTTTTGAATTAATTAACGAATTTCCCACAATACCAGCGTGGAAGCAGCCAGCTTCCACATGTGACTCTGGTGTGCCTGGAGCCAAGTGCAGGGAGGGTTGCTGCAGAACACCCAATGCTGTCTTTCGCTCTTTCCTTCTCCCTTTGCACTGAAGGCTCCTCTGAGGTTTCAGCACAGCAAGGTGGTGGCTGTCATCTCTGTCTCTGGGCCTGGCTTGTGTCTGACTGCTGGTTCTTTCTCTGCTAGCCACTGAGAGGATCAGGAGCTTTTCCTACTAGTGCTGTTCACGGCTCCTCACTTTCTCCAAGCGTTTCAGTCAGCTTTTCAGGGAAGGGGACTATTAGTGTTCAGATGCATTTAATCAGTAACACTCCACAATGATGAGGCTCCTGAAGTGAACATCCTGGGACTAAGCCATTAGATGAAAACTGTTCTAAGTTTTTGGTTTACTCTTCTGGACAAAAAGTTCTCTGAGAAATCAGGATCTGTTTGTGGTTAATTCACCAGAGGAATATTAAATTAATTAGACCATGTAATTAAAATAAGTAGTTCAGCATGCTCCGGGCTGAAAATGTATCACTCCACTAAATGAGTTTACACAAATGATTAATACAAGATGAGTCTCATAAGTGAAGCACAGCAAGTTCATGAATAATTTCAGGATACAGGCTTTCATTTCCCCGTGAGACAGCCTGCAAATTCACAAGCCTCTTTCAGCTTCTGATTTCTTTTTCAATATTGTTGTGTCTTGAGGAATGTATTACCATTTCTCAGGTTGAAGGTAGGGCTTCATGAGCCGCTGTATTTCAGTCGCACACTGTGTGTTCACATCTAACCACCACCACTAAAGTAATGCAATTCCAAATTTTTGCATTTTTATGTAAATTTTTGATTCAATTTTTCATTGTAGCCGTTCCACTGTTTTCTGTGCAGGAAACCAACTATGTCATGGTGCTCCACCACAAACATGAATATATTTACACTGTAAGTGGCTTGTATGTTTAGACCTCAGGATTTCATCAGGTGATTTTAGACTTTGGGCCAGAAATGTTTCAATTAGGGTTACTTTCTGCCTAAATGCAGCTTGAGAAATCTGCCAGAGAGTTTCAAAGCAGGGTGCCTGTCAGCACAGGAGCTGCCCGTAGGTGCTATGGTCAGCCAGTGACTTCTAGTCAGTCCAGCATTGGCCAACACTGAGCTGGGGCCCAGTCACTCTCAAAAGCAGCATTCAGCATGCTTTTTGGCAGGGATAAGGTTCAACAAGGGAAGCCTCTGCAGTTTGAAGTGATTACTGTAGCTGGGAACTGCAGTTCAAAAGACTGAAATTTTGTGAATTAGCAGGTAAATGAATGAATGAGAAATGAAAAGGTCTTAAGCAGGTCTAACGCTCATTGTTCATTTAACTGGTCCAGGGAGGTCAAGGTGATCAACCATGTGACTGCTATACCTGTTATTTGTTTTAAAAACTTTGAAGAATATGGTGTCTCTCGGTTGCTTATCTGAGATTTCATAAGATGTGCTGTTTAATCAGCTTAATTTGACATTCATGATCACTACTGGGAGCAAATATATGGGTATATATTTGGAATGGCCATGGGTGTAAGCAGAGTTCAGGACTACTTGCAAAGCATCAAACTTTCAGTCATGTATTTATAAAATCTTTTCATACACAGTAATGCCGATATGTGTGTCTCAGATACACGTGATCTGACCTGACCTATTACATCCTGCGCTTTTCCCATCCACCCACCATTAAAAACCTGTGAAGGTTATTGAGTACATGGCAAAAGGGAAGAAGAGAGTGGTAAAGTTAAGATTATTAGTACAAACCATCAATAGTTGCAATCCTATACCAGGAGTGAGTTGTAGATTGTAAGTTAACTTATGTCTATTGTAGTTTTCTTGTAATTTTGTTAATGTCTATATGTTCTACATAACTATATTGTAACTTTATGGTTATGTAAGGTCTTTAATGATACTTCTTAAATAGCTTCTGGTGCTTTATTTTTAGTATAAACTCAAATTACATGTTATTTAAGCCTAATTGAGTAGAACTGTTACCCATGTGAAGGCTAGTGGATACCACCAAGCCAACTTCTATCAAAAGTCTCTTTAATTAAATCTCCCATTTACTCCTCCTCTTGAAATATTATGTGTGCCAATGCAGGCTCTGGAAAAGAAAGGAATGAAGGGAAAGCAATTTCTCAATGTAAAAGCCCACTTCATTACTTCCTGGCAAAAGAAGAGGAAGTTTAACAGCAAAGTAGGTCAAAATTTAAGTTTAAAGCCAGGAGTTTATCCTCTCCTCTTCCTTCTCTTGTGAGTCTACACCTGAGAGCCTTTGGCTCCTGGCAGACTGAGCCTGCAAGAGGTATCTCCGTCACCTCTTCCATTCTCAAGGCAAGAAGAGAAAATATGTGCCATTGGCCACATCCTGCTCTGAGGCCATGCATAACATAGATCCTAACACAGTGCCCTCCAGAGCTTTATTGAACACTTTCCCTTGGCTGTTTTTTCCCCTCCTTTTGTTATTAGTGTCTTCTCAGTCGCTTTGCAACTCCTGGGAGAACATTCACATCCAAATCAATCTAAGTGAATTTGAAGCACAATATTTATGTGACATGCTACCAAATGCCGTGACATAATTTAAGTATGACACCCACCACTTTTTTGCTACCTACTAATTTTGTTAATCCATCCAGAAAGCAATCGAGGTGGTATGACAAGCAGTATCATGGGCTGCTCATCACTCATAGTTTCATTACCTAGTGAAGGTCTAGTGATTTTTTGTTGTCACATTTATTCTAATCATTTACAAGGAATGGAAGTTAAGAAGCTGATCATGAGTGCCAAGTCATCTCTCTCAGAGACCCAGG
This sequence comes from Jacana jacana, assembly GCA_013400555.1. Taxonomy (NCBI): domain Eukaryota; kingdom Metazoa; phylum Chordata; class Aves; order Charadriiformes; family Jacanidae; genus Jacana; species Jacana jacana. The sequence continues at coordinate 261,597 of VZTM01016474.1, read as the reverse complement.
CTTTATAGCATGTGAAAACATTGCTGTCATTCACTGTTTGCAGCAGCAGTGATAACATTAATTGGAAGAGAGCTCTTCACCGGTGATTTTCTGTCACCTCCAAAGTAAATATTGAAATACGTGTCTCTTTGCTTGGCCTTGGCTTTTGTGTTCTCAGTGTTTAATTATGGCAGGAGAACAAACACATATGTCATTAATATTTCACCAAGAAGGTCAATTCAAATAAATCAAAAAGTAATTAATATAAAGAGTTTCCAGTTGGAGGTGAAAGGACACCTGGATCTCTTAATAAACTGGATTTAACTTACTTTGAATGATAACACATCCCATCTGGCTTTGAAGAAAGGAGGCAGGCCAGCCACAATGGCATTTGGATGCTCAGGTGCTTCCGGGGGGAAGGTTTTGGGCATAAAGAATGACCTTGAGGTGGGGAATCTTGCAGCTGGATTTGCACATGAGCCTTTAGGACCAAACAGATGGAGAAAAATGGGATAGGAGAGTAACAGGTTGGTGGGTTTTTTTTTCCTTATTCTTCTTGTAACCCCATGATACAGAGCAGGTAGTGCAGGAAGCTGAAGAAAGGAATGCAATAAGGAAACTTAATGTGTGAAGATTTGCCCTCTCCACAGGGTCATAAAGACTGGTGCACGTCAATGACTTGGACTTCTCCACATTGGAACCGCCTGGTTGCTGTCTGGGCTGAAGATGACTGGCATTGTGATTTTCCTTGGGCCATAGAAGAAACTACTGAAGGTATCTGCTAATGTACTTTAAAGGAAAATGAATGGATGTGGGAATTTCAAGGACGGTTTTGTACTGCCTGATATAGGAGGCTGAGTCTGCTACAGTCAGAGCTGAAAGCCTGTGTTATCCCTCTAGGGGCTGATGAGATGTAGAACATATATAGCTCTTTCCTCTGCCTGCTGGCACATACCTTGAGGGCTAGAGGTGGGCAGGTGTGACTTACTATATTGTTTCATATTTTTCTTGTTTTTAATGAACTCATGAGTTCTTAAAATTAAAAATCAGATGCTTGCTTTAGTGTATGTATAGTATCTTGTGGACTAGGGCACCAAACTCTGTAGAAGGCTCTACGCCAAGAGTCTCTTAAGTAATTTCAGGACTTTTTTAATGTTTCTATCATGAGGAGGGTAGTCCCTGGTCAGGTATCCTTTGCATGGTCATTTTTGATAGGTGTGTCACAGGAGAGTTCTGGGTCATCCTTTCAGGGGCAGGATATTCAGCCACCATCCAGCCTCTGAATGAAGCAATCTTGTACTGTCATCTGATTAAAAGCATTTCCCACATTCTCCCTGTTATACAGAGATAAGTAATTCAGCTCTGCACTACAGTTATAGTCAGCCTTCCAACACCATTAACATATCCAGTGCTTCAGTGTCCCCTGTTGTCATGTACTTGACTGTCTTCCTCTTCTGCTGGCAGTCATTGCTCGTGGATGTAGAGCATAAAGCCTGCTTCACCTTCTCTTCCTCCAACTGCTCTCTGCTTTCCAGTCTCAGCTGTAAGGGCTGTTCTGTACTCCTACTCAGTGTGCTTGTCCTGGCTTGAGGTAGAGGAGAAGCAATTTTCTGTTCAGTAATTTACTTCTTAGCTGGGCTTCTTCTAACTAACTAAAGTCTGAAATTAACAGCATATTGTTCAGAAACTGTTCACTCTCACAGTGGTAAGACCTGATTATCCCAAGGAATAGTATGCAGAGAGGCCCTTGCTTATAATATTGCTATAATAACCAAGGTCAGGTAATTTTGTTATTTGCCCAGTTGAAGGGTCAGAAGTGGAAAAGTGTAGAGAGGTCATACCTGTAGAGAGAAGCGGACAGGACAAGTGACCCAAAATTGACCAACTGGGGTATTCCATCCCATCCACATCATCCTCAGTATAAAAGCTGAGGGATCAAAGGGTCAAATCTCTTTCTTCAATGGTTGACATTCAAGAAGGACCCTGTCTGTTCATCTGCCTCTGATCCTGATCCGAGCATTCCTGACTCCAGTTCCTGTTGGTCACTGAGTCCAGTCTAGGACTTTTCCTGATTCCTGCTGGTGACGTGATTGTCATCTTGGGAGCTTGATACAGTTTTGTATATTCTCTCTTCTCTTCTCTTCTCTTCTCTTCTCTTCTCTTCTCTTCTCTTCTCTTCTCTTCTCTTCTCTTCTCTTCTCTTCTCTTCTCTTCTCTTCTCTTCTCTTCTCTTCTCTTCTCTTCTCTTCTCTTCTCTNCTTTTTTTTTTTTTTTAATTATTTTGTTATTCATTTATATTTTCATTAAAGCAGTGTAGTTTTTTGTAAACTCATAAATGTCTTTGATGTCTTCCTCTCCTCTCTTTTTCTTAGAGGGAGGAAGGAGGGGACATCTGTCATTCTGATTGGTCAATCCAGCCAAAACCTTGACAGCTCTCCTGCTGTTTTCTCAGCAGTGACTCAGGGATGGGCCCTGCCAGGGACCTGCCTCTGCTGGTGCCTGCCTTCCAGGAGTTCTGCTTTGAATTACACATCTCTTCATGGCATCAGCTCTTCTCAGCTCTTCTCAGTTCATGCCAAAGCCTCTTGACTACTGTTCTCTGTGGTTGGCAATGGAAAGGTTGCTACTGGTGGGGGGACTGTGAACCTTGTGTCTATGAGCTCAGGGCTTCCAGGCTTCCAGACTCATGTCTGCAGGAAAGGTCTGGTCAGAAATCTGCCCTACATCCAGGTGATGGTCTTCTTAGATGCCTTCAAGCTATCTAAGCCCTGCCAGAAGGGTGATCTGAGATGAAGAATGTCTTGACTCATCAGCAGACTCTGTGATGCTTCCATGAACACTAGCTGCACCACTGCTTGAGGAGCTGCCACTTCTGACCTTTCCTAAGCTTCTTGGTATATCACTTCACAACAGCTGCTCCCAAACTAGAAAATAAGAGTACGGTAATATTGCCTGTAAATGTGAAGTGCTATGACTGAGAAATAGTCATCATAATCCAAGAATAAGAAAGCAATATGCAGAACTCTGAATTAAAGTCAGACTTGTTTCTTTTTACTAATAATATTGCCTTCAAGTTTTGTAAGGATTGAGATTAGATGGCATTGATTCAATATAAGCAGGGAGTATATGTGTGGATGAGTAGGAGAATACAAATAAAATTACATTCATTCCTCTGCTTCAGGAAAGAGGTGAATTCCAAAATGCAGTACTTGTCTTCAGTACACGCACATGCCCTGAGTGTGAACCTACCTTGCATCTTGGCTTTGACTGTTAGGAAAGGAATAATTCCCATCATCCACAAAGCCTGGGCAAAGTATGGGCATTGATAAGGAGACAGACTAACAGAGCAAATGCAAGGCGGAGTTGGAGCAAGAAGATTCTGCCTTTCACCCCTATCCTTTCTGTAAGCCTGCAGACATGTGAGTGTGCACATCCAAGTTGGATGGGTGAAGTTTACTCAGTTAAAGAAATCATAGCCCTTCTGTCCACAACCATTCTGAATTCTTATCTGTACATATAATTAGATTTCAACCTACCCCCCATCACAATGGCCAATTCTGTGCCTCCTCTCAGCCCTTCACTTAATTTTCAACACTCCCACTACACAGGGTTCAGCCTGTTTTAGAGCTGGTCTCTGCATTCTATCTACGACTTGAATCACATTTTTATTCTCGTTAGTATTTTAACTCTCATGTGTGCTCCGTTTTTCTGACCTTCATCTCTCTATTGAGATTTTTCTACCTATGTATGCATTTTCCTCTCTTTTTCTCTTGGAGGTCAGCAATAGTGGGCGAACATGGACATAAAGCTGGTTTCAGCTCCCAAACGGTTCAAAATTCCAGAAAACAACAGACCCAAGTCCATCATAACTACAGCACAGATTAATGTTTCCTCATGGTGGGACACTCTTGGCATATCTTCAGTTAGTGTGTGCAATCACCACTACAGTATTTTGTTTCAAAACTTGTCTAAGTTCAAATTATGTTCATCTGCACCAGGTGGAATGGAAACCATAAAACTGGTGTCAATCCTTCCAGGGTAGAGAGAAGTTCTGACTTTATGGGAAACTCTGTAAAGATTCCTGTTAAGGAGGGATCATAACCAAAATGTCAGAAATAGGGAGTTTAAATGGCTCATGTAATTGTGAGTAATTGGAAATGCAGCTAAGAAGGAAAATAATTCTGGAAAATACATAGCAAAATTTCTGTATACGGGCTTATATGTGTATGATTAACTCGAGCTCCAAATATCACGTAACTTAAGAGAAATGAGATCTAGTTATTGCAGTGCCTCAAAGAACTTTCCCTGAATTTTGACTTAGAAATATTCACATGATCTGTGAAAAATTAACCCTTGCCATTCTTGCCATTATGAATTAAGGCATTAAGTATACAGTCTTGCTCCCATTTATATTTTCCACTTGGTTGCCCAGCACAGAATACAGTAACAGGAGCCAGATGTGGTTCATTTACTCAGTAACTCTTGGTGAGTTCCTCTTCCAAATTCTGGTCCAGGTGTCTCCTGAGCCCACGTAACCTTCTTCCAACTGGAAAATCCTTTGGCAAGCAGCTCCACACAGTATACTGCGTACTACTCAGAGATTCACTTCTATCCATATCTATCCATACAGATGATCTGTCATTTCATTTCCCATTCACCCTGACACACCTTCCCCTTCTGCAGTTCTGTCCCCATCTTTACTACCTTGAAGAAATTTTTGTTGTTGACTCACCTTGTTGCTTACTTCCTCGTCCAGGTGAGGCCCTGCAGAAGTCCTCTGGCAACCTGTTTCTGGCATGTGAACCAACCATGTATTTATCTCACTTCGGTTTCAGGGAGACCTTTTGCTCAGACACTGAAAGGGGGTGGAGGTATGGGAATTGCTGCCATTTTTTCCAGTGTGAAGAATTCATTTCTTTGCTGTGCAACTGCCTTATCCTCCTCTGAGAGGTTGCTAATATCCTGAGCACTATGAATTCTTTCTTTCAACACGCTTGAGAAAGGTTTTAGTCTATATTTTGCTTCCTTCTGCTAGTTGCTCCTCATATTTCTTTTTCAGCTTGCCAAAGTGTATTTTCTCACTTAGTTTTCCAGATTTTCTGATCTTTTCTGTTTACTTCATTTGAACTGACCTTGCTCTTTGGCTGTGCTGGCTTACTCTTTGCCTTAACTCATGGTGTGCATGGCTCTGTTTTAAGTGTAGTGCCAACCTGCATGCTTTGTGTAGGTATTTAGCTTCACTGGAAGGATTTAAGGTGCCTGAGAGATAGGAAGTGTCTTGAATGCAAATGAAATATAAGCTGTAGTCTTCAAATACAATCTGAAAACAAACATTCCTTTCTGAAGTGACTACACGACTTACTGAAAACTTGCTTGATGTTTCAGCCAGAGTAAAACCTAGTCAGACTTCAAACTTGGTCAGAGCTTTTAACCTGAGATCTCACAACTAAACTGAAAACAAATAAAGGATTATAATAACCAGTATACATGGTGGGGGAGGTGAGGCTGGGGGATAATGGGCATATATGTTAAAGGCCTTGTAGTGGCAGAGGTCAGTATGTTTATGTTAAAGGCCTTGTAGTGGCAGAGGTCAGTATGTTTAAGGCTGTAAAACAACGTATCAGTGCTTCTCTTCACATTTTACCAGTCTTCCAGCCAGTCTCAAGTCTTAGGCTGAGAATCAGACTAGTTTTTCTTCCAATAGGTTTTTACCCACTGTCACACAGAGTTTTCCAGTGTGCTGCCCAAAATGATGCTCACCATTTGTAGGCTCTTACTGTGTGTCAAAGCATTTCTTCCAATTTTCTTGCTTTCATCCCTTCTTGAAATAATTTATTCCTGCTGAAAAATCATTGCTGCCACTGTTCATTCACCTGCTTTTATTTGCCTTCCTCTGAAGTCCCTGGGCTGATCCAGTTCCCAGAAACTCCACTTGGAAATAAAAATGAGCTACGGGAATGTGGTAACAGAAATGGGCCAAAGGAGCAGATCCTCTGAGATCTCTCATTTCCACTTGCCACTGAGTGACAGAGGTAATTTTGCACCGTGCTCACTAGCAGGGCTTCCAAAACCAAGGAAATTTGATTTTACCTGCCTTTCACTGCTACTGATTTTGTGCCTCCTGTTTTTTGTTTTGTTTTTCTTTTTTTTTTAATTATATTTTTATTTCTGTTGTGTCCCCCTCCAGACAGGGGCAATCGACAGAGAAGGAGGTTAATGCCTGCAATGAACCACTTGTGCCTGGTGCTCAGTTTAAGGGTGATCTTTCCCAGCTCATGTATCTCAGCTGTCAAACAGAGCAGCAAAGCAACTGTGCTCGATTTCAGCAAAGCCTGCAACTCCCTGTGGTCCTCACGGCACTGGATGTATCCAGGCTGTGCCTGCACCGGGGCTGCACTTGCCAGAGCTTTCACAGCCATGGCAGAAAATGTCCAGACCTCAAACCAGAGGCACGTCCCAACATGTGAGACTGTGTCACAGGTCTGCATGGTCACCATGCAGAGGAAACTCAGCCATCACGGGGACCCAGGCTGGAGCCTGCAGCCACTATTGATACAGGGGAAAAACCCTGGGGACTGTGGGCACATTGCTTGCAAAGCAGGCACTTCATCTCTGATCTCTCAGCCTTGCTCCTCAAGGGATAAGTAATCTTCCTCCTATAAATAATTTTAAAAGACAGGTCTAGGAATAAAAATTAGTAGTAGTATAGGAAAAAAGGAAGTTATAAAAGGAATTGGTTTTATGGTCAGTTTTGTAACCTTTCTGTATAGGTTAGAAATTACTTTTATAACTATTTCATCTAGGAATAGCTGGCTGGTCATGTCTTACCATCTCTCCCTTTGCCCTATTAGTGCCAGCTACCAGGTTTTGATTGGTCCAGCTTGTATATATCCAGTTAAATTCCAAATAGTTTCCTCAACTTTGTTTGTAGCTTTGAGCACCCAACAGTTTGTCCAATTTTTCAGTTAATCTGTCTACAAATGCAACTCTTGCCTGTACTGTGGCTTTACATAGCTATGGCTACAGCAAAGCACTGCAGGTTTCCTAATGACACCATGATCTTCCCCCAGTATGGCCAACCCATGGGACTGGGTACCTGGCACTCCACGAGACTCTCTCAGCCCAGCCTTGCTCTGGGAGAAGGCAGGCATACATCTGGGGAGTCAGGAGGCAGGTGTTTTTTATTCTTCAGGAGCTTCTCTTTGTTGGAATACAGAGATAGCCCACAGTTTCCAATGTCATGCAACATATAGTGTGCATTTCACATTATGAAGTGACTCCTCTGTCATAAACCTGAAGAAAGGCTGTAGTTTGTGGTGGAAAGTGGGGCAAAGCAGGAGGAAAATGAGTGTGAACAGGATATAAATTATAAATTCATACTGGATATAAAGGCAGCTTGAATTTAAATGACAGGTGTAAAAAATGTAATGGGAGATAAGTCATTAGTAATTGGATAATGATTTATGATAATTCATGGCATTCCCTTGTAGTTCTTTCTTTGGTTATTGGAGTTATCCAAAACCAAAAAAACCAACCCATCCAGCCCAGAAAAAGATTCAAGTGTCTTCAGAGGTTCCTTTTTCTTTTTTAACCTTTCATTTCCAGAATTGTTGTAGTCTCATTGAAATTCTGAGGAATATCTGCTTTAAAAGCCTAACTGCTAAAGATGTTTAGGTATTTAAGATGAACACGTGGAAACTGCAGTTCTCAAAACAGTTACTAGGCCTCAAATGCATTAAAGATGTAAAAATGAGATCTAAGGAATTACTGTGTCTTTAGCCCCAATATTGACCTTCTAGAAAATAAATTCAATTTATTAATCTTCTGAAACCCCAGCATACTTTCTGGTACATTATAAGTAATACCATAATTTTAATATATTACTTTAATTTTGTTGAATTCCTACCTGAAGTGCTAGAAAGATCATTTTTTTTACATGTATCACTCAGTTAAATCTATTTCTGATTAGACTTTGAAAACACAGGCAATTGTAGCAGACTTGATTTATTGGAAAACTGAAGAACAGATGATAAATTCTAGGTATCTGAAAATGCTTCTTTAGTAGTGGACTCTTGCTGTTAAAGTTTGACATCCGTCTATTTGGAAAATTATATTTAACTAGAACTCCTTTGAACAATGTTGAGGAGGATGAGAGCTGCGTCTTTTAAATCATGCTGTATTTTCAAATGTTTTCATAGCTTCTGTCAATTGGTTTAAAAGTCAGAAAACCTGCCTGGGAGATGAGAACATTAAATTCCTGGTTTCTGGTTTGCTGTTGAATGCAAGCAATGATCTGTCATCCTATTACTGAAATAGATAATTGAAATGTAGGACTGCAGATTAGCTGCAGTGTGAGGAGTGTCCTGTTTTTTTCCCCATAAGCACCACCAATATGCCCTTTCCATCTATCCTATCTGGATTGCAGTGAATTGCAGGCTGACCAATTAGCCACATTAACAGTTAATCTGGGGTGGAATGAGTCAGTGGAGTAAACTGACTTTTTTGTGATCTCTGCTTCAAATGCTCTGCCTGCGTGGATGCAGTGTGATAGTCCAATTAACAGGGAATGGGCTTATTTGGCAACCATTTTGTTTTGTACTTACAGAGGTGATTTTGTGTTAAAAATGTATCCATGCAGACACATGCTAACAGGCTAACAGGCAGCGTAGGCTGACTCTCCAGCTGGAACAACAGTAGTGGTGAGTCTGTTACAAGGGATGGCTTGACGTACTCTCAGTAGAAAACAGGAGCACCGCTTGTTTCCGATTCCACTGCAAACATGACAAGGAACAAAAATAGCTTTGTTATGAAATGAGTTTTTCTGTTCTCCCTAGATGGGTACTAACAGTTTGAAATTTATCCCAGACTCAGCACAGCAGAAATAATCTTTTTAGAAATAGGCGCTATTATTAGAAAGAACAAATTTCAGCACTGATTAAAGAATCACACATAGGAACAACTTTTCTGCCCTGCAGAAAGAAACTTCAGAGACTCCATCTGTAAAGCTTTTAAAATAATTGAAATAAGAAGTTAAATTTAAGAGGAAAGAATTGGGTTTTTTCACCTCTTTTAAAATGAGACACTACTGTTTCTGAGTCTCTCTCACTTCAACTCTGAGTGAAGTGCAGGGAGTTTTAAGCAAGCATTGATTCACAGAACTGGGAAAGCTGAAGCAAACAGTGTCCTACTAGAAACTCAGATTTATTCTTTACCCTTTAGTTATAGGATGTGTATTTCTTCAGCACTGTCTGCATTTCTCATCCACGTACAAGTTTGTTCTGTTAGAGTGACAACGTGGATTTCGTTTTGAAAAAGTCTGAAATTGGTGGCATAGTCCTCAAACTCAATCAAGAGTCTATACAAAGCTGAACAAAAAAATGACAGAATAAGGAAATACAAAAAGTGAAAACTTTTCTAGAAGTTTTATTTAAAATGCTAATAAATAAACAAATCAATAAAACATCTTCACTTTGCAGTTCAGAGCACTGTGGTTCAAAATGATGAAGCAACATGTTGGGCTTTCATTCCTGCAACACAATCTTCCAGAAATGCAGCCAGCTGCTTTAGAAGCACTTCCACCGTACAGACAATTGTGGTGGAGCCTGCTGCGCAGCAGGGTCTCCTCCCAGCTCTTTGGTGGTGATCTCTGAGAGGGAGCGATGCTGCTGATAGCAGTATCCTGCTTGTTGTGTCTCAGAGAGGCAGCCAGGTTTGAATTACAAAAGGCTTGATCTACCAGTTCACCTCTTATGCTGATTTCCTCTTCTGATGCCTCTGTTTGCTGAATTCCGTAAAGATTTATGTTTCCCCTAATGCTGTTTGACATCAGTGTAAAGATACAAATTTGTTATTAACACAGAGATCTGGGCTGAAAGTACTTTTGCTGGTAAACATCTAATTAAATATTTTCTTTCTTCTGGATGTTTTAACAAATACCAAGTGACCCACAGCTTAGACACCAGCTGAGGTCCTGCTCAGTTTTGGCCAGTGGGACACCAAACACTTTACATCAAGAGCGGCAGATTGAGGGCACTGTCATAACTACCTAGTTGGTTTCTGCTTGCTTTTTAAAAAAGTTTTGTGCCCTTGCCTACTTTGTAAGAAGATCATTAAGAATTTCTGCCACTGGCATAAGTAATGGCTCATGCAGGTCGCTGAGGCTCACTGTGGTTCTTCTTGGGACAAAGTTCCTTCTCACTGGTATAGATGACAGCCCGACCCTGGTAACTTCTCTGTGAATTTAGGGAGCAGCAGTATGCAGGCAGGGGTGGGAGGGAGCTCCCAGCAAGCGTGACTGTGCACATGGACCACATGAGAGCCCTTGCAGAGTCTCTCATGCCTGAACTAAGGGGCCAGATTTTCTGTCCTAAACTGAACTGTTTGTTGGGTTGTAAATCAGCAACTGATTTGTCCCTGAGAGCAGAATCAGCCTATGTGGCAGTGAGTCTATCCACCCCCCATTGCTTTCTGATTACAAGGATGCTCCCCCCCGAGCACCAGCTGCATGTGTCCCTTGGCACTTGTATTTCTCTCTCACACAGCTACTCAGTGGGACCCTGTTGTGCTTCCCCCCTACACTCTGGCTTGGTAATCTGTTTAACAACATTTTGATGATGCGTGCTCACAGCCAACCGTATCCTGGGCTGTATCAAAAGAAACATGGTCAGCAGGTCCAGGGAGGTGATTCTGCCCCTCTACTCTGCTCTGCTGAGACCCCACCTGAAGTAGTATGTCCAGTTCTGGAGTCCACAGCACAGGAAAGACATGGACTTGTTTTAGCAGGTCCAGAAGAGTGTCACAGAAATGACCAGAGGGCTGCAGCACCTCTCCTATGAAGACAGGCTGAGAGAGCTGGGGTTGTTTAGTCTGGAGAAGAGAAGACTTCAAGAAGACTTTACTGTGGCCCTTCTGTACCTAGAGGGGCCTGCAGAAAAGATGGGGACAAAGTTTTTAACAGGGCCTGTTGCAGTAGGACAAGGAGTAATAGCTTCAAACTAAAAGAGGGGAGATTTTGACTACACATAAGGAAGAATTGTTTTACAATTAGGGTGGTGAAACACTGGCATGGGTTGGCCAGAGGTGATAGATGCCCCATCCCTGGACACATTCAAGACCAGGCTGGATGGGGGTCTGAGTAACCTAATCTAGTTGAAGATGACCCTGCTCATTGCAGGGGCATTGGATAACCTTTAAAGGTCCCTTCCAAACCAAACTATTCTATGAGTCTGTGATTTTACTTTAGAATCTTCTTCCTGCCATGTCATGCAGGTGAGCCTCCTAATAGTACTGGAGATTTGTTGTTGCTCTTACCTTTACAGGAGCTCTGTATTTGCCCGCAGTCCTTATATCTGCATTTGACTGTCCCAGGTTACTTAAAAAAAATTAAAGGAGGGACAGAAACAGTGACTCACAATATACTTGTAAATGATTTGTGTGGAGGGGAAGTAGCGAAATCACGGAGCAAATTGTCTGCAATGAATTATTCGCCCTTCTGTAATTTGAAGTCTAAGTTTGGAAAATGCATAGCAGATTTCATGAAGGCTTTTCTCCAGCATTCATCCTGATCAGCAGTTTACATACATACATACAACCCTCTTCACAGACAAGCCAAGTAGCTGCCAAGTAACTTAATTCATAACTCAAATCTCTCATGAACATCCCTCCCCACTTCTACTCTCGCCGGAAAGTACAGCCACCTTTCTAGTTATTCAGACATTTTGCTAATGTACCCAGCCTGGGAAGTCATGCTGATACATGGAAATGGAGATTGGAGCAGTATTCACTGCAGCTGAGTTTACCTCTCCCAGGGCTGGATACACACAACCACAGAGCTGGTCTTTGAGAATAGCTCATGCTGGTAAATGTCTGACTTTGTTGCTGTTCCTACAGAGAGGTGCATTTGTGCTGAAAACTGTCGCTGTCAGTGGAAACAGAAACCTTGAGAACCACCCTGACACCCTTGAATTCAAGGGTAGGTTTTGTTATGCCTCTGCTCTGACTCTCTCCTATGAACCAAAGCTATTTAGGTTGCATTTCTGACAAGCGACCTTTCTCTAAAATTATTTTATTTTTCTGCAGCCTTATTTACCTGACTGGAGAATTTGATACTGGTTTTTTATTTTTTAACAAAAACCGAAACTGGACTTTTTTGGCATCTTCTCAGGCAAATTAATTTCTTAATTGCAGTCCTAGATCCATTTCTGACTTTTTGATGTTGTGTCTTGCCTGCATGACTGCTGCAGAAAAGTTGCTCTGACTGGTTTTTGTTTCAATCTATTTCATGGAGAACTGAGCTTTTCTCATTCTTTTAAACTTTATAGACTGTGTAATAGTTCCTTCAAGCTAGACTGGCAGTGGGAATACTGAAAGATTAATGCTAGCAGAATGTGTGTCTTCTACACAGTAAAACATTTCTTTGGAAGAGATGTTGTATCCTCATGTGTGACACCAGGTGGGCACGCATAGGTGAGGTTAAATGCTCACCAGCCCTAGGGTGGGTTCCTGGCCACTGCCTTTGCCCAGGGCCTGCCCAATATCCCTGGCAGGCAGTGTGGCTCTTTCAGCATGAGTCTCTTAACGCCTGGCTATGGGAACCTGGCCTGCAAAACCCAGACCTGCAGTGGCTCCCACCTGGGTGTTTGAGCTGGTGTTTCTTTGCTGTGTCAAAAAGATCAGGTTGGTTTTGCTCTGAAGAGGGGTCAGTATTCCACTGGGAGGTGTTTCCAGTTTCCATGGCCTGTAAGTCTTTCCATTACATTCAATAGCCACTTGATTAGACTGTAGAGATGGAGATAAAAATGCAGTCCTTGTTGGAGAAAACTTTGACCTTTTTGTTTCATTATGTATTCCCTCCCAGCTGGTTAACCTGAAAACAAACAGCACTGGTTCTGTTGACTCAGGCAGGCAGGAATACTTCTTTCTTTTCTACTTGCGTCATTTCCATGACATGTTCCTTACCTGGCTTCACACTGTCTTGGAGAAGTCTGTCCACACCCAGCCCCGAGGCTGTTATGGATTGAGGTGGTGTGGCTCACGGGAAGGAGGCCCTGCCTGGTATAAGGGAACTGTCCCCTATGCCTACAAGCCTATTTCCTGAGTCTCTCAAATTTGTGATCTTCTTTGAAGCACCTTTGTCCTAATTTAGTCCTATTTAAAAGTATTTCTAAGACCACAGCTGTCTCTGCTACTCTTACCCGAGGACCACTGCTGCCATGAAGACCTCAGCTTCTGATACCCCTGTGATACGGAGGGATGAACCAGGGGGCCACACAACATAAATAGTGGCTGTAGGCAAGGGAGATGGGTCTGAAAGGAGAATTTGAGCCTTCATTCTGTTTTCTACATGGAATTCTTTAGCATTTTTCTCAAGCAACATGAAAGGCATGATCTCATGCCCTTTACCAGGTGCCTTAAAATGTTATCCTCAGCCAGTCACCAAGAGCCAGAACTATGAAATGAATCTCCATATTTTGATTATTTCCAACATTATTACAACAGTAGATTAAATGTCAAGGACCCTAGGTGTTTTATTAGTATCTATAATGAGACGAAAGGCATGTAGTCACTTTACAGCATGTGACGGGATTGTCTATAGATAGCATAAGCCTGAAGCTCTCATGACGGAAACCAGAGGCAAACTCAGAGAGACAGAAGCTGAGGTTGAACTTGTGGGCTAGACCTTCAACTGCTGTAAAGTGGTAATATTTCTTGAAGGCACCAGAGTGTTCCTGATTTAGGGCAACCATAGATCTGGCTCTGGGAAGGTGGGTCATTCTAAGTTAAAGACTGCTATCAGTGCCTAAGGATTAAACAAACAGCTGTTTTTTTCTTGAGTTTAAGTAATTTAATAAAGTGTAGCACATAATGATTCTGCTGATTACCATCTCTTTCAATCACATTTGCAGATGACTTAAAGCATTTAACTATTTTTCCCACAGGTTGTTCAGTTACCAAGGCAGTTTTGGCAGTCTCCTATCCATCTATGTTGACCTACAAGAGTGTCTGTTCTCTCACCGTGTCTCTCAGTCCCACTTTGGACTTGCTCATCTCTGTTTGCCACTCTAAGCTTCCCTTAGTGTCACTGGAGTGCAGGAGGCCAGGATCTGAATCACGTTAGATGTCTGTTGCCAGAGGAGGTGAACACAGGGAATGTGTATTTCACACAGTATGGTGACATTTCTTCAGAGTTTTTTTAGAGTCTAGTCTGAAAAAAGACAACACAGGATTTTCTTTGGTACTTAACTAAGTTATTGCTTTTGTTCACAAGCTTCTGGAACCTAGGAGGGAAAAAAAGTCATCAGATGCTGTTTGGTACCTGTGGTGTTCCAGAACAAATACAGCTCAGCAGACAGAGTGCCTTGGAGGTAGACTGTCAGGATTTTCTCTTTGCAGAGAAACATTGCATATATATTTCTAATCAGGAAAAGCAAATTTTGAGGTATCAAAACCTAGGAAATAGGATTTCCTTTTTCTGGCTGTGGCTCTGCTAGGCTAGCTCTATCCTACGTAATTGCTTTAGCCAGATGCACCGACTGTTGTATCCACGATAGTGCTGTCAGTCCTTGGGCATCTCTCAGAAGGTGGCACCAGACAACTGAGATCCCACCAAGAACAGCAACCTGAAGTGCAACAGGAGAGCAGACAGGATTTTCTTCCTCGCCCTGCCCAAAACAAGGTGGGACTGCTTCTAGGCTTAGCACTGAAGGTAAGTGATTTTGGGAGCTATTTCTCATGGAGAGCAGCCAGCTGTCCACTTTCCACCCATGCTGTGTTCAGGAAGGTGGTGACTGACAGGAAGCAGCTCCAGTCTGAGTAGGAGCAGTGGATACAGGCAGCTAAAGCTCAACAGCCTTGGGCTCAGGGTGGGCTAAATTTACCATGTGGATAAAACCTTAGGCGAATTCTTAGCTGCTAAATAATTATTTTGGTAGCTGCTCTTAGAAGAGTCGGTCTCCGCCAGTCAGCTGCATCACTGCTTCTCGGGACAGGCAAAATTTGAGGTCAAATTAGCAATTTGTCCACTTAACAGGGACAGCTCTGCTTAGCCTGGGGAAAAATACTGGCTGCAGCCTATGCCTTAGGGTGCATTCAAAATTCCACTCCTTAGGTCCAGCTACCTTCATTCGTAACTCCATTCATTGCAGCAACATCATGACATTGATACTGGGTGGACAAGATGCTTGAGTGTCCTTCCAAGAATACTTGAAATGTCAGACTTTACCGGGATTGATTTGTATGGTGCCTGAAAACTGAAAATCATCAGAAAGTGTTCAGGCCTGCTGCAGGACAGCTAGGAAATGCTTGGACCTCACAGTTTGTGGGTGTATAGCATTGATGTGTTGCCTCATGTAGACTGTTGAAAGGATATTCACTCAAGCTAACTTGTACAGGAAAGCTTTCCCTCATGAGCAGGAGAAAAATGAGACAACAAAGTTAAACAGAGTAATGTGGAAATGGGAACAGAACAAAGGGGTATAGTAACAGCATGAACAGCATAAAAATGTGCCTAGGACACGTGGCAGATTGATGTGACTGGATCCAGATTTGGACTCAGATTTGAGCCGGGTGGCTGAGGAGACCCAGCACTCAGATTTCTTTGTGTGAAGAAGGGCCATATTTACAAAATTGACCCAGTGCATTGCAGCTCTAGGCTGAATTAGGGATCTTTTCTAGTCCTAGAGAGGAGAGCTTGAGGAACAAGCTAAAGACAACCTTGAGTCCCAGATTCTATTTCACCTTCATGTTCCCTCTGGTTTCTCTCCGATCTCCACCACATCTCTGCCCACCCCACCCCCTTGTAGTTTTGTATGTACTTTTTCTAAAAGTCTTTTTTCTATGCACCAAACTATTACTCATTTGAAAAAAAAAACAAACCAAAACCCAAGACCCATCCATACAGCACAAACAAGTTCTCGATCTTTGGGGAACTCTTAAGAGAACAAGGACGTTAAATGGCATTGAAAGTGATTTTCTTGCTGAAAGTTTGTTTTTCCTTTCACCTAATCCCACGAGACTCTTTCTTCCAAATCAGCTCAGGGACCTCTCTGTGCCCTTGCCCAGGCCCCATCTGAGACGTCCTCTTTGGTATTACTGGTCAAAACTCTCACACATCTCGAAGTGAAAGGAGGTTATCAATGTAGTTCTAATGTTTGACCAGTGGGAGGCCCTTAGAGACCATCAAGCTGTCACAGTCTCTAGAAATGGCACTTGGAATTTAGGTAGTCCTCTTTATTTGCAGACCTGAGAGTTCGTCACAGATTTTGAAGAACATCTCTGGTCTCAGTTTTACAGACTAGAAATATAGACAGAGAGGAGAGAGGAATTCTTGCTCATTATAAAATAAGAAAATGACAATCATTTGTGAGATTTTACAGAATATAAAAAAAAAGGGTAATGTCCCTTCCCTCACAAACTGCAGTAGTGTGTTCATATACTTCTATTGTTGTTTTCTTAAACATTTGTTTTGCCCTGGAAGTTCCTTGAGAAAAATAGCCTTTTCATCAATTTCTTACATTTATCCTCATGAACATGTTGAAAAAAATCAAACTTTGATTAATCTCATTCCTTTCTGACTTCAGACAACCTGTAGAAAAATTTTGCCTTTTTTCTTTGAACAGCTGCATCAAACACTGAGCTATTGTTGTAAGTTTCCGGATCACCTCCTCCGTTTTCTATTTGTTTTATTGATATAGGTTTGGAACACAGAAACTCCTGTCTACTTAGCAGCTGTGATTTAAACTGGAAATGTCTCTGCAGTCCTTTGAGCCAATTCATCTTCTAGTAAGGAATGAAAACCTGCTGGGAGTTATCATCTTTCGTAAATGGGCCGAACTTTGCTCTCAGCTGCATCCAAAAAACTTTCTTGTGATGGTATCAGTCTCTCTGAGAGCTAGAAGCTAAAGTGTATGTCAAGTAAGAAAGAGTCCTTAGACTGAATGTCAGCTTTTTCTGCTAGACAAAACATCCATATTTCAACTCTTACAGAAATATCTGTTTAACAAGATGACGGTAATGTCCCCATTGATCTGCTTGCCAAGCTTGAAATGTTACTTTTTTATATTAGTAGATAAATGGAAAATGCACAGGAACAGCATTGCACAGGGTGAAAAAATATACCTTGAGAGGAATAACAAAAAAGCATTGTAATTTTCCAAGTCTCCTTCTGAAGGAATGTGAAATCATTTGTTAGACAAAAAATATTTTTTCTTATATGTTCAGGTGATGAGAAAAACTGGCAAACAGGATGTAAATATATAGGAATCATTTGAATTTTTAATGCTTACCTTCTTTCCAGTCTCTGTGCAAACAACCCTTAACTGTTGAACTGTAGTACTTAGTTTTGGCAGCCTCGGTTTAACCCTAATTCAGCAGCATGTTGAATCTCCAAAATTAATTAGCAGAAGTAAAAGTGAGTGTTGCATGCATATTAACTAAAGCAACTAGGCTGCAATGATCTCTCTGGAAAACAGAGATCTCTTCTTATATGTTTTTTACTTATCACATTTCACTGTTCCCCAACTTCTCCCATTCTGGGACAAGTGACACTTCAGAGTTTTTCAAGCAAGGAGGTCGTCCAAAGGGAAGGTGGGCTGGAAGGTTTTGCAGATCTTTTTGCCGGCATCAAAAATTCTTGAAAAATTAGGGGATTTAACCTTATGAATAGGAAGAAAGCAAAGCATTTCAGTTCTAGCAATGTCAACCGGCTTCACAGAGTGCCAGCTTTCAGCCTGGGCTGCGCAGAGGCCAACTGAACCCCTTTTGCACTCAAGTAGCATGTTTTTAATCACCTAACTATGAGTCGGGGGTAGCTGGCTCCAGATAACAACTTTGAAAACTTGATTGGTAAGGATTACTGTGGCCAGCCCTGCAAGGAGCCATGAGCCACAAGAGGTGGCATGAGCACCAAGGTTGAAAAGGAGGGGAGTCACCCTGCAGCCACCTCAGCTCTTGAGGTTTGCAAGTGCTCGCTCTTAGGCATATCATATCTTCAAAGAAAAAGGTAAATACACTGACAGCTTCTGCTCTAAGGCTGCCTAGGTGTCAAAGTGCACTACATAAAAGTCAGCAGTTTAACAGATTGATGAGAGGTTATAAAATGCCACAAAGATGAAGAGGGAAAAAAAATAAAAAAGCCAAGCACACAACATCTGGTTAGTTTAGCCTGATTCCTGGGGCAAAACATGCATGCTGACGTTTGCTCTTAGGTTACTCTTTTTTTCACACCAGGTCCCCCTGAAGCAGACAGGTTTATTCTGAATGAAACAAGAAGGCAGTGATCTATGAATGACACAGCAGAGATGAAAAGCAGGGAAGATCAAGGCAGTATGCTCCCGAAGGAGGGGAGCAGGGAGAAGAAAGCACCTCCCTCACCTTGGGCTTACCAGGATGATGGAATGTTGTATGTGAAAATAGAACAGAGGGAACACTGAGCAAGAGTTGTATTGTATTGTTGTATTTTATTCCTATATTGAAATTATGGAAAAAATAAAGCTTTTTGAAGAGGCTTCAAGAGATCATCTATGAACTTTCCTCAGTCTAAGACAGGACTAACTACACTTATACACGTTTTAATCAATGTTTGCCAAAATGGATGTCAAGGAAAGCCTCCAGTGATAGATTAAAAATGTTGATGGAGGCTGTATCAAAGTTGGGTAGAGAAGAGGGGTTACTTTGCAGGATCTTTCTATTTATATCTATCTATATCTGTATATCTATCTATCTTTATTTTTTTTTTTTGGCAACAGACTCACACTGCCAATGACTCCGTGTTTGTCTCACAACCACTGATAGATCTCATTTCAAAATATAAACATCCAGCCAGGTGCTCTTTGTCCTGCCTTTTTGATTATTTCTGCCTGTGTAGAAAGTTAGCTTGTTCCACTAAATTTCATCTCAATTTTTTCAGGCTGTTACCCAACTGGCAATTTAGTCATGGCAATTCAGAAGTCCTCTGCCCTCAAATGCGCCTTCAGTCTTTCCTAAAGCAGTGTGCCCTGCAAACTTCTTAAGTGCAAACCCTCTTATTAGCTCAGTTATTATGTAAAGTACTGGGCAAAAGAGACTCCCGCTGAAACCTGGTTGTTCTTTGTCAATGAATTGATGGTGGCATATTTCTGCATATTGTTTTCCAACCAGTTTGTCATTCACATAGTCCCTCTCTAGCACAAAAATCTTTACAAAAGTGAAGTCATATGCATCATCTAGTGATTCCTCCCCTTCTCTTTGTGAAGTCTGTTACCCTGTCATAGAAAATAATTAGATTGGTTTGATACAATTTGTTCTTAACAAATCATATTTAGTTGCTGAATCATTATAAACTTGCTTGTGCTATGAAAAACAATAACAATTTCTTTCGTACATGCCTGGATATTACAAACTCTTTACTTACATGTTTGGTTTTAGATTCATATTTTATTAAATGAGAGGCTAATCAAAGGAGTTACAGGAAGTTTCTGTTTTCTATCATCCACGAGCAAACCTCAAGAGTCAAAAAGGGTGACACCCTTGGCGTAAGAACACCTGCTGTGCTTATTTAGCCTTCCTACCTTCTAGTTTGTTTTACCACCTGTGCTTTTATGAGCTTGGTTTGGGAAATGCAAGTCTTTGCAAGTAATATTTTAACAGAAACCTTTAAGGGATTCTGGGGTTTTCCTGGTTTATACCCATTGCAGGGGTTCCTTCCTCAAAAATCTAGTACCTCAAAACTAATTCTTTCGCATCACAGAGAACATGTTTCTCTTGCACCATGCATATGGAAATACAGGTTACTCAGGAGTTCCCAGTTACACTGTTTTATCTGGTGTCACTGCTGACAGAAAGATGGAGAGTTCTTGGTTTCACCTGAATCCACTTGCTCTACTTCACACACAGGCTTAATGATCACAACCCCAACCAAACAGAAATCTATGTACTTATAGATGAGAATTCACTTCAATTTTCCAGTAAAAATAATAGAAAAGAAGTAATTAGAAACTCCAGAAGAAATCAGGTTTAATAGCAGAAGGTCTGTGCAATAACTTGCTCTATCATCCTCAGGAATCCACAAGATGCGCCCAGAGTTTTGAGCTGTGTTCAGCCTTGCAGCAGCACCCCCCTCTTCTCAACACAGCCTCTGCTTCTGGCTAGCTCTCATATTTGCCTTCCCTTCTTCACAAATAATGTTTGAAGATACAAGTACCTGAATCCTATCCAGAGTCAACTTCTGCAGTAATTCTCCTATAGCTTCTAGTGAACTGACTGTGTAAGTGCTGTTAATTGCTCCTGGGCACCTGGGGTACCTGATGGCTGTTCCTTCCTTCTCAGCCAGCATGCCTGTTTGCTTGTTCCTTAATGTTTCTGCACCAGCCCCTTCATCCAAGGATCTTCTTATTTTCAAATCTGCTATTATATAAAGCGCTGCTTGAATATGCAAACCTGTGATCTAGATACAGTGCAAAGTGCTCAGTACACGCCAGCAATTGCTTTGTCTGTAAGAGTTACCACTTCGCTCCCATCTCTTCCTGGGTGTTACTGAGTTGCCAGGGGTGCTGTACATCACAGCCTGTCTGGAAGGAGCACCTCCAGCTCATGTGTCTGGGAATCAGCCACAAAGTGATTTCTAAAAGGGCAAACAAGCAGCAACCACCTTTCACAAACCTGATACCCTTTCTTAAATAGATAAGGAGCAGGCACAAGAATGGATGAAGTTTTACACTCTCCACCCCTGCAAAAAAAAATAAAAATCACTTAGCTATGAAAAAACTGACCACAAAAAATGTTAGGGTGTTTTGCTTCTTAACAGAAAAATATGTCAGGGATGTTTTAAAACCAATACAAACTGTATTTTAAAGATTGACCTTGATTACCTTTCTTCTGCTTAAAGAAACATAGCTGTTACTTCAAATAGCTTTGCAGTATATATTTTCTCTAAAGCATTCAAATCCTAAAGATTGGAAAATATTCTAAAGGAAATGTTAAGCCTCTTTTCTTAACTCCCATTTTATGCCAATGTGATAAACTTTGGTGGTTCTTTATATGCTTGAAAAGTATTTCATTTCATAGATTTATTCTAGGTCTCTTTGAACAATGTTTTATTTAATTACCTTCTGATATCTTTTTTTAATGTGATAGCAAGAAGAGGAGCATACAAAGAAATCAGCTGAATTCTCCAGTCAATATAATTGTTACTTAGCAATACGTTAGCAAATACCTCACCGAACTCAGCTGCAAGAGTTGCTTCCCTGAGGTTTTAAAGAAGAAATTCTATTGACTAAGAGAAAGAATGGGCTATTAAATGCTGTAGATTCTGTTCAAGAACTAATCTGATACTGAATTTCTAGTCAAATGCTGGAGCTTAAAATTACTTTTCAGAAAATGGTTGAATAAAAGAAAGTTATAGCTCTAAATTTATCAGATAATTTCCTGAGATCTTTTGGGCAATTTCCAGCTTTACCCATGGCGGGTTGTATAACCAGGAGTCAGAGGTATGATTAACATCAGCCCGGAAATATGCTGATTGAGCAAGAAGACGGCAGCTTCAGCCTTGTCAAAAGGAGGTACCAGGAAACCCTTTTTATGGAAAAAGTGGAGCTGAAAGGTTCCTCCAAACTGAGCAAAACTGTTTGCTTCATCTCCTGCCTCACAGTGCTCACCCAAACTCCTTGTTTCACCTCTGCAAGCGAGTGAAAGAAGCACTGTGCAGGGGGGAGAACAAAAGCAGACACATTGCCTGCCATGAAATCTGGGGACAAAGCAGTCACATTGCCTGTGATGAAACCTGGGTTGTCCCCACCAGGGTAGAGAGGCATAGAGGACCAGCGCTTCTGTGGAAGAGAGGGTGTTTGGAGTGTTGTGGTCCTGGTGAGGGAGGAGGCAAAGTTGCATGAAGGGGAATAATGCAATTTAGGAGCTATGTCATTGCCCTGTGGCCTCACAGCTTCTTGAATGGCTTGTGATAACTGTTTTACTTCTTTTATTTTTTTATTTTTTATTTTTTACATTTAGGAAGGTTTGTCTATACATGGACATGTTTAGATTATTTCAAGACCAAGTGGATACACCAATGAGAATTTGGACCTTTAAAATTAATTTTGCCCATACATAAGCTATTGGATCTATGACACTAAAATAGAGCTTAATACTAGTTTGGGAGATAAAGTACTTCAGTCCTTTTTGAAGGTCAATTTTCAATTTTCAAAAACCTAACCCTCTTAGAAGTCCTTCAAAACAAAACATATAAAAATGTCAGAGATTGAAGTAATTATTATTTCTTTCTTGTGTTCTGTTTGGCTTTTTTTTTTTTTTTGTACTGTTTTAGATAGAAAGCCATTTTCAAATACTCCAGGTATTTATCTGTTATCTTGTTTTTAATTTTCATGGATCATGACATGTGATGGAGAGCTCAATACAACAACAATAACATCAAAAAGGAAAAAATTTCCCTGATTTAGGATTAAGAACTTTGATTTACTTACTTTACTTACATTTTCTACATTGTTACATGTTTATTTGACACTGATAGCAGAAGGGCCCACTTTATGCTGTCACAGCAAGGTGGAAGGAAACCAGCCATGGATTTTTTTTAACAATTTAAGCTTTACTTTTTGTCACAATATGGGTGGATAACAAAAATATAGAAAAAATGTAATCTGGGACTCCCATGTTCAATGGGTCAAAGTTGCTTCAGCAGTTTCATGCTTGGGTGTTTCTGAGCTCTGCTGAAGCCTCTCTAGTCCCTGTGTGCCTGCAAATAGAAGTCTTAAACTTGCTCTAAGGTTAAGTCTCTGTGATGTTCTTCAACATACTTCTGTGTGTACTCAGGGTCAGTGTATATCCTTAAAATGTCTTTGCACATACCATGGTCTAAATCATGATATTTAGCTCATAATCAGTATGCAGACATAACATGTTTTATAGTCTAGCCATCAAGACGAAAGGACTGAATAATAGCCAAGAACAGACAAACGCTTTCTCCATTAATATGGGATTTATTTCTCCATATACCACTTTTCTTGCCTTTATTTTATTACTTTTTCTATTGTTTTTCAGATTTCATTTTAAAATTGCTTATTCGTGCTGTGATTCTTCTGGTAAATTCACTCTTCTTCCTGCTAGTAATTTCAGAGAATCTATAAATTCTTAAATCACTGAATCAAAATCCTTTGACAATTTAAGCAGTGGCTCCAAAGAAATGGTTGGTTCTTGCATACTGTCACCTGCATACCATTGCCCCTATGGAAAAGGGGTGTAACACTGGGAGAGAAGCTAGCACAAGGTGCAAGTTATATCATTAAAATAACCTATATGCAAGTTTCAAAGGACTCTTATTTAGAAAATTCCCAGTATCTTTTGTCCTGAGATTCTTTTCACATGACACGTTGAAAAGTATTTTCAGCAGGGACAGAAAGCATGCAATAGAAATAAACTATTACATAGCTAGGTTACAGAAATCATCAGAAAAACGGAACCCAAGCATTCCTTCACAATCTAAACTGGGTTTTTGTGCACACAGCTTTTGTCCCTTCCCTTCCCT